>PVIH01000380.1:252215-325188 GCA_004025045.1 Sigmodon hispidus
AAAAAAAAAAAAAAAAAAAAAAAAAAAAAAAAAAAAAAAAAAAAAAAAAAAAAAAAAAAAAAAAAAAAAAAAAAAAAAAAAAAAAAAAAAAAAAAAAACCACTTTTCCAAAGCACCCAAGTCACAAAAAAGGTATGCCTTCCATAGAACTGAACTATGAAGCACATTATGGAGGTCACTGGACCAGAGTGCAGTGGTTACCACCTGGTCTGTCCTTCCCTGGCCATGTCAGCATGTGTGCAGCAAGAGCCCATGGCCATTAGTCCAGGCCCAGCAGGAGGCAGATGCCACTGCCATCTTCTCCAAAGTTCTTCAGCTTTTAACTCTGTAACTAATGTCCACAAAGGAAAAGAGGGTCATTTTCCTTCACAGAAGAAATATTTTATTCCACTTGAGAAAAATACAGAAATACAAGTTACAACTGTGAACTTGTTTAAAACTCAGTGACATACTGATATTATTGCATAGCACCTTGGCCTGCCCAGACACAGAAGGCATCTCTGAGCCAAGTCCACCTTAGCAGGCAGGGTCACTGTGACAGTCATTTGACCCCATCAACCCCAGTGGGCACTGACACTGTAGATCACTGTCATGTTCTACCTAGGAGCCTACAGGCAGTCCCCAACACTTGAGACAGAATGGGGGGGGAGACATTCTTTGTCTAGCAACAATGGCTTTCCCATGGGACTCTGAGCCCTGCCTGCTGAAGTTAATGGTAAAAACATGAGAAACTTCACAACCACAATGGTCATGAGCATCCAGATAGAAATCACTTAACATCCATACTTATTGTACTAAGATTCATGGGTTCATTTTTGGCCTTAAATATTTAATTCTGAAGATGACTTATATTGTTGTCTGCATACTGGGCACATTGTTTTTCAGATAAACCGAATGACTGGCCTAAGTACTGTTCTGCTCCTGTGGTCAGATTTCAGGGCCCAAGTGTCAAGCGGCCCAAGCATCCCCAAGCTTACCTCTGGAGCCACCTGCTTACCTTGTGCTTGCCCTGAAGCTGAGCTCCCAGCCACCTCAGCCCCTTGTGCTGTGCCAAGGCAAGCTGACTTAGCCCATTCTCCCACACCCCTTGCAGCACAGACGGCCACTGACTCCACGGAGTGGCTGTGAAAACCTTGGTGTCTTGCATCCTCTGGTGTCTGGTGCTCTCTTTTATAGCCTTCCATAGCCAGAGTCAACCTTGTTGGGATTTGGATATGTTTCCCAAAGGCAAATATCTTAAAGGCTTGGTCCTCACCCTGGCACTGGGAAGAAGTGGAAACCTGAAGAAATGGAGTTAGGTCACTGCAGGCATGACCTTGAAGAGGGTACTGGGACCCAAGCTCCTTGTGTCTCCCTCTTTCTTCCTGATCATACGTAGTCTGTCCACCACACATTCTCCTCCATGATGTGTGTTCTTACCATAGGCACCCCAAATCGGGCCATGGGTAGAAACCTTGAGCCAAGAGAACCCTTTCCCACTGAAGATTATTTCAGTACAGTAACAGAAAACTGACTGACACTGTGTCTAGTTTTAACAGTGAAGCATAGAATCTGCAAAGTTTAAGGACATTATCCAA
Source organism: Sigmodon hispidus (assembly GCA_004025045.1). Taxonomy (NCBI): domain Eukaryota; kingdom Metazoa; phylum Chordata; class Mammalia; order Rodentia; family Cricetidae; genus Sigmodon; species Sigmodon hispidus. Next base: position 253,792 of record PVIH01000380.1, read on the forward strand.
AAAATAGAGTCATGGAGGCAGCAGGAGGGCTACTCTGCTTTGGGTGAACATGGTGGAGGGTGGTGTGGAGGCCTACTGTTCTTGGCAACACTGGTCTGACAGTGTCTTGGCTTCAGAGGGACCTATATTAGAACCTTATTGTCGGATGTTGTCCCTTCAGACCACTTGCCAATACAGCTGCTCCCAAGATGCCAACTGGGAGAATCTAGGGAGCCATCACCACAGAGCTGTTCCTACTGGGAATCTGAGCAATCCTGTGTCTGGCTTAAGATATGCCCATGAATGAGACCATAAAGCTCCAACAGTGTGAGGAACCAAACTGCAGCTCAAATCAAAGGATGGCAGTTTGGACTTAGGGTACTCTCACTTCTGACATGTCATTGCCTCAGTGAGGCCAAGTGAAGAGGCAAACTTGTCAGGCTATCACAACTGTAATTCATCACTCTAAAAAATGACATACTGCATAGCACCTTGGTCTACCCAGACCATAATGTCTTCAAGAAACAGCCCACCCCACTCATAATGTCTTTAAGAAACAGCCACCAGTTTCATGTAAATGTCTCTCTTGCTGGGACAAGAGAGATCTCTGTGTTAGGTCAGGCCATTACTCAGTTCATATGATCCATAGTGACATGGTAACTTCTCTAATTGTCCATACATCCCAGGAAGCAAAATGCAATAGTCCCAGCAAACAGCCAGTGACAGCTACACACATTAAGGGTCATCTCTAGAATAAATGAGCTTAGGCCCCTGCCTGGGTGGTTGAGCTGACCTGGCTGTCTGAAGCGGGGAGGGTAGGCACTGGAATTGCCAACCTGGGGGCTTGCCCTGGAACTGGGCTCAGTGTCAATGAGCCATTGGGGACAGCAGTTGCATTCAAGCTACTTGAGGTTTCCCCGGTGGCTTGTATTTTAAAATAGACAAGATAAAACACTGGCAACACGATCCCAATGAGAAGCATGAGGAAAACAGCATTCCACCATGGAATCCCGCAGTCTGCGCCGTCAGCTGGTGGCTTCTGGGTTGTGGGAATTAGTGGCTCATCTGTAGCCTCCACACAGCAGCTGTCACTGTGGAAGATGTCAGATTGCACAGCTCGCTCAATGTTCTCATCAATTCCCTTAAAGAAATCCATCAGTTGGTTACCCTGAGCAGTTGTGGAATCTTCTTCCTCAGACAGTTCTACCAGGGTCACTCTGGTCTCAGAAGATGGGGCCCCCAGGGGGGTTAGTTCTTGGTTAGTCTCTGTGAGGATCCCATGATTTCTTACTGGAATCTTGATTGACTTCAAAGCATACAGGTCTTGTTCTCTGATGAAGTTGTTCACTTTCTTGATATCTGCAACCTACAGAAGCCATGCATTATAAGCACACAATGCTCCTCTAAAACCAGTCCCTCGCCCAGCAGAAACCCTTAGCCTTAAGCCTGCTGGGGTCCCAGTGAAGAAGCCCATGAAGACTGGAAACAGTACCCATGGCCAGCTTTATGTTGGCTGAGTAAGCTGAGCTTTATTTTTGGGTCTTTGACCTCTTAATGGGTAGCTTAGACATCAACTGTTCTACTTGGAACAATTTCAGGTAAATTTTGGAAACTGTGGTGACTACAACAGAAGCTTCAGATGAAACAGAAGCAATACTGTCACCCAGTAAGTCAAACACTGAGGCACACTAGAATCCAGCCGAGCAAGTAGCCAGACAAGCTCACCAAAGCCTGAGCTGGCCCTGGACACACATTCAGAGACCCCACCATCTGATGGCTTCCTCAGGATGCTGCCTAAGCACTTTCCTGGAAATAGTGCAGGCACAGGAACTTACTTCCTGAATAGAAGTGACTGGAAGTTAATTCACCTGGGGGAGGTCCTACTTCTCACTAGAAACAGGTAAGAAAATCTGCAGTCAACACAGGAGTTACCGACTGAGACTTTCTATTCCCAACTATGGCCAGGGGAACGTAACTGAATTTTATTAAGTAACACAAAGCTTCTTCCAAACAGGATGGATAGGGGGCCAAATTTAAACTCCTCCTCAAGCTACTTTTAAGAAACTTATCTAGAAGTAAGTGTAATACACAGGGTTTATTATTCTGGTCCATTGTATGTGTGACTATTTTATTAAGCAACCGCATTTAGAGTCTCGTTGAACTGGCTTAAAGGATGCTTCCCATGGTGCCCTGAACTTGACAGTTTTCGTTCTTTGTGCACCAAATGAACAGCATGTGTACTGTCTCCCATTGGAACCGGACTGGTTAGTGGAGGCACTAACTGTCCATTCTGGATTTGTTAAAGATCACCATTCTGAGAGGCCTAATAAGTCTATCTTTTAAGACACTGTTGGGAAGGCTTTGTTTTTCAGCTCATGGTCTGTAGGTTATGCCTCCAGAAGCAGATTATAAGATCCAAACATAAAGGCTTATGTAATGCAAAGATGCTATATGTCCCTGAAGGCTAGCCTCTACTGCTTTGGGAAAGACTCCCACACCCACACAATCTTTTTGATCTTTTGGATCTTTTGATATAAACACCAGACAATTTTTAGGAGGTAAAATTTTTTTTTTAATTGTGTAGCTGATACAGCCTTGGTGAAAGTGCTGTCAATATATAGCATGGGGTTAGCAGCAGGAAACAAGCCATTTCGATGCAGGAGAAAAGAACGATTCCAGAAATGCTTTCCTACTTACTTTGCCACTGTTAATCACTCTGAATGCTAAAAACATAATTAAAGAGAAAGAGAAGGTTATACAAATGCACAGCACAGAGGCTAGACCATGCAGTTCTAGCAGAGAGAAGGAAAAACTACCAGTCAGATTAGCTAATATCAAGAAAAGATCAGAAGGGTCCAAGTAGTGAGAGAAGCAGGCATGCATGCCAAGGGGACTTGAGTAAAGTAGACCTACAATCTCCAGTCCCTAAGATCTCAAATCCAGTGTGCTCAAAAGACCACAGTTTCATTGTGTCCCTGTGAAAGTCGGGACAAAAGAAAACACACCCTTAACTGAGGTTCCCAACTAACTGACCAGTCAGCTACTCAGGGACTGAGTCAGCTTACTTTGCAGCCATACTGGAGAGCCAGCTTGTTGAGGCTGTCCTCTTGGGCCAGCTCTCGCTGCAGCAGAACCATGTTGCCCACTCCAGGCTGCTGATGGTGTTGGATGCTGTTCTTCTGGCGCTCTTTGCCCCGGGGTCGTAACACCACATGAGGAGACTCCTCCTCAGAGGACTCCTCCGAGTCACCGCTGCCATTCTTGAACATGTAAACGTGGCTGTTTGGAGTCCTACAGACAACAGCTGGGCCTTGGAAGGTCTTGGCTAACACTTCCTTCTGCCTCATTTTAACTGAAAACCAAAGCCGGGGTTAATTCCACATAAATGCAATTCATTTCCCTCTAGCTTCCCAAAGAGAACTGCCTCATTAGTAATCTCTTAATATTGCAAATATTCAGCAAACATCAACAGGACAGAAATGACATCCTCACACTAGCCCACATGGGACAGAATAAAATCATGCTTCCCTAACTGCTTACTATGAAGGTTCCCCACCCCCACACAGAAGCCACTTGCGTCTCAGAGTACTGCTCTCAGCTCCCCGACACTGAGAATGTTACATTTGGAATCTCTGTACAAAAACCTCATGAGACATTACAAGGTGTCTTCAGGAAGGCCAAGGGCACAAGCTGAGAGCAACCATGGGTCGTAAAGTCTCTTATTTTGACCCTGGCTGACGTGACCTGAGAGGCAAGCAATGGAAAAACGCCTGTCAGAGTTCAATTTGCCCCTTTCTCTCGGTCACTCTGTACTCATCACACCCCCATGCTCCCTTTATTGTCACCTAGAGCCAAAGGGGGGAGCCACAACTAACCTCCTTTCCCCTTCCAAATGGCCCCAATGGGACTCTAGGCATTCCTGGCAGTGCCTTCCAAGAGGCCCTTCAGGGTGACAGGCAGCCTCAGTGCATGTCCCTCTGGTCTCGGATTTCTGAGACCTACACCAGGGTGACCAGAAGAGGCCTCTGTTCCCTTACAGTGACTGATGGGGTGTCCCTAAACGGGAGATAAAACAAATTTGAGGCGGCCCCACCCCTAGGCCTACACGGGCCGGGCCCCAACTTTCCATGGAGATCACAACCTGCCACCCTCACAAGCCGGCACCAGCCCTCCGCGGACGCGGCCACGGCCACCGGCCCTGGAGTAGCAGCCCACCCCCGAGCCCACGGTGACAAGCGACCCCACAAGCTCCGGACCCCTAAGTCAGCTCCGTAAACCCTGCTCCTGGTCGGGGTACCTCGCTCCCAGACTCCGCCGCCGCCGGGCCTGCCGATTGGCTGCGGTAAGCAGCTCTTCCGGAGGCGGGGACTGAGAGTCAACCAATGAGATCAGGGGAGGGAGAGCACTGGCAGAGCCGGAAGGTGCTGAGAGGTCAGAACGCTCTCTGCTCCAGGGGGCGGGTCCTGGTGGGCGGGGCTCCAGCGCAGCGTCCTGGACCTTTGCCCTTGAGCCCGCTTGCCCTAGCCGTGCCCAGTTTCCACTCCTGAGCCAGACGTGGAACTTGGCCTCTTTCTGCCGAGCCTCAGTCTCCTCCCCCGCAGGAGAGACTTGGACTTGTGTGTGTCCTGATCCATAGCCTTGAGCGCCCCTGGCACAGCATCCTAACCCTGGGTCCTCTCCTTTGAGGGGCCCAACGGCTGCCAGCACACCCCCCCTCCCGCGCTCCCAGAGATAAAGAAATGTCCCGGGATATGAAATAGTGCCGTGACAACACAGACCAGATTTAGATAAGCAAGACTATATCACCCAAACAGCCAGAAAGCCCCTGCTATTTGGCAAAGAAAGTAAAAGTAGGTAATAATCTGTGGCAATGTTTGCAACAAACACAGTCAAGAACTAAAATCCTTAATGGAGTAAGACTTGTCCAATAAATAAGAAAGACACTGAGTGACTTGGGACGACAGTGCACCAAGAATGGCTGGCTGGTAGCTGGACCAAACTCTCAAACCTCTCAGGGAGTCAGCATAAAAACGAGGGCCCAGAAATCCTTCCTATGGCTTAGAATAAAACTAAAAGTCTTATTCTAAATGTCTACAGCCAGGAGGGGGCACTGGGCCATGGCCTTCTCTGTCCTTCTCTCTGACTTTAAACATCTGGTGTTTGAGACTGGGCTTGCTTGCTAACATGCCTAACAGTTCTTTCAGACACACTTTCGTGTTGGCCACTGAGGTATTTGTGGTTTGTGATCGCTTCCCTGCCTTGGATGAGGCTGCATGAGAAATATAAGGGGTATGACCCACCCATCAAAGCACGCCAGGGGCCCAGCTAGAAGAACAGGTCCATTGCTCTGATCCCGAGACAGTGGAGACCAGTCCCACAAACAGAGGTGCCCACTCAGTCCTCCAACCGTCCTTCCTCTACCAATTGTGTAATAGGACTACAGGCATGAGCGATCAAGTATGTTTTATGCGTGCTAGGGTCAAACCTAGGGCCTCAGGCATGCTAGGCAAGCACCTTCTTCACTGAACCATATTATCAAAGGGACCCCCTGTGTTCTATGCGAGAGATGAATTTGCTGGCTGCTCAACGTGAAATATGAGTGTTGTAGAGGCAGCTTTCCCATCAGGAAATTCTCACCCTGGCAAGGCAGTTCCCCACCATGTGGGTACACTAAGCCTTTGGAAGTGGACTGCTCAGACTGAGGACAGACTAAGTCCAAACCACACTAGAATTTTTTAATTGCTACTTTAGAGTGTGTGTGTGGTGTGGGGGTACACATGGGTACAGTACATGTGAGAAGGTCAGAGGACAGCTTGCTTGAGTGTGTTTTTTCCTTCCATCACGTGTACAGGTGTTGTTTGTTTGCTCTTTTTTAAAGGGCCCAACCACTCAGCTCCCAAAACAAATCACACACGGAGGCTTATTCTTAAGTATAAATGATCAGCCTTAGCTTGCCTTGTTTCTTGCAGCTTTCCTTAACTTAAATTATCCCATCTTTTGCCTCTAGGGTTTTTCTTTTCTATTCCTGTATACCGTCTTTGTTTCTGACTCCATGGCTGGATGTGTAGCGGAGTGGCTGTTTCTTCCCAGCTCCCTCCTTCTGTATATCCTCTCTGCCTGCCAGCCCCGCCTAGCCTTTCTTCTGCCTCACTATTGGCCATTCAGTTCTTTATTAGAGCATCAGGTGTTTTAGACAGGCACAGTAACACAGCTTCATAAAGTTAAACAAATCTTAAAATAATATTCTACGACACTGAGAATCCAAATCGAGTCATTGGTGCCTTAACCAGCTGAACCATCCTCCTAGGTCCCGCATACAGAAGCAGACTAAAGCACCTTTGGTATAACTTAGATGTTATGCTGTGGGAATTAATCCCACCAGTTTGTTTTAGTTTGTCTGCTCTGGTTACTGGAGAATATAAACATGTCTTGGTGGATATTCTATGGGAGAGCCCTGCTCTGGAGTCTCCCTGCTGGAGCTGAAATCCAGGATGTGGGACTTCCCGGGCTGGAGGCCTCCCCTGTAAAGGGTCTTTTTTAACAGGTAAAGATAGGGCTATTGAAATCAGGAGGGAGTCAGGCCAAGCAGCTGACAGCTTGACAGGAGACTGGGACAGAGCAGAAGGGAGCGAGAGACCCTTATGCCAAGCTTGCCTTTCCTAGCTGGGGCCCTGTGCCCCTGCCCATCTCCTCCCTCTGCTGGTAGGATTGGGCACAGCAAGGTAGTGGCAAGGTTCAAAGCTGGAGGTGGGAGCTCTTCTCCCAGGAAGGTGAGGGTTGGAACTGCTTTAATGGTATTTCTGCGGCCAGAGTATGAGTAGGCCACTCAGACTGAGGGGCACGTGGAACCAATACAAATATTCGGGGACTAGGGAGTGATCTATGAGAGCCACAGAAGATGTTCTTGCATCCCGTAAGACCCATTCAGGTGTTTGATGGATTGCTGCCTGCAGGGCCTGTTTGGTGGAAGTTCTGGGTTACCAAAGGTGGGTCAGCCTATTAGGCTGTAGGTGGTAAGGGCCCACCAGTGTTTCCCAGCTGTGGGATGTTTCACTCAGGTACAGGAGTAAGCTCCCTAAGGGCCTATGCCAACAGTTCCTACCCTAAAGCAGACTTCAAAGCCCAGGTATCTTGAGTACACACAGAACATTCTCAATGTTAGATTGCTCAGAACTTGGATGGAATCTAACAATCCAGGTTGGTTACTTGACTCTCTGGAAAGTGTGTGTGTGTGTGTTTGTGTGTGTGTGTGTGTGTGTGTGTGAGGGGGGGGTGCTACCATTCAGCACAATGGGACTCCAGAGTTCTCAAGTTCATCTTCAGAGTTCTGACATGAGACTTAGGTTTACATAGAAGGCAAGAGATATGCACAGCCAAGGAGCCCAGATCAAGGTGTGGCCTGCTGACACAGTGACTCATAATTATGTCAGCCCTTTGCTCCTGGGCCGTCCTTCCAGTTGTGAGAACAATCTGAAATCCCTTTCTAGGAGACAAGCTCTCTGACTGTGACCAAGGCCCCAGCCTTTCCTGTTTTCCATCATGAGACTCTGGAAAATTCCAGTTCCTTGGGGGTTCATTGTCTCAGTAGCCTGATAGTGGAAGGGAGGGACATAATGTGTTTCTTTAGAATGGCTCCCTGCCCCATGGTTACAGCACCATACTTTATTAAATATAATGGACTCGAGTATATATTGGGCTAATAGATAAGCACAGAACAGATGGTCTCTTCAAGCATGGAGGACACCCAACCCCCATCCCTGCTCAGTCCTAAACCCTCAGAGCCTCACAATATTTCACAGGCTCAATGGCAGACAGGGTTTATCTATGAGAGTCACAACAAAGGAACTGGGGGTCACAGAAGTAGTAGGGGGGCATCAGGACAATACAGAGATAAATAATGACTCTCTGGGAGGCTGAGGAAGGGCAGTGCCCTGGGAGTCTAGGCAAATGCGGAAGTCTGTTGAGTGAGAACTGGATGTTTTGAGGAGATCCAAATGCTGTGGCACCGACTCAGTGCTATGAGAAGGAACGGACACACTAAGTCTCAGTCCCTACTGGTTTCTGTAAACGCATACATCAGCATCACTCATTGGCAGGGCCACCAGGAAGCCAGCTGGCCAGGTCTGGGAATCACATAGGCTAGGACTGGGTTGGCCCTACTACAGGACAGAGCCACAAGGGGCGCACAGCCTAAGGCCAGCACCATCTAAACTGTCCCAGGCCCCTTGAGAAGAGCCATTCTTGGAGAATGATCACCCGCCTATTAGGAGCTGACTCCTGATCAGTTCCAGACAGGGGTGGAAATCCTCACTCTTAGCCCCTTTCTTAGAGTTCTATTGCTGTGATGAAACACCGTGACCAAAACAAGTTAGAGAGGAAAGGGTTTATTTGGCTCACACTTCTGCATTCTAACCCATCACCAAAGGAAGTCAGAGCAGGAACTCAAACAGGACAGGAACCTGAAGGCAGGAACTGATGCAGAGGCCATGGAGGGTGCTGCTTACAGGCTTGTCCCATCTTACAAAGGCAATTTCTCACATGAGGCCCCCTCCTCCAGTTGACTATCACATGTGTTGAGGTGACATAAAACTAACCAGCACAGCACCAGGGGATGCATTGTGTTGGGACATGGAGAGATACATTTGAAGATCATTAAAGCTGTGATTGCGTAAAGACGAGACCTTCTGGGCCTCAATCCAATCTGACTGGTGCCCTTCATAAGAGGACAGGACATTATAGCAAACACAGGAACACCTCTACCTGCGCAGGAAGGGCCACATAAGGCCACTGGGAGGCAGTTGGAGATGCCCAAGGAGAAACTGATTCTGCTGACACACTGATCTCTGCTTTCAGCCTCCAGAACCCAGACTCTACATTCCTGATGGCTAAGTCACCCTGCCGTGGAGTTTGGCTGAGTGGCCCTGCAGACCAACACATTAACCAAGACTCTTTGCTGCTGCTGAACATAGGAGCCCCTTAAAAGCAGAAAGGCCCCAGACACCAAAGACACTCTTCCCTCCATACTCATCCTTGTCATGAAGACACACATGACAGAGGGGAGGCTATGCTTCCACACAGAACACATATACCATAACACACACTCAGTCACACACACACATACACACATACAACATATACACACACACACACAGACATACATACACACACACACACACATACATACATACATACACACACACACACACACACACACACACACACACACACACACACACACACACACACACACACACACACACACACACACACACACACACACACACACACACACACACACACACACACACACACACACACACACACACACACACACACACACATACATACACACACACACACACACACACACACAGAGCTAGTCAGGAACATTGAAACCAAAAAGCAATGGTATAGACTCTAAACTTTTTCATAGTTAACGAGTCCTGTGATTCAGCCATTTCTGAAAAATGGTCTCCTGGGATAGGGTCCAGGGATCTTCTTCCGGACCTGGGCAGTACTGGAGAACACTGGGTTGATATTAGGACTGCAGCTTTCTCTGACTTTTAGAGTTATTTCTGCAATCTCCATGAACAGCAGAGCTCCAGTTTCCTGCATTCACCTTTTAGACTTTCACTCATTGTTGAGCAGGACTGGATGCTGGGATTAACCCTGGGATGGGAAAGAGGTTTCACTCTAGACGTGGCCTTGAGACTCTGTCCTCAAGAAGGACAGAGATGTGAACCATGGAGACACACAGGCTGCAGCACAGGAGGGCTCTGACTTAGTCCTGAGAGTGGGAATAGGGGAGGTGTCTGATGACGAAAACTTGGTGAGAGTCCCTTGGGGGACATTGGGGACCCTTGTGAATGTCGTGTAGGTGACATTTAGAGATACTGAGTAGACATGGTTTTTATTTGCTTCATGTATAATTGTGGAAGTAGAAACTCAGGTGTCTGTTGGAATTTATGGAGAGGGGGAAACACTCCCCGCTCCATTTTGCCCTTTGCAATGCTTACAATCAGGAAGATACTCCTAATATATTAAATATATAAACACTTTAAAGTGAGAAATAAGGGAATATGAGTTTATTTTTTTTAAAGCATTGTGACAGAAAGCACTTAAGAAGGAAATTCACAAAGAACAATTTTTGTTGTGCTCATGGCTTCCCAGGTACAAGTTCCTTGGCTCTGCTGCCTTTAACCTGTGTATGGTGTGCAGAATACTGTGACAGGAATATATGGTATAACAAAGTGGCTCAGCTCATGGTGGACAGGAAGCACAGAGGCAGAAGGAAGCTTGAGACAGGATGTGATCCTCTTGAGCATGTTCCTATGGCCTAGTACCTCTGACTAGTCCTTCCCACTTACTCCCACCTCCTGAGAACATCAACTGTACTCAACAGATATTGTGAGTCTGTCAGTTGCAATGAGGAGATACAGCCTAACACTTCCCACTGGAGGCCTGAGATGCCTCAGTCTCCTCACGAAGCCCCACTCAGGGGAAGCCAGACCTTGACTACACTGTATAGAAGAGTTTCAGGATGAGTCACAGTGAAATTAGCGAGGTTATTTAGCATTTAGGCAGAGAGACACATGGGGAAGGGCAGTTCATATTCTCAAGACACAGAGTCATGCTTTCAGCTGTTTACAAAGGCTATGTATGATGTGTTTATACAATCTGATAGCTTCTGCATTAACATTTCTTGAAGGATGTAGTTTATGAGTTTTAAATATTAAGCAAAAATTAAAATTTAAGTAAAATGTTGGGTGGTTTACCTAATTTTTGTCAAAGAATTTCTGGTTGTAAATAAAATAATGTGGGTTATGAGGTCACTGTAGTGAGGGGTCAGAGCTCACTGACAGAATAAAGCTAAAGAAAACTGATATTTGGCCCAAGTAAGAATAGTTTATTGTTGTGTTTTGTTTTGGTGTGTGTGTGTGTGTATGTGTTCTGTATATGCAGGCACAATTATATAGAGGTGTACCTGTACAGACGCAGGAAGAGGACACAGCGTTTTTTCCTTCATCACTGTCTGCCTTATTCTCTTGAGATAGCATCTCTTCCTGAACGACCATTTCACGACCTTACAGGATCCACCTATCTCTTTCCCACAATGCTGGGACTATACAAAGCCATGCCTGGATTTTATGTAAATCTGGAGCTCTGGACTCAGGTCCTTGCACCTGACCAGCAACCTTCCTGCCCACCGAGTCACCTCCCCAGCACCCATCTCATGTTCAAGTCTGGTTTTGCACTTTAACCTTTAATTCATCCGTGTTCCTACTTCATGTGTTCAGCTTTGTTTTTCCTCTCTCTCTCTCTCTCTCTCTCTCTCTCTCTCTCTCTCTCTCTCTCTCTCTCCATCCTCCTCCCCTTTCCTCCCTCTCCCTCATTCTCAAATGGTTTTTCTCTGTATGGCCTAATAATTTACATTCATATAAAAGGCTTTCTAGGTGTCTGCTAGTTGGTTACTTCATGTTTATGGGTAACAACCTGAAAGGCTTCTTGGATGACTGAAGCCTAGGCGACTTGGAAACATTCAGTTTCACCACCTCTTGGTATTGACATTCTGAGCTGCATTGTCTTGTTGGAATGATGTTTGATCCACATACGATGCTCAAGAGCATCTGTAAGTACAACAGTGAATGCAAAAATTCTCAGTCTTTGCCTCCAGGCATTCCTAAATGTCCTACAAGGGCACAAAAATTTCCCCAGCTAAGGACCACAGCTGGGCATGAAGATGGTACGTAGTCCTGTATTTAATTTCCAGCACCTAAAAGCAAGAGCAAACAAAAAACCTTGCTGAAGAGTGGTGTGACTGGACACACAACCAGGGAACCCTAAATATCCCCAGTGCATCTTCCAGTCGTTCTTCTGGAATGTTCTTTCCTCCACCCTCTCTTCAACATAGATTGTCTTTTTCCTCCAACTGACTCACACTGGTTCTTGTTCTTCCTGCTTTCCTGGTCAGTAAACTGAGGCACTGAGCCATCCCAGTAGCCACCCCAGGATCTGGATTGCATCCTAGCATACCCTGTGGGAGTCTGTGTGGGCTCATGTTCTGGTTCCAGGATAATGATGACAGGAAAAAGCCAGAGTTGATATGATCCCTTGAAGCATCCAAGCTGTTTACAGCCAGATGATGCAGCTGGCCTGGGAGTTTAGGAACTAACTTTGTAATGGCTTACACTTGTGGTGTCCTCTTAAAGTCTCAGGGGTTGAAGGCTTCTTCTCTTGTGCAATATTCAAGGTGGGGCTTCTGAGGGCCAGCAGCCCCCCCTCAGTAGATCAGTCCCTTGCTGGAGGTAAGGCAAGACAGTAAGACGGCCATGAGAAGGGGAAGCAGCCCTGCGCTAGCATCTGGATTACTTTCCTGCTCACCTGGAGCTGATGGGACTGACTGCTTACAGAGAGTGTGTGTTTTCCTAAAGATTGCAAACAAGGATACGAAAACCAACACATGGGACGATGAGGAGAAAGACCAAAGACAAACAAAGCCTGAGTTCCATTCTTCAACACCCGAAGAAAAGCCAGGCAAAAAGCAGGGCACGGGGCACATGCCTGTAATCCCAGCACGGGGAGCTGGAGACAACAGAATCCTAGGGGCTTACTGATCGATCAATCAGTGAGCTCCAGGCTCAGAAAGAGACGCTACCTAAAAAACGAGGACAAGGATAGAAGACATTTGATATCTGCTTTTGGCCTCCATATGCACACAGACATATACAGCATGTACAACAAAAAGTTAGAAATATAAAAGTCGAAAATTTAAAGAGATGGCTCAGCGGTTAAGAGCACTGACTGCTCTTCCAGAGAACCAGGGTTCAATTCCCAGCATCCACATGGCAACTAACAACTGTCTGTAGTGTTAAAGTCGGCGCCCCAAAACAGAGAGCTTCACTCCGATATCGGGTAGCAAAAGGAAGCTTTAATGAACACGAGCCCGTGGGTCACCAGCAAAAAGGGGAAGCTAGCGACCCCAAGCCCAAGGCTTACAGAGCTTTTAAGGGAAGTTCTACGGGGGGAGGGGGAAGTGGAGTCATCACGGCTCAGCCATCTGGTCGGGCCAGGTATTCTTTGTCTTCTTCTTCGGAATTTGGGTGGGTAAACGAATTCTGGCGCTATCTGAGAGCCCATCTGGTGCTTCCTCAAACACGGCCAGCTGAATTCCTGGTGTGGGGCGTGAGAGCAGGGCACGGCATTCTTCTAGTAAGTTTACAATTAGTTTACAATTTAACAGCATAGATGGTGAGTTTCCTTTTTACAATGGCCCTTCTTACAATGAGTTTACAATTTAACAGAACAGATGGTGGATTTCTTTCTACAATGGCCCTTCAGTAGTTCCATTTCCCAGTTCTAGGCAAACACCAAGGCAAATAAATAAAACAAATAAAGTTTAAAAAAATACTGAATATTTTTTATAAAGTTGAGAAAGTATTCCTGAAAGTAAAGTAAAAATCAGAGATGGAAGATGCTTGATCATCAGAGCATGATACTCCTTAAGAGGGATTAAGAGGCATGGCTTTGTTGGAGGAAGTGTGTCACTGGAGGTGGGCTTCAGGGTTTTAAGAGTCAAAGGCAGCCTCAATATCTCTCTCGACCTGCTCCTGTGGATCCAGACGTAGACCTCTCAGCTCCTTCTCTAGCACCATGTCTCCCTATGAGCCACCATGCTTTCACCATGATGGCCACAGACTAAACCTCTGAAGCTGTAAGCCAGCTCCAACTAAAGGTTTTTCTTTATAGGAGCTGCTGTTGTTATGGTGTCTCCTTATAGCAAATACACTTGACCAAGACAGAAGATAGAAAATTAAATACAAGAAATTTTCCCCATCCAGCAGGGCTTTCAGTGTGGACCTAGACCTGGGAAGGAATCAAATGGAAGGCAGGAACACGAAAGAACAGAAGGACAAGACAAATCTCTCTGTTCAAGTCCTCCTCTGTGCTTTATTTTTACAGCCAATATTTATACAGAATCTCTGCCATGCAGGTAGCTGGGAGAAAAGGGGGTGGGAAATACAAGAGAATGTGGCAAGCCTATGAGAGGAAGTAAGACAGGGTAGAATTGATATGGAAATCTATCTGTTATCTGTTGAGGGTCTGAAGGGTGTCACCTGCTGAGCTAAGGGAGCTACAGGAGAAGGCTGGAGGATGTCACCTGCTGAGCTGAGAGAGTCAAACCAGACTAACAGGAGTCATGGATTAGCTACAAACAATAGGGACGTAGCCTTCTGGCAAATGACTATCTGGGGTAAAGACTGCTGGCTAGCTATAGGAGCTAACTTATAAAATATGGCTAAGTTACACTTTGGCTCCCAACAAGAAATCAGAGGACCAATCCACAAAATTCCAGTATCAACAATGGGAATTTTATAAAGAGAACATAGTCAAAAATCAAGGGGGAAATAATATAAAAATGTTTTAAGAATCTCCTGTGACTGAGAACAGAAGTCACTTTGGAACTGTGCAATACATTCACATGTAGGCACATCACATACAAACTTCCAAATATTGATGATAAAGAGTGTTTCCTTATAAGCTCCAAGAAGACAATGAATAAAAACCTGATTATATTCAAATACATGGAAATAAGAACAGCTTTTGACTTTGATGACATGAGAAGCCAGAACTTATGTGGAGCAGCAACATAACGCTTGCAGGCCACACTTTTCAGATCTACAATATCAATGATGTGACACTTAGAGTAAAGTGTCACACTTTTGGATAAGCAGACTCTCTGAGTTAATTCCTATATATATCATAGGATGCTGCTGAAGGATGGATGTGATCAAAGGAACCATGCAAAGCAATGCAAAGGCACATGAAGCCAAAGTGCTTACCCAGAAGAAAGGGTGATGTGGGAGGGAGGGGCAGGGAAACGACAGTCCAGACTGAAGCAAATCCAAAGAGTTTAGGTTTGGTTGTTGATGGAAATGAAGAATTTTAGAAACCTAACAGTTGTGACTTCAGGAAAAATAAAAGCTAGTGTGGTGGCTATGATTCAAGGACATACACAGTGAGTGATGGACTATAAGCTGTATTGCAACCTCAGTTATAGCTGTGGTTAATAGTTAGGAAACAAGGCTGTTTTGGGTCCTGTTGAGTCCATAGAACCCCACATCCTATTCTCACACCTCACCTGCCTTCAGCTGAGATTTTATATAGTCAATTCTTTCTTCCCCTTGAAAGACAGGTAAGAGACCTACCTCAGGATACCTTTAGGATGTGACATTATTTGGGGTCAAGGTCTTTACAGAAGTAATCAACTGCTGTGAAACTCTGTCCTGTGAACACAAAAACCACTATCCTCTTCATCAGGTGTGACTGTAACTACTCATGGAGACCCTCAAGAACAGGCCCATTGTCACTTTCCCACAGGAGGGTATAGCATGAAGTTTCTGGACTAGCCCTCAGATCTACACCTGTTTGCAGCTGCTTAGCTCTTCCTAGCTCTGAAGTCCAGACCAGCAGTCCCAAAGTCCTAAAGAAACACACAGAAGCTTGTATTAATTAATGCTGTTTGGCCTAAAGCTCAGGCATATTGCTAGCTAGTTCTTGCATCTTAACCCATTTCTATTCATCTATGTCTTACCACGTGACTCATGGCTTACCTGAGTTTCTTTACAACTTGCTGTCTCAACGGCAGCACACAACATCTTTCTCTGACTCCACCCTTCTTCCCCTTTATCTGTACTTGGATTTCCTGCCTGCCTATAAGCTGGCTTGCCATAGACCCAAACAGTTCCTTCAATATCCAATGGTAATGCACAGTGTACAGAAATACATCCCACATCAGGAAGGAGTGGTGAGGGCCATCAAACCCACACCTGAGATCCCAGCCCTCCTGAAGCTCCCTGACACCTATATGTAATTTTGCCCCAGCTGCATGTGGGTTCGATCTCATGGTCTCAAGAAGTGATAGGCTATAGATGGTGGACGGGTAACTGATAACTGAAGGGGGCCTATGCAACCACAGAGAAGTTATCATTTATGCTGGGGATGAGACTTCTTGGTGGTCTGCTTGACAACTGCTTTGGGGTCAACCATACCCTTGTAGTTATCCCTCTTCAATGGTCTGTAAGTTCAGCCAACTCATTGGCTCCCCAAGTTGAGCCTTGATGGAAGTATGACTTTGGTTTCTGATGCGTGGGAGGGGGTGGTGGTTAGGAGTGCAGACATTTGTTGACATATTTCTAAGAAAAGTTCACTTAATAGCAATTAAAAATGAGGGCTTTAAAATTTAATTTTTTACATTTATTGGTTTGTGTGTATCCACACTGTGATGTACTTGTGGTCTTTCAGAAACTGGTACTTTTCTCTCATCATGTAGATTTCTGAGACTGAACTTGAGTTGTCAGGTTTAGTGACAAGTGCCTTTATCCACTTGGCCGGCTCATTTGGGAGTCACAGGTGTCCTATTGAAGTCCAGCTACAAATGAGTAAAGCTGAAAGTATGGGCTTCTGTCAGGGAAAGTCTGGCACAGTGAAGGAACCTGATGTAGGGCTCCTGTTCTGACCTCACCTGCCAGGGTCACTGGAGACATTCCCACCCAGTGTTTGGCAAAAGTGGATGTGCCAAGACCTGGCTCCTGGGCCTGTTCCACAGACCTGTCTGTTGTGGGCTATCTGTATACTATGTAAAGATCTATTTGCTTTGATTGGTGTAATAAAAAGATAGCTAGTTAATAACTAGACAGGAGGTAGAGATGAGATTTTTTTTTTTTTTTTAAACTTTATTTATTTATTTGCCTTGGTGTTTGCCTGGAACTGGAACTACAGACAGTTGTTAGCTGCCATGTGGGTGCTGGGAATCGAACCCGGGTCCTCTGGAAGAGCAGACGGTGCTCTTAACCGCTGAGCCATCTCTCCAGCCCGAGATTTTTGTAGAGGAAGGAAGTAGGAGGGAATAATTGAGGCCTAGAGAAGACAGCAACATACAGAATGAGAGAAAGGTAAAAAGTCACATGGTAAAATGTACATTCATATGAGCAGGTTAATTTCAGTTATAAGAGCTAGTGGGACAAGCCTAAGTAAGCTAAGGCTGAGTTTTCTTAATTAATAGTAAGTCTCTGCATTGTTATTTGAGAGCTGGTTGGTGGAACAGACAGTAACTCACTGCATCTTTCCAGTGGAAGCTGCAGCTACACTATTCAGCAGAAACCTTTCCTATAGAGGGTTCCCAGAAACCTTCCTCCTCACCAGTCTCAACATATTTACAGAGAAATCAAACCTAAAACAATTTCACTCAGTGTCAATGACCGAGAATTCATTTATTTCCCTCCCATATTTTTTCACATAACCCCTGCTGCAGGGAACCTCCATGCAAATCTAGCCAGCATGTGCACACACACGCACACAGAGGGGGAAGAGAGGGGGAAGGAGGGAGAGAAAGAGGGAGGGAAGGGGGAGAGAGAGAGAGAGAGAGAGAGAGAGAGAGAGAGAGAGAGAGAGAGAGATTATACTCCTAGATTCTGCAGAAGTGGTTTGCTAGAATAATGATGGTATATAAATTTGAATTTGAATAGTTTCTAGATTGCTTTCCAAAATGATAAGAATTTATGTTTCAGCAGCAATGCATTTGAGAGGCCTCTCGCTTGATCTTTGTGTACAACACACACTGGCAGTTACTTTATTTGCTGCCAGTTTGATGAGCATGAGGGATGTGTTGTTTAATTTGCACCATGACAAGTTTGAGCATCTCTCTACATTTGCCATTTGGGTTTGTTCCTCAGTGGGATTGCTGTGTTAATTGGATTAGATACAATGATATCTAGCAGAAAAGCTAAGAAATTGGACAAAGTTTATTTATGTCTTCTGTGAAATGAATAAATTAATCAAGCTGGACATAAGCATTTCAAGATTAGTATTGGGGCTCTGAAAACTCATTGGTGACCCAAATGTCTTCCAGTGTTCTATTTCAGTTCCCCTCAGGAATAGATTGGTGATGTGGTACTCAGCCTTCATGTCCCATGGTGGTTACTAGGGTGACAGATTCAATCTCCTTGTTCCAGGAAGCCTTGGAGAAACAGATAGAAAAAGGACATACTCTATTTCTATAAAGAGACTCTGGAAATGATACCTAAGACTTTCACTGTCCTATATTTATTAGAAACTAACCAAACTATAGTTAGCTGTAAGTGAGGTTCAGAAACTTGACCTTTGAGTTAAGCAAATTACTACCTGTCTTAGTATTTGTACTGCTGTGAAGAGTCACTATGGAAACTCTTATAAAGAAGAACATTTAGTTGGGTGGCTCACTTAAATTTGGAGGCTCAGGCCATTATCATCATGGTGGGACATGGTGGCATGCAGGCAGACATGGTGCTGGAGAAGTAACTGAGAATCCTGCATCTTTTAGTCAACAGGAGGAGGTCTGTCTTATTGGGTGGGATCTCAAACATATATAAGACTTTAAAGCCCGCTTCTTCAGTGACACACTTTCTCCAACCAGGCCATACCTACTCTAAGAAAGCCACACTTCTAATAATGCCATTCCCTTTGGGGACCATTTTCTTTCAAATGGCCAAACTACCTTAAATAAAATAAGATGTCTATTACTGAAAAAGATGCGTGGAGGAGGCAACTAGAAATATCTGCTGCTTTTGCCTTCCTTTTACATATATTTCCTCATAGATATTTGCATAGCTTGAGCCACGTGAGGCTGATATTTCACTGTTAGGGCATAGAAGCATCTATTTCATTTGATTCAACCTAGCAGACACATATCCTTTAGATATGTATCCCTTGCCTTCTGATCCTGTAAGTAAAACCTTTTCCTGTAGATGTATATATACACCAGATTTGTCTGTGGTCTCCTTTGCCATTCAGAAATCTTGAATTTCTATATGATCAGCTGCACCTGCTCTTCTCTGGAAGCTTCTGGGTTGTCTGGCCTGGTGGAAGTTCTTCACACAGATTCAGTTGCCTGTGTCTGAGGATTTGATTTGCATCACTTTATTTGCTCTTTAAATGGAACAGTTCCATTGTCCTTGATTTGATTTTTTTATATTGTAAAAATAGCCTAGCTTGGCAGCCTTCTACCTACACAGCCATTTGTACCACCATCCATGGTAAACATCAACTTTGCACTCACAGGAGGATCTATCTATGGGCTTGTTGGATAAGAGAAATTTGTCTACGAATGACTTGACACCACAGAGTTCCTTCCCTCCGTCCCTCCCTCTGTCCTTCCCTCCCTCCCTCATTTTCATGACAGCTATACACAAAGAGAGACCATTCCAGGAAGGTGACTATCCTTCAAAGCCATCCACACCCTACTTCCTGGTTAGTCTGTTTAAAGGCATGGCATGTGTCATCAATGGATGATCATCCATACTTTCAAGTGTTATGAAAGTCACCCGCCACCATCCCTGACTTACAGGCTCTATGCTGGATTCATTGTAGGAAGACTGGAGTGTAGAAGTTGAGCTTTGCTGCCTACACCCACCATGGGTGGCTTCTGCACTGTAGCAAGAAGGGTATCCCAACCTTGTCCATACTTATCATTTCCTAGGCCCGTGAAGTGTGCTGACTCTCCCCACACACTAGTATAGCAACACCAGCACCCGACTTTCCTTTCTTTCTTCTGTTTTCTTTTTAAAATTTATTTTTATTTTGAATATATGAGTGTTTTGTTTATATGTGTGTGTATGTGTGTGTGTGTGTGTGTGTGTGTGTGTGTGTGTGTGTGTGTGTGTGTGTGCTTACCTGGTGCCCACCAAAGCCAGAAAGTGTTAGATCCTCTGGAACTAAAATAATCAGATAGCTGTGAGCTGTCATGTGGATGAAGGGAATTACACCCACAGTTCTCTGCGAAAGTACCAAGGGCTCTTAATTGCTGATCTGTCTCTCCAGCTCCAAGTATAGGACATTTTTACAGATAGGTAATCTGAGCCTAGAAAAGATGGAGTATCTACCTGAGATCACCCCACCTCTTCTTCCCAATGCAGAGCTTGGCACAGGGACCAGGAAGCCTGCTGCCTCCTGATTACTGTAATGTGAAGATGGATGGCCAGCATGGACTCTTCAGATTCTGTTGATGTCAGTGGTCACAGGCTATTGTCTGATCCTGATATAGGTTGCCAGGAGAGAAGGAAAAGAGCAAAAGCATTGGGGCATCAAAAGACCTTCACGGGATCCTTGAGTTTATCACATATATATGTCTCTTATAGCAAGCAGGAGAGCAGGGCAAAAAGGTAGCAAGCTAGGTACAGGGCATCTTCTATATGGTGACTCAGATACCCTGTTTCCCTGGACAGAGACTGGCCTGCCATCTCCCTCCCTGGTGAGGCTGCTCCCTTATTGGACAGATCTCTATGAGTTAGTCCTGAAGATGGCCCATCTTGTAAGCACATCACAAAAATAACTTCCTTCTAGTCTATGTTCTTACAGCCTGTCTGCCTTCCAAGGGTGTTTGTGGAACACTGTGGAGCAAGTGTGGGTTTATTTGCTGTTTTGTAGAATAAAGATGACATCACCCTCTGTGCAAAACTTGGCAGATGGCTTGCAGCTTCTGTAGAGAATGTGGTGAACTGTTTGTATGTGTTATCCATGTGTCTTATCATCACTCCATGAGATTTGAGGATGTGATAGGTTGATTTATGTCTTCCCGCCCAAAATTCTGATTCTGACATCATGGATACCTATTTATGTGACCTACTTTTGGAAATATGGCCTTTGGAGATATAGGTTTAGATGAGGTCCTACTGGGTTAGTGTGGACCCTAAGTCTAATGGTTGCTATGGTATTAAGGAGAGACAGGAAATGCTTGGAGACAAAGTGACGTGAATACACATGCACAGAATGGAGTGACAGAGCAGCTACATGCCAGCACAGGCCAAGCTTGCCAGCTACCTCCATCCCAGAAGCTGAGGAGACGTTAGACTCTAGAAGAAACTGACCTGTTAATATTTTGAATTCAGAATTCTGACCTTCAGAGCCTTGACAGCATACATTCTGTCAGGGGAAACCATCCAGAATTCATGCTGATTTGTCACAGAGCCCTGGGGAATGAGTAGAGAGAGGGTCAGTGAGCAGAGTGGCATGGCACACAACTCCTACATGTCTGTGAAATAAGTGGCAAAGGCCCTGTCCTCTGCTCCAGGCTTCTCGTGTGTCTCATGCCCGCAGTTATGAAATGGTGACAGACTGACGCAGGACCTTGTGAGTCCACTGTACGGATTCATGTGTGGAGTCTTCAGTCTCCACCCTGTAATGCTGTTTGAAGGCTGTGAGCTTTAGGAGCAGGGGGGTGCTGGCTGCCAGAAGAGGCTACTTGGGGTCTTGGAAGGTTGTAGCTGCTTCTGGTTCCTGCCTGCTGTCAGAGTGTGGTGAACAGCACACCCTGTCCACCATGGCTTCACTTCCAGGTTGGACTGAAATCCTTTTGCAATCGTGAGCCAAGAGTAATCTTTTCTGTGCCTTGCTGTTTCTGTCAGATACACTGGCACCATGGGAAGAAAAAGTTAATGGGGGCTGGCTCAGCAGTTAAGAGCACTGACTGTTCTTCCAGGGGACCTGGGCTCAGTCCCCAGCACCCACAGGGCAGTGCACCACTGCTTTTAACTCCAGTTTTGGCAGATCTGTCATCCTCACACAGACATACTCACTGGAGTCTGATAATACTCTCTCCCAAGAGATGCAGGGTGTATATTCCACATATTAACAAGTGTTCATGTTAAGAGGCTGAACAGCAAGACATAAGGCTCAGGCAGCTTGCTGTCTGTCCACTCTCCTCAGCAGGAGGTATGGTCATGAGGCAGAAAGGCCTTCCACCTTAGGTGAAAGGCACCGAGGACCAGGGGCTGCAGAGTGAAGGGGAAGGAGGGCGGAGTCAGGAGACAGGCAATCCAGCCGCCCCAGGAACAGTATGTAAAGGAACTCAGGTAAGCCATAGGCCACTTGGCAATAGAGTAATAGAAGTGGGTTAAGGTGTGAGAACTAGCTAATAATAGGTCAAACGGCATGTAATTAATATAAGACTTTGTGTGATTATTTGGGCCTAAGCAAGGCTGGGGATCTGAACCTTAGGCTTCCCATCTCTGAAACCCATAGAAGGACACCCACAATTTACTGAGGGCACCTGAAGCGTCTCTGCTGGAACTCCTGCCTCTCAGTTCTCTCTCTCTCTCTCTCTCTCTCTCTCTCTCTCTCTCTCTCTCTCTCTCTCTCTCTCTCTTCTCTCTCTCTTTCTCGCATGCGCCAGGATTTCATTTTGATGCCTTGGCCATCCTGGAACTTGTTCTGTAGATCAGGCTAGCCTCAAACTTATAGAGGTCTGCCTGCCTCTGTTTCTCTGAGAGCTGGGATTAAAGCTGTGTACCTCCCGGCTTGGATCAATATTTTTAGCTATAGAAAGTTATAATTGAGTTTATAAAAAGGAGAGTACAGATGAGATGAAGTAGGAATAAGGGGAGCTATGAGATATAACTGAAGAGCAGAGTACATCATAGAACAATGGATAGAGAAACAGAAACAACATCTTGAAAACCTGGCTGAGTGGTACACAGTGAAAGCAAAGCCAGCATGAGACCCATCTCCAGGAGTGGGAATTTGTAAGAAATGAATACTTAAGGAGTGAATTGCTGACTCTGCTGAGCATTTCTGTTGAAAAGTGAAGTTCTCAGATCCCTCTGACTCTGGTAGGCTCTACTTGGTGCTGGGAGGTGGGGTGGGGTGAGTGTGAGCCATTGGTCTCTGCAGGCTTAGTGTTTGTGGAGTTTGGGATGGCGTACAGAAGAAGGAAGGTCCAAGTCCTTTCTTCCCATGAGCCTCTGCACTTCATAAGGCCTCATCTGGCCCCTCGGGTCCAGGTGTAAGGAGCAATTCTTTCCTGGCTGGCTCTGCTGCTCTCCTGGATAGCTTTATTCTGTTGGCTAGGGTAGGGTCAACTGGATGCTAAACAATCAATGGTGAATAAGTCACATCCAGGAAGCCTTAACACAGCATGGATGCTCTGCACAAAGGTGTGATTTGCTTCCTAGGTGGGATGGCGTGACATTTCATTGTGTTGCTCAAAATGGTGTCCAACTTAAAATATAAAAGCTGTTTATTTCTACAGCTTTCTATTTAATGGAAAACCCTAGGATCTCAGAACTGAAACCAAAGAAAGGAACTCTTTCCCAGGAAGGGATCTCTTGTTCTTCTCTTCTTGAGAAGTAACAGCTCACCCACAGTTCAGCAGTTTTATTTTATTTTAGTAAAATGAGGCATGTACTCTGGAGGGAAAGCCAAGTGGGCTACCCCAAGGGTAGGTACTGCAACTCCCTGAGCTCTGTGTTGTGAATTTTAAAGAGATTACTATGAATATTTATGGGGCAGGAAACATTTTCATATCATTTTTTTTTAACTCTGTAAATCATGTTGGGCCCAGATCTCCCTCTTAAGGTAATTCTTCTCATTTCTAAGAAAAGTCCACAAAGGGTTGGGGTATGTGTGTGTGTCAAAACCACAGCATAAATAATACTATAATCATGAGGCTGAGGTCCTTTGAGGATTCAGCTGTTCTATGCGTTCGTGTGGCTGGCAGGGAGGTAACTGGAAAAGTATATGGTACCTTCATTTCTGACATATGAGAATAACTTAATCATAGCTTTGATATTTTAACTCCAAAGGGGTGTTGATCTTTAGGAGACAGGACACCAAGATACAGCTACAGTTTCTTTGGTTACTTTATCTGCAGCTCTGACCTACCTGCTCTGGAAGACACAGATAGGAGATTCCATGCGGCACATTTACAGCTGGTCCTCTGGTGCCCTAGCAGATCTACAGGAACCAGATTAGCTGGTGTCTCTGCGGCAGACCCCTAGAAGAAACACTTGGAAACCCCATGCTCAGGGGAGACTCCCACAAGATCTCACGGCTGACATCACCTTCCATCTACCCTGGCTTGTCCACTTTCCCTCTTCTCTCCCAAACAAGCTGTGGCTCTCTTGGGGACTCACTCACTCAGTGCAGAGAGAGATTTATTGTATTAAGTTTTTTTTGGTTTGTTTTGGGTTTGGGAGGTTTGTGATTGGCGTGAGTGTGGCACCGGCGGTTTAGAATTTGGTTTGTGTGTTTGTAGTTTTTGTTTTTTAAAAGAAATGAAATTATATGTTTATATATTTTAATATTGTTTGGCTTATATTTTATGTTTATTATTAGTTAGTTTTTTATTTTATTTTAACTTATTTTTTATTGATTTGACTGCCACGTGGCTCCCAGCCCATGGCTGGCAGGTATTACAGCTTTATAGTTGTTTTAAAGTGCTGCTTTTTCATAGTGCAGTCTTCTGGGTCAAGTGAGCTGTCCTGAGGGGTCTTCAAGGTCCTGCTCCAGTTTACCATCAGGGCACTTCGATGTGTGGAAAGCCCTCCATGGGATGCTTGTAACAGTATGAGAGGACCAGACTACTCTGACACGCTGCAAAGGATGGAATCTTGGTGAACTTTGTACAGTCCAGTGAGATCCATTAGCAGCTGTCATACTGGTGGAGGCCTCTTCTGATTCATCAGAAACAAAATCCACAAGATCCCAACCTGTGTGACAGGCCCAGAGGTTCTGTCCCACTGGCAAACATGGACCAGTGCCTGGACACTGTGAGGACATCGTGCCTGTAATAGGGAGGGGTTGACGATGAGCACATTTGCTTGATGAAGTTGTAACACAAGAAAGAACTGACCAAGAGAGATCACACGGCATATTATTAAGTACAAATGAAGGCTGCAGAACTATACAGCATGCTATCACTGAGCGTAGTACATTTTCTAAGCCAGACATGGTGGCTCATGCCTGGGACACAGATGTAGGAGGATTGGCACGAGTTGGAGGCTAGACTGATATATATATGGAGTCACAAGCCAGAGAATGCTGCACAGTGAGACCTTTCCTTAAAGAGCAAAACCAAAAAATAGGGGATAGAGTGGAGACATAGATCAATTGGCAATGTTCTTTCCATGCAAACTAGCATGAGGGCCTAAGTGTAGATTTCTAGTAGCCATGTGAAAAGCCAGGCCTGGAGGTCCACACCTTTAACCCAAGAGCGCAGAAGGCAGAAGTATACCCCATAGCTCTCACTGGTCAGTCAGTCTAGAAGAATTGTTAGCTCTAGGTTCTACAGTCTCCATTTTAACACACAGGGAATTATCGAGTATTCAATTACAGCAGGAGACATTTGGCTGCCACTGGGCCACTATGTATATTCTTTGTCCTCAGCTAGGCTGGGTCCTGATGTTGCCCTCCACTAAGACATCATGCAAGTGCCCACTGGTTACTTCATAGTTCATACTCCTATTCTGCCTTGACCTGTAATTTAGACCTCATTTATTTTTTGCAGATACTACATTTCCCAAGTAGTGGGGCTAGGCAAGAAGAAGGTGCTCCTTAGCCTATGGAGGCCACAGTAGCTGTGAAGAGACTCTATTTCCTTGCTCCATGGTGACAGGGAATAGATGGGTGGGAGTGAGAACATAGCATGGAGATGTGTACCTTCTGCTTCCTGCATCCTCACCAAGCCATGGGCTGATGAATGGCAGTGTGGCACAATGTAGTTCTAAGAGCTAACTGGGGAAAAGCCTACGGCCAAGATTTTATAACTAATAATAAGTCTTTGGGTCCTTATTTGAGGGCTGGTGGTCCAAAGATAATCCGACAAGAAAGCTTGCTACAGATCTTGTCTTTTTGGCTTGTGGGATCATCCCTAGTGCTGGTGTCCTTAGTGCTAATTGCTCCTCAAGCTCTCATCTCGCCTGCCTCCTGTTTGTGTGTTCACATGTGATCTCATCAAATGTTTTAGGCTCTCTTTCACACCCCTTCACTCTCATAGGACATACCCTTTGGCCCATCTACCACCGGCTCTGCCCTGTCTCACATCCTTGGTCAATCTTTCCATCTGTGTCTGGTAGGCAATTCCATTTGGATGCTCCAGGATGCCTTGACTTAATCAGAGTGCCTCATCTCTACCTGCTTTCTTCAGGGGCAATGGTAGATCAGCCAGCTGGATCTCTAAAGACCTCATTGCCCACATCGCCCCTCCTCATCATTAGTATCATGGTTGCTCTCCAACACTGCATCTCACCCCCGTCTCTCTGCCATCTTAGTTTACTCCACACAGAGCTGGACCAGTTGTCTTCTGCTCCTTGCCCTTTTATCATCTCTGGCACATCCAGGCTTCTCCTTAGAGTAGAAGAGACTCTTTGCAAGGCGCCTTTTCCTCTGTCTCCCCATTTCATCCTCAAAAATTCCATAACTCTATTAGCACTTACTAAAAGTGTCTACCCTGCTCTTATTCACGCCACCACTCCAGCTGTGCAGGCCTCTCCTCTTCTTTGCCTTATGGAAATAACCATAAGGACAGATGAAGCTGAGGAACAGGAAGTAGAATAACACCAAAACTTACTTCTTTGGAATAATCAGGAAGATAGCAGGTGTTAGGGGAGGGGAGGTAAAGAGGGGGGCGGGGGGGGGGAGAAAAAGAGAAAGAGAGAGAATGAATATTTAAATCAGGGCCATTCACACCATGTCCTCTTTGCTTCAAATACAGACAAGGTTTTTGCATAATCACTGGACTGTCAAGGACACTGGAATAGGGAAAATATCTTGAAGACACATAATTCTCTGCTTCAAATTTACTGCAAAGCTCTAGTAAGAATACATAAACAAGGGGCTGGAGAGATGGCTCAGCGGTTAAGAGCACCGTCTGCTCTTCCAGAGGACCCGGGTTCGATTTCCAGCACCCATATGGCAGCTAACAACTGTCTGTAGTTCCAGTTCCAGGCAAACACCAAGGCAAATAAATAAATAAATAAAGTTTAAAAAAAAAAGAATACATAAACAAAAAACAGAAAAGGGAGAAACAAGAACATCCCGTAGAGCAATGGACTGGTGTTGCTATGATGGAGCAGTCCCCACAATGGAGGTCAGTGGGTTCTGACAAGGCTGTTAGACCCACTCAGTGGACAGAAACATTCTTTTCTCAAAGAGCATGGGCACAAGTGGATTTCCAGTTTTTTTACTTTTGTTTTGGTTTTTAAAAACCTACATTTTAACCACATGACAGAAGAAATGGGCACAGGATGCTTTTATTTCATTTGTGTTTTTACTCCTCTTGGGATTTCGTGCTGCTCAGATCTGCGGTTTACCAGATTATCATCAGTATTTAGAGACGATTTCTTTGATGCTCCCATGTCGCCCTCCACTAATGTTGTTCCTGCCCTGTTCTCTTTCTCCTCTCCCTCTTGAGTCATAATTATAAACATGCAGACACTCTCAGGGAGTCCTCAGTACTTCCTACAGTCCTTAGCTGTAAGGACTTACTTCCTTAGCTCCCAACTTGTTGTCATCAGCCATGTATCTTTCCATATTTCCTAACTTGTTATATCAGTCATACTCTCTCTCTCTCTCTCTCTCTATATATATATATATATATATATAATTATAATTATCAATGTGTTACTATTTATTTGTCTCCTTTGATTGGCCTCCCAGTTCCCAATTCTTCAGCTGAGTTAGAATTTCTATTGAATTCATTTATTTCAATTATAATTTTAATTAATTTTCTAAATTGTAAATTTTTTTCAAAATCATTAGTGTGTGTGTGAGTGAGTGTGTTGTGTGTGTGTGCATGATGTGTTGGGGGGTGGTAAATACAGCGCAGCACATACGCGGAGGTCCAAGGACAGTTTTATGAGAAATTGGCCTCGGGGCTCAGGTCTTTCCCCTTAGCCTTTCACTGGCCCCAAGTTTTTGGTTGTTTTTCTTATTATACCGCTGCTGCAATAGAACTGTTATTGTATGTATAGTATTCAAATGTGATATAAATACATTAATTTTACCCCAAATAGTTCATTTCATTTTCATCTCTCTTTTTTAAGAATCTGGGGGGGTCTTTTGAGCAGACATAAGTTTGCCATTTTGTCACATGGCTATCACTATAAATAAGTTTGACTTATAGAGCAAGAAGAATTAAGGTGATACCGACAACACCTGCCTGTTTCCTCCGTCTATCCAGTAGCCAGTGTTCTAGGAGAGCACTGAGAACTGCTTCCTTGGCCCAACTTCGCCTCCCAACTCTTTTGCCAGGTGTTGAATTGCTACATAGAAGCCACTTTTTAAATTCTGCGAAATATAGAATAAAATCCCGTTTTAGAAGATGCAGAGAGTCAACTAGATTACTAAATGTGACTTCCTCAAGGCCAATAAGCATTGAGTGGGTACTTTTTATGTGTAAGGTAGTTAGTTAAGTGCTAAGGATGTAACACTCAATAAAAGAAAGCATGTGTGTAGTGCCAGACAAGAAAATGATAAAAATAAAATATGCAATATTTTAGGTGGATAGAGTTATGCACAATGCAGATGTAGCCAGGGAGACAGGAACACGCTCTAGCAAAACCACATGTGCGCATACTTGTCACCTCTGCATGTTAAACTATTAGAAGGCGACTGGCCTTGAGAGATTAAATGAATAGCTGTAAGAATGCTTTCAGAGCACATGTCTACCCTTAATGACGTATCTTCCCACATTCAGTTAGTGAAGGCAAGTGTTTGGCTTGGCGATTGTTTAGATTAAAACTTTGATAATCCAACTCACTCTCATTCCATGCCCACCCCATCCTATTGTGTAAGTCCGTTAAGAGTCTCCCCTGCCCCCAACATAGGAGCATTGTCCTTCTAGGAACACTTGAGTGTGGGACAGGACTGATGCCTGGAGGTAACTTGGATTTTATCGTCACTCTCTGGCAAGATTTGTGTCCAGGATGCTCTTCTGAGAGGCATGGAATGCTTAGGTGTAGCTCAGATGCTCAATGGACAACGGGATGAGCTGCACGGGAGGCTCCAGACCAGCAGGGGGCACTGCGGCGCCGCGTGAGCCCAGATTTATTTACCCGTTCTCACTCAAGATCTAGCAGCTGATGAGAGCCTGAGTTTGCTTTATACCCAACACGGATGGATAGTCGACAGTATCCACTGCTCAGTTTCCTTGAATACAGGATACAGATTCTTAGAGAGCTAGGAAGGCCCTTGTTTCAGGTACAAGCCACGCTGGCGGATAGGAAGAGAAACTCACAAAGAGAAATCCCTGGTTTTTCTTTGTTTCTAGCTGAGCCTTATCCTAGGACCTAGAGATGTGCAGCTCCACATTTAGGGTCATTTATCCAGGCTAGATGCCTGGGAGCCCTTTGAAGCTGATTATCTCCGAGACACTTGAAGACTCAAACTACAAACACCCTTCCCCAAAGTGCCTGAAATGGCCCCTGTAGAAGTGTCCACATCCTTCTCCCCAGAACCCTTGGAAAATCTGCCTTACATGACAAGGAGGAATCGCAGAGTAGAAGCAGTTCAAGTGACTAATCTTAGTTTAGATAATGCTGTTCAGGGTTAGTTATGTGTGCCCAGTGTCGTCCAGGATTCTTTTTTTTTTTTTTTTTTTTTTTTAAAAAAAAACAAAAAACAAAAAACAAAAAACAAAAAACAACTTTATTTTATTTATTTATTTGCCTGAAACTGGAACTACAGACAGTTGTTAGCTGCCATGTGGGTGCTGGGAATTGAACCCGGGTCCTCTGGAAGAGCAGACGGTGCTCTTAACCACTGAGCCATCTCTCCAGCCCCCATCTAGGCTTCTTAAAAGCAGAACAAGGCACGAGAGAGGAAAGCACAGTAGTAGAGGAGTATACCCGTGAGGGGTCCTACGGGGAGCTTGCATCTGACTCCCCTTCCAGCTTTCCTTTGGGGTCTTCCAATGTCAGATCACCATACAGTCCCTGTGACCCTAAGAAGACAGAGGAAGTAAGGAGCTACAGGGCTGGCTGGAAGTGTCTGGGAGGCTACAAAGCCCAATTCCTCTTGCTGTCTGGGGCAAATAGCTGGGTGATGTGTGTGCATGTATAAAACGAATGGGTATCTGATTCTTGTGCCTTCTCTTGGGGCTCTTATTTTTTCTGTTGGCTTGTCTTGTCCAACTTTACTATGATGGTTTTTGTTTTTATCTTATTATATTTTGTTGTTCTCTCTTAGAGGCCTGCTCTTTTCTAATGAGAGACAGAAAGGATGTTGATCCGGATGGGAGACAGGGTGGGGAGCATCTGGGAGTAGAGGGTAAATTATATCAGATTATACTGCATGAGAAAAGGATCTATGTTTAATAAAAGGCAGAAAAGCTTTAAAAACTCATCAGTGGATAGACAACTAGATTGTTTCCATTTCTTGGCTATTGTGACTAGAGCTGCAATGAACATGCGTGTAGCGGGAAATCAGGAACTATATCATGCGGGTGCAGGTGTGTCTTTACCATACTGATGTCATTTCCCCATGTGTCTAAACTTCGTAGTGGAATTGCTGGATCATAAAGTAGTTCTATTATTATTCATTCATTTGTTTATTTATTGTTGGTAGTTATTCTTATTGCAGTGAAATGATCTCTTAAGGGTTTTTGATTTGTATTTTTCAATATTTTCTGATATTGAATATTTTCATATACCCATGTCTTCTTTTGAGAAATATCTATTTAGATCTACTGTGCATAGATCCAAATCAGGTGTCTATTATCATTGTTTGTTTGTCCACCTTTGGCTGTTGAGTTCCTTACACATGTGCAGATCCTCCTGTGTTCTAGGCTGCCTCTTCATCCTGCCAGCTTTCTCATCTGTGCTGCGGAAACTTTTCAGTTTAGTTTTTGCACTTCTGCTTTTTTCTCTCTGTGCATTTAGGATGCTAACTAAAACATATCTCTGGCTCTGATGTCCTACAGCATCTTTCTTCATTTCAGGCCTTAGATCTAAGTTCTTAATCCATTTTGAGTTGACTTAAAATTTTCATTTGTATTATATTTTAAATTGTATGTTTATGTGTGGGCATGTACACGTGAATGCAGGTGCCCATGGAGGCCACAAGACAGTGTGGATCCTCTCAATCTGGAGTCACAGATGGTTTTGGCCACCTGACATGGTGCTGGAAACCAAACTTGGGTCCTCTAGAAGATCAGTATGTTCTCTTAAATACTGAGCCATCTCTCCAGCCCCATGAGTTTAACTTTAATAACTAATGTGTGTGTGGAAGGTCTACTATCATTCTGCATATGGATATTCAATTTCCCCAGTGTCATTTATTAAAAAGACCCTCTTCTCTCCACTGAACATTCTTTTTACCTCTGTTGAAAGTTAGTTGTCTATAGATATGTAGGTTTACCTCAAAGCTTTCTATTATGTTTCATGGTCTATATGCTTACTTTTAGCCAAAACTATGCTATTTTGGTGTCTGTAGCTTTATTATATATTTTGACGTTAGGTAGCACTTCCTGATTTATTCCTTTTGCTCATGTTGCTTTGGCTCTATGAGCAAAAAGAATAGGGTTTTCTAAAGTTCTATACAAATTTAGTGTTGTCTATTTCTGTGAAAAATGTCATTGGTCTTTGAATAGAGATTGTAATAAATCTCCAGATGTGTTGGGCAATGTGAACATCTTAACAATGTGCTAGCTACTTTTTTTTTTTTTTAAAAAAAAAAGATTTATTTATTTATTATGTATACAGTATTCTGCCTACATGCCAGAAGAGGGCACCAGATCTCATTATGGAAGGTTATGAGCCACCATGTGGTTGCTGGGAATTGAACTCAGACCTCTGGAAGAGCAGCCAGTGCTCTTAAACTCTGAGTCATCTCTCCAGCCCCCTGTGCTGGCTAATTTTATGTCAACTTGATACAACCTATAGTCAGTCATCTGAGAGGGGGGAACCTTAATTAAGAAATGTGTCTTTAAGATCCCACTGTAGGAGCTGGGTGGTGGTGGTAAGTACCTTTAATCCCAGCACTTGGGAGGCAGAATCAGGTGAATGTCTGAGTTTGAGGCTAGTCTTGTCTACAGAGATAGTTCCAGGAAAACTAGGGCTACATCAAGAAACCCTGTCTCCAGGGGCTGGAGAGATGGCTCAGTGGTTAAGAGCACTGTCTGTTCTTCCAGAGGACCCAGGTTCGATTCCCAGCACCCACATGGCAGCTAACAACTGTCTGTAGTTCCAGTTTCAGGCAAACACCAAGGCAAATAAATAAATAAAGTTTAAAAAAAAATGTTTAAAAAAGAAACCCTGTCTCCAAAACCAGAAGGGAAAAAAAGTTCAGATGTAGAGCATTTTCTTAATTAGTCATTGATGGGGAGGGACCAGCCCATTGTGGATCCTTGTGCTGGTGGTTCTGAGTTCTATAAGAAAGCAGGCTGAGCAAGCCATCAGGAGCAAGCCAGTAAGCATCACCCTTCCATGGTCTCAGCATCAGCTCCTGCCTCTGGGTTCCTGTCCTGTTTGAATTCCTGCTCTCACTGCTTTTGATGATGGACTGTGATATGCAAATGTGAATATAAACTCTTTCCTCCCCAAGTTGCTTTTGGTCATGGTGTTTCATCACAGTAATAGAAACCTCAAATAAGACAGGACATTACTCTATCCTATGCCATCTTGTAGAGCTATTTTCTCTCTGATTAAATTTATTCTTGAAGATTTTATACCTGCTGTGAATGGGATGGCTCTTTAGATTTCTTTTTTTTTCTTTATTTATTTTGTATTTATCAAGAAAAACAGTAAAATGAGTTTAAAATGCTGAGAAGTTAACAATAACTATAAAGAAGATAAAAATCATAAGCATGACTTATCAACGGTGATAATGCAAATAAGATTGCTACACATATATTTACTTTGTGTTCAGCTTTCCCTCTGAATTTTTTTTTTCCATCCCTGTATATCCTTATTCAAGGTCCCTTGCCCCTGGCTCTTTAAATTTCTATCTCAAATACCTGGCTATTGGCATACAGCAGTATTGCTTCACTTTGCATACTAACTTCCAGTCCTGCAACACTGCTGAGTGTATTAGTTGTAATAGGTTTTGCTTGAGCCTTTGATATTTTTTCTATATAAGAACATGTGCTGTGACCTGCACTCTTTAGAACTGACTGACCTGACTGGAGTGACAGGCAATGAAAGACTCACAGACACATGTATAGGAAAGCTGAGACTGGGTAAGTGCTGTGCTCTGGTGGAAATGAGCCAGTAACCTGAAAATTCAAACTATTATTGTAATAGCACTGATCAGAGGTGGGTTTATTGCTTGTACTGAATGAGGAGGAGGGGCCAGCTAATCTCAGTAGGAGGGAAGTAGGGAGCAGTTTTAGGTTGTAGTTTTCCAGAAGGAAGAAGCTGGGGTGGAGAGTTTCTACTTAGGCTGGTTTTAAAGATCAGTGGTTTGTAAATCCCTCCTCAGACCAGGGAATCCTGTTGGAAGGAGGAGGAGGGTGGGTAGGCATTTGAGGGAAATACGGAAAGTGAATATGTTCATGATGTATTATATACAAGTATAAAATTATCAAAGAATAAATTAGTTAAAATTAAAAAACCCTCTAGACTTTTATTTATTTATTTATTTATTTATTTATTTATTTATTTATTTATTATGTATACAGTATACAGAAGAGAGTACCAGATATCATTATAGATGGTTGTGAGCCACCATGTGGTTGCTGGGAATTGAACTCAGGACCTCTGGAAGAACAGTCAGTGCTCTTAACCTCCTAGCCATCTCTCCAGCCCCTAGACTTTTATTTTTAACCTGGACCACTCAGTTTATATTTTTTTTTGTCACAGTTTACATGTTTTTATATTACATAAGGATGTGAGCTGGGTGTGCTGAGGCAGGAGGATCTCTAAGAGCACAGCCAGGGCTACACAGAGAAACCCTGTCTCGAAAAACAAACAAACAAACAAACAACAAACAAGCAAAACAAAACAAAGAATGCAATTCACAAGTTTTGGGCAGTTCTAGACTTGAACCTAGGACTGTGAGAATGCTAGGCAAATGTTCTCTATCCTGGAGCCATATTTCCATTCCTTTATATTATATATTCCTTAACAATTGCCTGGTGTGGTGGCTTGATCATTGGTTCTTATTGACTGTTTGGAAAAGATTAGGCTGCCTGGCCTTGTTGGAGGAAGTGTATCAGTGGGGCTTTGAAGTTTTGAAAGCCCATACTGTTCCCAGTCTTTGTCTTTCTCTTTAGCTACACTTTGAATCAGACATGAGCTCTCAGCTACTGCTCAGCACCATGTCCACTGCCTCTGGCCATCTCCCTGCCATGATGGTCATGGACTAATCCTCTGGAATGTAAGCCGGCCTCCAATTAAATCCTTTCTTTTATAGACAAGTTGAGTTGGCCATCATGTCTCTTAGACAGCTGGGGTTCAGGGATTGGGGTCTTAACTATTGTAGAACCTGGATCTTGGGAGCATAAAGGTAAATAATGAGATAATCTGATGCAGATTCCTGGGATGACAGGCTGGGTTCTGTGATGATGCCATGGCAGAGGAGGCCAATTCTTACTCCAGTGCAGTATAGTGTAGCAGCAGAATAGGCTGTGGGTGTGGGGCACAGTACTGGAGGGGTATGAGCTGTGTATATGCTAGCTAGCTCCTCAGCAGGCCTTAGTGCCCGAGAGGATTGTAGGTGTCTGGGTGGTACTGGGAGCCACTTGTCCTTTTACAGGGGATTTTCAGGTTCATATGGCCTATGCCTTTAGTTACTTTCATTTGAACGGAGTTGTTCACTGTTTGAGCTGTGTTTGGTGGGAACACAAGAGCTCATGGCTTGTGCCATGAAGTTTCCATATATTCCTCATGTACTGAATGCTTTAATTATGAAATAGTACAGTATTTTGTCAATTACTTAAGAAGCTATTGAGATAATCACATGTTCTTTCCTTTCGTATCATATTTAATTCTAAACTTTGCTCTGTCTCTAGTAGCAGCTTGGGTCCCTCCCTCAGTTTTGTGTGCTGCTGAGTCCTGTTTGCATGGTGTATTTCTTGCTAACACTTTATGTTTATGTCTTTGATAGCTCACAGCATGACCATTTATTTAGCTTGCTGACAGTTTGTGCCTTTTAATGGGACAGTTTGATGCATTTATATTTAATATGATTCTACATAGGATGTAGTTTCCATGGATTCTGTTGGCTTTTCCACAAATCTTCTACCTTATATCTTCATTACTATCTTTTTTGTATGTGTGAAGATACATTTTTATTTCAATTCCTTGTTGCTTCTCTGTATGATTTTAAGAAATATCCTTAGTATTTGCCTTGACAATTGCCATTCACATCTTGACAACTTAATATGTTTCACAATCTAATTTGTGACTTAATTTTAATAGTGTATAAACCTTTACTACTATACAACTCTGCCTTCATCTCTCCTACATGCTTAAAATAATATTAAGCACTTATTAGATCAATTATATTTATGAACTATGAAATTATTCATTCTTTGTCTGAATAAAATGTAGCATGGTAAATTTACAGGAGGAACATGCAAGTATATAATGGTAGCAAAGACAGGAAAATTGATTTTTCTGGGTAAGGTGATGTAAGGAGATTTGATTTGGTAGTATTTCACAGAAATAGATTGTATTGTTGTGCCCTGGTTGTGAGATCACTGAAGAGACCACCAGAGATACAAACTCTCTAAAATGCAAAAGCAAGATTTATTGAAATGAAAGCCATGACAAGGACCCCGTCCAGTTCACAGACATGGCAGTGGCTGTAGCTAGAGGAGGTACCCACCCCTCTGCAAGCTGGATTTTAAAGGTAAAACCACAAGATTATATATTGATTAGGGGTCTTAGTACAGATACAATTCTGATTAGCTCATTTGGGGGGACTTTTCAGAATTCTTCCGTTATCTTAGCCAGCTGTTTGGTCAACCTTCTTCACTAGACTATCTCCTTGGTTGGGACATTCCCTGGCTATCAAATGACCCTAGGCTATTTCCAGTGCTGGGACATTCCGAGGTTAATTAGCTGTTATCAAATAGCCCCTAGGCTATCTCCTATTTTACTTTGCAGAATTTAGGCCTATTTTAAGCTGGGGTTCAGGACTTTTGCTCAAAATGGAGGTGCTTCTCTGGTTCTTCATTATTTGTCATCTTTCTTATTGCTGTGATGGAGGAGGTTGCCTGCTTCACCATCTGCTTTAGATACTTCATCTGCAGTTCTTAGCCCTGCTGACCCTGGGCCTAGAGTGTGGACACAGAACTGTAGGAGAGCTATGTGGCAGTGGCTAGGAAACAGTACAGTTCTCTCTCTCTCTCAGTCAAGTCCTCTCTGTAGCCCTGTTCTGGCACTTGCTATGTAGACCAGGCTGGCCTCAAAAATCCCAGTAATCTACCTGCCTCTGGTTTAGAGGTATGCGCCACCATGCTCGGTTCTCAGTTTAGTATTAGAACATCCTTGAAGGTAGGTATGCTTGTCTCCACCTAAGAGAAGGTGAAGTTGGCAAACTGGCAAAGGATGTAGCTAGATGGTTTCTCTCAGGTGCCACCGCCCTCAAAGCCACATCTGAGAGTGCAAGTCTTCTGACTCCATGAATTTTTTCTATTTGCTTTTATTGAAAATGGACTATTTTTAGTACACTATGTTCTGATTACCTTTTCCCTCCCCAACTTCTCCCAGATCTTCCCTGTTTCCCCTCCCGTCAGAATCCACACTCTTTCTGTCTCTTGTCAGAAAACAGGCACCTAAGAAATAATAATAAAATGTAATAAGTTCAAATCAAAACAAATGAGAATAGGACAAAACAATCAAACAGAAGAAAAAAAGCATAAAGAAATAAATGTACTTTACATACAAGGATCCCCTCAAACGTTAAACCTGGCTCAGGAGGAGGTGGTGGTGTAGGTCTTTAATCTAATCCCTGTACTCGGGATGGCAGAAGCACAGTCAGTCTTCTGTGATTTTGAGGACAGCCTGCTTTATAGATCAAGTTCCAGGAAAGCAGGGCTACACAGAGAAACTGTCTCAAAACAAAGAAACAAACAAAAAAACAAACACAAAACAACAGCAACAAAATCCCCACTAAATCAAACACAAATAAACAACTAAACTAAACAACCCCTGCAAAACAAACCAAAAAACCCAAAAAGAGCCCCTCACAAAACCAGAAGCCATAATACAAAGTAAAAGACCTGTGAGATCTTTTGTTTTGTTTTGTTATAAAACCCTGACAAAACACAAGACAAAGATTCTCCAAAGATATGTCTGCTGCTGGGCATGGGGCCTGCCTGCCTTGAACCCTGTGAGACTCCTCTGGAAAAAAATAATTTTTCATTTTCAAGTGCTTATCAATTGGCTAGCTTCTGGGCTAGGAATATTGGCTTATCCCCTGTCTCAGGGCTGGGACCCCATCTGGCACAGATCCAGGCAGACCCTGTGCATACCACCACAGTCCTTGTGAGTTCATATGTGCATCAGTCCTGCTGTGTTAGGAAGTCTCACTTCCTTGGTGTCCTCCATTCCCCTGGCTCTTACAGTCTTTCTACTTCTTCCTCTGCAGGGTTTTCTAAACCTTGACGGGGAGAGATTTAACCTGAAACTAATAATTTTTACTGTTGACGTTCAGCCATCAACTGCCTCCCCTTCTGTCTGTTATAACACTGTGCCCCATCTGTGCTCTTGCCAGCCTGGGTGGGATCAACAGCCTCTTCTTTCTTGTGAACACTATGGAAGTTGGTTTCATTGAAAGGGCAAGATTCTACAGCTGATGTAGACTTTTATGGCTCTGGGTACTGGACTCATTCTGCTTGCTCTGGCTGTTTCTTTCCTGATACTTTCTATTTAATAGAACTTTAAAAAATAAGACAATAAAAACTTGTAATATGATATCAACATGCTGGTTTGAAATATGTATGCACTGAAGAATGGCTATATATGTTCATCATATATATCCTCACCTATTTTCTGGTTTTAGTACCGAGAAAACTTTTAAATCTGTTGTCATGTTAGTGAGTATAGTCATTGTGCTGTTACTCAAGTAAACAAGTGATCTTTTCAACTTACTCTTCTTGTCTGAATTTTTTATCCTGTCTACATGCATTACTGACTCACTTTCTGATAATTACCATAATTAGCTAGTGAGATTATGTTCTGATACATTGTAAATATTTGTCCCTCCTGCTGGTTTAATAAAAAAACTGATTGGCCAGAAGGCAGACAGGAACTGTATGCAAGGCTACCAGACTAAGAAAACTCTGGGAAGAAGAGACACCAAGAAAGATGCCAGCAGACAAAGAGGAAAGAAGTCGAAATGCTGCTGAGGGAAAGTACCAAGCAGCATGGCTGAACAAGATAAGAATCATGAGTTAGAGTTTAAGAGTTAAGAGTTATCAAGTTATATGAATGATTCATAGGCCGATCAACATGAAATTAATAGCAGCAGGGCTGCCAGAGCATCTGCACCTCAGGGTTAGGCCGGACAGTACAGGCCAGAAACTCCATATTACATAATTACTCTCTGTTTTTGTGAATTTAAAGTTTTAATTATTTATTTGTGTGTGTGGTATAGTTTATATTCTTGTGAATGTGTATATGTGTACTCACATGAATGCGCATGGTTCCACATAATGCATTTTGAGACTGAATTGTTCTCTTCCACTTGTTCTGAGGCAGAGTTTTTCTTGCAGAGTGTCCTTTTTCTCCTCCCATCTTGTCCTAAGAGTGCTGACATCATAGCTATACTCCATGACCTTTTACATGGTTTCCGGGGACTGAACTCAGGTGGTCAGGTTTTCAAGGCAACTGCTATCACCCTACAGCCATCCTTCTACCTGTCCTAGTTAGGGTTCTATTGTGTAAAGAGACCCTAGAACCATGGCAGCTCTTTTAAAGGCTTGCTTATGGTCTTCAGAGGTTTAGTCTGTTGTCACCATGGTGGGGAGCATGGCAGCAGATGGACAGACATGATGCTGGAGAAACAGATGAGAGTTCTATATCTGGATCTGCAGGCAGCAGAGAGAGACTCTGGGTTTGACATAGGCTTTTGAAACCTGAAAGACCACCCCCAATAATACACTTCCTCCAGCAAGGCCACATCTCCAATTCTTTCAAATAGTGTCACTCCCTGGTGATCATGCACTCAATTCCATGAGCCTATCTCACTATCCCTAACCTACCTTTTTTTTATATCCCATATGTAAGAGAGATGGCATGGGAATGTTCTTTTGGTGGCTGAATTATTTCACTTAGCACAATATCCTTGAGGTTCACTCATGATGTTCTTCTTTTTAAAGATAGAACTGTTACATCATTTCTGGGTCCCCTAGTGGAGCCCTGCACTGTGTAGGTGGTAACACAGGTTGCTTCCACATCCATGTTATCCTGGGTAACGGTGCAGTGAGCACCAACTGCAGAGGTCTGTCAGTCTAACACTAATTTAATTTCCATTGGGATTACTGTGACATGGCAGCAAAATGGTTTTCCTTCTGAGAACCCCATACTGTTTTCCATAAAAACTGTCTTTGCACCTCCACCAACAAGTGTATGGGTTCCCTTCTTTACCTCCCTGCCAACACTTGTCTTTGTTAGGTCCAAAGGAAACTCCAGATCTCCAAAATGCAAAAGGCAGTCCAAATATCCAGAAATGGGCACAGCCTGGACTACAGAAGAATTTTTGGCAGCTAGATAAAAGCTAGCATTTCTCAGAAACTTGTGAAACTGTTTCTCTGTACAAAAGGAGCAATTTCTGTTACTCTGGCAGAAGGACAAATGACTACCCGAGAAGACTATCAGTAATATCAAAGCTCATGCTGGCCTCAGTCTCCTTCAGTATCACGAGTCCCCATTACACATTTCATCGTTCAGGCTAGCAGCCTAGCCTTTCTCACCTCCTTCCCTATCCTAAACTTTTCCAGCTCGTAGGCTCCCTCCCCCAGCTACTCAATCTTCCTATAACCCTATAGTCTCATAGTGTGCCCCAACACACACACACACATGCACACGCGTACACACGCACGCACGCACGCACACACACACGCACACACACATGCATGCACACACACGCATGCATGCACACACACGCACGCACACACACACGCATGCATGCACGCACACGTGCGCACACACATGCATGCACACACACATGCATGCACACACACACACGCACACACACACGCATGCACACACACACATGCGCACACACACACGCATGCACGCACACACACACATGCATGCACACAGACACACACACACGCATGCATGCACACACACACACACACACGTATGCATGCACACACATGCGCACACACACAGCTTCCCTCACTATGTTTTCTCTGTTCTCTATCTCTGCTACACCATGTCCATGGGAGGTCATGTCCAGTCTGCTGCTTTTTCTCACTGCTCTAGACTCTTCCTCTCTTTCTTGCTCTCTCTCCTCTCTCCCTCCTTCTCCTATAATAAAACCCTTCCTCTTAACCATTCCATGGAGTGATCACATCATCAGCTTATACAGTTGGTTTTCATCTTTCTATACCAGCCACAGTAACCAGGACCCTGTCAGTTTTGGTTTGTGCTTGCTTTTTCTTTCCCTTCCTTCCTTCCCTCTTCCCTTCCCTTCCCTTCTTCCTTCCTTTCTTTTTCTCTTGTGTGTGTGTGTGTGTGTGTGTGTGTGTGTGCGTGCCTCTGCCTGTCCTGGAATTCACCTTGTAGACCAGGATGGATGACCTCTAACTAATGGACATCCACCTGCCTCTGCCTCCCCAGTGCTGGGATTAAAGGACATATTTTTTATGTGTACTTTTGAGAAGTGACTACTGGTGGCCTTTGCCCATTTTAAAGTCAGGTTCTTTTCGTTGGTATTGAACTGAATCCCTTCTGTATTTTACATATATAACACATGTACATTTTATATGCTATCCCCTCATTAGATATACATTTTGTAGACATTCTCTTTTCTATGCAGACTGTTCCTTTCCTGTTTCCTTTGTGATGCAGGAACTTCTTACTTTGAGAGAACCCATTCTCTTATTTTTGCTCTGTTATCTGTGGGTTATTTTTTTGTCATAGCTAAAACATTATTTTCAGAACAATATTTGGAGCTTTCCTTGATGTTCTTTTTAGTATGTTTACAGTTTTAGGTGTTATATTTCAGTGTTTAACTCCCTGGAAGTGTTTTTGTGTGTGACTAGCATGAGATAAGGGTTTGATTTCGTCCTCCAGCATGCACTTATTTATCTTCCTCCATGAGGCTGTCTGGCTTTCCTGGTACTAGTTATGGAAGACAAGTCTATCACCATTGAGTGTTCGTGGCAATTCTGTGAAAGCCAACTGTGTGTGAATTTATTTCCGTGTGTTGTATTTTGTCCCATTGGTTTATCTGGTTTTTTTAATACTAGTAGCATGCTTTGGTTATGATATCTTTGTGTATTTTTTGAAGTCAAGAAGTGTGATGCCTCTATCTTTACCCACTTTGTTCTAGACTGATCTTTGGGGTTTCCATTTGAGTTTTAGAATTGATTTTTTTTTCTAATTCAATGAGAAATGTCATTGGTATTTTATATGAATTGTATTGAGTGTATACACACCTTAATAGTATGGACATTTTAGCAATATTCTTCTAATACATGTACATAGAATATCTTTTTATTCATTTCTGCCTTCTTTAATTTTTTCGTTCATGTTTTAGCTTTGAGTGTACAGATTTTTTCCTCCTTGGTTAAATTTGTTCCAAAATATTTTATCTTTTGATAGCAATTATAAACAGGCTTGTTTTCTTGCTTTGCTTTTTCAGTTAATTGTTGTATCTTTGTTATATTCATATTGACACAAATTAATATCATATAGTAAATGACCATCAATACAGACTTATAATCAATGTTTACCTTTAAAATAAGAAATAGACAGACTCTCACAGCAAGTTTCCTGTTCCTCCAACTCTTACTAGGTCAGGATTGATGGTGTTGACTTGGAAATAAAAGCAAGCAGACAGACATCTGCAGAATCATTCTCTTAACCAGAGCAGTTGAAGGCCACAGTCTTCGGGAGGAAGTGGGGACTTTGAGCATATTGATTTCATAGGATGGTAAAGCAGGAACTTTGGGATAAAATGATCCACCTGCAGCCCAGTTCACCACCAGTCTGGAAGTGGTGAAGGCCAGTGTGTTTGGCATGCGATCGGTCACCCCACTTTTCTACCCAGAGTTTCTCAGTTCCTACTCCCCATCTTTCTCCATCTGCATCTGCAATGATCTCAGAGCCTTAGGCACAGAGGTTGTGCCGTAGAGTTCTCAGTGGAGACAGGGTGCCACAATTCTGTTTTGATCAGTGTGGCTTTCTGTAATGATCTATCTGTTGCAAAAAGAAATCTCCATTGTGAGGGATGAGAACTACTCTTCTCTGGGCACAAGGACAGGTAAAGTGGTTATTGTAGGTTCTTCTCAAAGGTGCCTGACTTTGCTCACCCTGTGGAGTTGGCTAGGCTTCTAGTACCAGCCATAATTTTCCTTTTCTTGAGAGGGCCTAGTCCAATCATACCAGTAAGGTATGGTGTCATGACTGCATACCTAGAGTTTATCATGCCATTCTGGCTCTTACTGTCATGGGCATCACAGATCAGCAGGGGTATTGGTTGCTTCTCTCCTTTGGAAGCATGTGTGATGCCTTCTGAGTCCATGAAAGTTAGTCCTCAGAGGGGAGGTACTCAGGTCAGTTCCAGATCAGGGTTTC
The DNA here is from genome assembly GCA_004025045.1 of Sigmodon hispidus. Taxonomy (NCBI): domain Eukaryota; kingdom Metazoa; phylum Chordata; class Mammalia; order Rodentia; family Cricetidae; genus Sigmodon; species Sigmodon hispidus. Next base: position 296,274 of record PVIH01000380.1, read on the forward strand.
TGGGCTCTGAGAAGTATGGTATCTTCAGCAATGGGACTTCCTTTCCACCTCTGGGGGACAACCTAGTTCAATGGCGATCGGCTGTAATATTTGGGAAGTTTCATGGACAGCCCTGACCAATAACTCAAAAGAGGGCCTTTTATGTTTAGTGCTGTGCTTTTTCTCCACATTCTTTAGCTTTTGGAGGGAGCATTGTCAGCCCAGAAGAAAAAAATTTTATTTAGCTCTTTGCCCCATGTATTGTGAGAATAAAGACCATTCTCAGCATCCAGACTGTGGACATTCCAGACAATGTGGACATCACTCTGAAGGGGAGCACTGTCATTGTGAAGGGCCCCAGAGGAACCCTCCGGAGGGACTTCAATCATATCAATGTAGAGCTGAGTCTCTTCGGGAAAAAAGAAGAAGAGGCTTCGGGTTGACAAATGGTGGGGTAACAGAAAGGAACTGGCCACCGTCTGAACCATCTGCAGTCATGTTCAGAACATGATCAAGGGTGTTACACTGGGCTTCGGCTACAAGATGAGGTCTGTGTATGCTCACTTCCCTATCAACGTCGTTATTCAGGAGAATGGGTCTTTGGTCGAAATCCGAACCTTTTTGGGTAAAAATTATATCCGCAGAGTTCGGATGAGGACAGGCATTGCTTGTTCTCTCTCAAACCCAGAAGGATGAATTAATCCTTGAAGGAAGTGACATTGAACTTGTTTCAAATTCAGCAGCTCTGATTCAGCAAGCCACGACAGTTAAAAACAAGGATGTCAGAAAGTTTTTGGATGGCATCTATGTGTCAGAAAAGGGAACAATGCAGCAGCCTGATGAGTAAGGCCTGAGTTTCCCAGCTCCAAAACAAGATCCTGAATTGAAGTGATTTGTGGTGTTTTGGAGACAATAAAAGACTTATATTGAAAAAAAAATTTAAGCAATATTCGTGTTTATACACAAACTTAATGTGTATTACAGTTTTTTTTTTTTTTTTAAAACTTTATTTATTTGCCTTGGTGTTTGCCTGGAACTGGAACTACAGACAGTTGTTAGCTGCCATGTGGGTGCTGGGAATTGAACCCGGGTCCTCTGGAAGAGCAGACAGTGCTCTTAACCACTGAGCCATCTCTCCAGCCCCTGCATTACAGTTTTTAAGGTAAATAGCTGATAGTATGATCCCTTATGACTGTTTCCGACTCCCTTACTGCCATTTTCCCACTTTACCTCTTCTGTAGTTAGCTCCCTCTTCTTCCCCAGTTAGAGACCCTCTTTGATCATATCACTTGTACCCCACTATTCTCCTCTCTATTGGTCCCTCACCCCTATCCCAGCAATGCTTCCCTTTTGCTTTCTTTTTTCTGCAGTTCCTCCAGAAGATGAACTCATAGCTCAAGATTTGGAGCCAGAAGCCTTCAATGAGAGAACATGTGATGTTTGCTTTTTTGGGTTTGGGTTATGTCACACCATATGATCGCTTCTATTTCTATCCATTTACCTAAAAACCCCATGGTTTAAATTTTTCCTTACAGCTGAAAAACATCTCATAGTGTCTTAGCCATAGTTACTATTGCTGTGATGAAACACTATGACCAAAAAGCAAGTTGGGGAGGAGAGGGTTTTTTGCTTACACTTCCATATCACTGTTTATCATCAGGAAGTCAGAACAGGAACTCAACTAGGGTAGGAACCTGGAGGTAGGAACTGATTCAGAGAATTGGAGGGCTGCTTCTTACTGGCTTGTTCCACATGGCTTGCTCAGCCTGCTTTCTTATAGAACCCAAGACCACTAGCCTAGGGATGGCTCCACCCACAATGAGCTGGACCCTCTTCCACCAATAACTAAGAAAATGCACTACAGACTGGCCCAAATCTTGATCTTAGGGAGACATTTTCTCAGTCAAGGTGTCTTCCCCTCAGATGACTATGGTTTATGTTAAGTTGACATAAGACTAGCCAGCACATGAAGTGTACATGGTAAAGCACATGACACCTCAGACATAAACCAAGAACTATGGACAAGTAAGGAATGTTGAGATTGGAGAAATATTCTTCCTTAGGGAGGAACATGCCAGTTGGTATCCAATAACATGATTATCTCTGAAAACATACATATAAATATATATTATGCAGACTAAGAAGATTATAATTATATATTTAGGAGCACACACACACACACACACACACACACACACACACACACACACACGAAACAACAATTAAATTATGCCATGACTTTAAATGGCAGCAAGGCGGGGCTACACGGGAGGGGAGCAGGGAGGAAAGCGAAGGGGAAAATGAAGTAATTAAACTCTTAAAAATATAAAAATATAAAATCAAATGAGAAAATGGGTGAGTAAAACTGATTCTGTTGTCTCTTACAGCCCCTCTGTAGTGGCCAGGGCTGATTATTTCTTCGTGTTGATTCACATTTCTTTGCTACCTTGATCCCATGTCTTCCTTTTCGTGGCTCATCAATATCTTCATTTCCCTGCAGTTTCAAATGCCCTTTCACCTCCTTCAGGCTTTTCAAAGCTTCACGTCATCCCACATAGTCACTGACTTTTGGCTACCTTCTAAGGTTCCTGGTCACACATCGCCTTCTCTCCAAAACTGTAGGAAGATGACCCATGTGGAAGACAAATAACTTTGAAAACATCACATTTCCAATCTTATCTCCCGGAGGGTGAAGCAGTAGCTCCTAGAATGTCTATTCATCTCTAGCCAATTGCACATAATTAGTAACAGTTAAATAAAGCTCTTGTCCCAGTGAGCAGACACCAGGCTCCAATGGAGAGGTTATAAATCGCAAGGTAGATTTAGTAATGGGCTTCTGGTAAGAGTAGACCACCAGGGCTAGCCATTAACACCACTCTATCCGGGGCCATTGTTCAAGAATTCATCAATTGTGAATTAGAATTTTGAGCAACACGTAACTTTTTGTGGCATGATGTCACCATTAATCATATTCTATAATACTGAGAAAAGACAGAAGTGAGCCAAAGGTTGAAGGTTTAAGGTTTCTCAGCACCAAGCTTGCTTTAATGATATTCAAGAGTAGATGATGTATTGTGGTAACCAGTCTTTGGTATGAGTCCAACTCCATGGGTGATCACAGGGGCTAGACAGCTCTCCAGATGCTGAGTTTTCTGGAAAACAGTACTTAGTATTCAGTGAGAGCCTGGGGAGAAGTCATAGACGGCACATCTTATATTTTCAAAGCTCTAAACAGAGATCAAATGAGAAGTAGAGGTCTATGATTTCCACGTAAAATCCCAAAGTTGCTTTAGGGTGAGGACAGAGGCCACAGTTCCTAGCAGTTTGGGACCTCCTGAAAGTTCTATATTCCTGGAAGCTGATTTACACAGGAGAGTCAACTTTGGAGGCCAGGACACACAGCAAGCCTGGATCTACAGAGACTTCTGGCTTACAGGGGTTCTTCAACATCATTCCCCAGGTATCATTACTATCACAAACAGCAGCAGCAGTACTGTCTGTCACCCCTTTGAGCTTGTATGCACCCGGCACTGTCCTGGGGTTTACAGTCACTAACATATTCAGTCAAATTTTTCAGAATAGTCTTTTATGGAAGGCTGCATCATGTCTACACTACAAGAAAGCCATGTACTTGCAGCATGGAAGACACACTAGCCCCAGGGTCAAGGTTGCCCATGCAGTGTGTTCTTGATGCCTTCTCAACTGCTTCCACACAGCCATGAAGGGAGCCTGGCTCCTCCCCTGCCCTTCCATGAAAACTTAGGCCCCAAGAATTTTCTGGTCTCTCCTAGATAATAAAAATAGTTTTCCAGCTACTTTGTCAAGTCAATTTAAGTTGCAAAATAAGGTCCCAATTTGGGAATAAAAATATCTAGTTCCATGTCACAATCCAACTCTGAATTTCACTTAAAGTTGATTCTGCTCCTCTTCTCAGACTTGGGCAGGAATCCTGCTCACAGGAATGGTCAATAATAGATTTCTTGGGGCTTTCTCCACTGGGAATTTCTCTTCCACCAACTTGGAGAAAGTATAAATAAATATGGAAGAGGAAAACACCTGCCTAAGGGCAGGTGGCCCCATGTCTCTGGGCTCCTCACCTGTGGATTTAGTCAGCCACAGACTGAAAATATCTGGAACAAAACATTGCATCTATAGTGAATATGTGAGGACTGTTTTCTTGTTGTCATACCCTAACTAATATAGAGCATCAGCTATTTATACAGCATTTGCAGGGTTTATAAGCCATCTGGAAAGAATCTCAAGTCAGAAGAGGACATACATAGCTTCTGTACAAATACTCTGCCATTTGATAAGTGAGGTGAACATCTGAACAGCTTGCCATGGGATTCCTGGAACCAGGCCCACGGGTTCTTAGGGATAACTGAACTGTTGTGTCCATCAAGTATATAAGCATTCTTACAGGTGTTAAGGTTGACTTTGCTCTAAAGGTTATTTTCATAGATTATTTGATGATACAACCCTATCTGCCCATCACCTACAGGGGATCTTAACTTGGAAGTTATATGGGAAATATGCTTCCTTCCCAGGTAATGATGTGTCTTCCTTAGCCACTGGGACACTGAGTTGGTCACAGCTGGCAGGACCTGGTTGTGGTCCCTCACCACACACTCCTATTGAACACACAGCAGACACACTGGCACACACTCATGTGTGGCTGTGGTGGAATGTTCTCTGTATGTTGTAAATAAAGGAGCTGTTTTGGCCTATGTGGAGTGCTGTAGAAGTGGGTGGAGAATCAGAGGAGAGACAGGTAGAAGGAGGGTGGAGTTAGTCAGTCTCCATCCGACCCCCAAAGAAGAGCTATGTAAGAAATACAGGTGAGCCATGGGCTGGGACATGTGGCAGAGAGATTAATAGAAATGGGTTGAATTAAGATGAAAGAGCTAGCTAGTAATGTGCTCGAGACATGGGCCAAATAGTATGAAGTCAATATAACTGTCTGATTCATTTATTTGGGGGAAAAAAGCCGCCACGGGGGCAAGGTCTGAACCTCCTGCCCAAAAGGGCCCAGGAAACCTTTTACAACATGTGGCCCACTCATAAGTCCTAATACACCCTAGAAATGTTGATGTATTCTGGTGAAGTGGCCTTTCTTTTGCTCTGCTATCAGAGTAGCTAGTCTGCCTGCCGAGGATGGCTGGCTTGCATCTCCTTTGGTGACACCCTAACCTCCAGTGTGTGTTTGGAAATAGAATCATATAAGGGGGAAGTAAACATTAAAGTGTCAAGGCTGTGTGCCTGACCCTATACAATTAGTGTCCTTTTGAAAAGTGACAGAAAGCTTCCACACTTCCCTCCCTGAGAAGACAGAGCATGTCAGGACAGCAGCTGGATGGAACTCTGAAAGAACGTGAGCTAGAAACCAAACCCTGCCAGACTTTGTGGTGTTCCTCTGACCTTCAGAAAAGTAACGGTCACTCCAGCCACCCCATCTGTTTCTTTGTCATATGGCATTTAGAGCAGACTGAGAACCTTTGCTATTGTCAGGTGCATGCTTAGGACCAGCTCACGGTGCCCTTCAAACATCTGGGCACGTGTATGTAATCACCTGTTAGGGTGCCGTGGAGACTTTCTTACAGGCCTAAGGGAGTGGGAAGCAGCAGGTCTTGACCCAGTAGCACGGTGTGTCTCAGCTCTTTCCAGAGGAACTCCTAGCTCCATCACCAGAACCTAGCTCTGTCACATCTGTAAAGTGAGTGAGAGGCTGTGGTCTGAGAATGTTGGCTCGACATGACAATCCAGACTAGTAATATCTCAGGCATGTGGCAGTTGCCATCTTGATGTAGAGCCAAGCTCCCACTTTCTGGTAGATAGATAGACCCACATCTGGAACTCAGTCTCTCTGGCTATTTTTAATGGTCTTCCTAAACTACATTGCACGGAACCTCTGTGGTACAAAAGTGGCAGATTGTCAGCTTGTGTGCATCTGCCAATGTGTGCCTTGGTATCTAAAGTGCTTCCTATGGCACTCTACTCTTCTTGTAGAAGTTCCCACACAGATGATGACCTGGGCAGTGCCTGGCATCTGGTCAGAGGACAGGGCAGGGATGAGGTCTAGGAGAGACTGAACGAAGGCTGTGTTAACATGAAAAAGACAAGTCGTCAAAGAGAAGGATTGAGTTCCCCCAGCCATAGGCACCTCAGTTCCCACTGGAGCAACACCCACCGAGGCCCCCAGAGAGTCTGTAGGCAACCTGTGGCTCATTCTAATGCTAAACCATGCTAATAAGACACAGGATGCATGACATTGTATGTACAATGACATGTGAATGAACATGTGCAAGAAAGCCTATGCTGTGCAGATGAGAACATAAGGACGTGTTTTGTGCAGCAGGGTTCTTTGAGCTACTGAAGGATCTTGGCTGAGGCCTTCTCCCTCCTCAGAGGTATATCTTAATAAACCGTCGCTGCCTTTGCTGTAGTCACATCTCTGTCACATCCTTGTTTTGGTACACAAGACCCTGGAAGCCCTCCCTTTAGAAGTGTTCACTGAACCCTGATAGCAGTGCATATTAAGAGTTCAACAAATCCTGAATTGACTGAGTGGGACAGAGGACTGCTTTCCAGTGTCAGAAAAATTGTGACTTACAGAATGATGCGGGCAGAGGCCTTGAGGTAAAGAAAGTCCACTGAATGAGGGAAATTCTATGCCCCTGGCTGGGAAATGCTATCACCTAACTGTTCCCTATGGGGGAGGCCAGGCCCACATTCAGATCTGACCCCTAGGACCTCTCTGCCTTCTCTCAGGCATGCTTGATCCATCTCCTCTTCCCTTTTGGAGCTCATCCCACTTGGCTTCCAAGGAGACAATTGCCAGAGACACTGTTGTGAGCAGGCACTGGTCTCTGGAGAGGGACAGCATCTCCTACACCCTGGAAGAGAAGACCTATCTTAGGCTTTCCCAAGTCAGAGAAGGTGCAGCCTGTGGTTCAGTAGGTTGGCCTCAGGCCTTGGCTTAAGCAGGAGGAAACAAATCAGAGAGACACAGTTCAGACTGTGGGCTGAGGGTCATTGCTGCTTCAGCATCACCCTCGATGTGCTGTGTGACCTTGGCAAGCCCCTTTATTCTCTAAACAAGCCTGCTGGGGGAGTTTGCTAGCTAATGCTTTGCATATGTATGCTGCAAGGGATAATAAGGCAGGCTCCATGAAGCATATTTTGTATTTTGTCCTTGGGGCACAAACAGTACAAACTATTTATTTTAAAAGCAAGGCTTAACCGGCTCATCCAGCTTAGCCCTAGAACACCCCTGGTTATCTTGGCTGTGGGTCTCTGCAGGAGCAGCAAAGTCTAATTAGGTGTCCTGTTGTGCCTGGAGTCCAGCTAGCCTCCTCCTGGTCTGGCCTTCAGGGTACTGAATATTTGCAAATAGTGGCCTCTTGAACTCATCCATTCATCCAGAATCCTTTGTGGAACCCTGTATTTGCAGGAGGCCTGGTGGAGAGTTCTTGGGCCCAAACTGGAAGCACGGTGTTCTCTACATCACCATTTCTCCTTGTACTACCCCAGGATTCAGCCACTTGCACCCACCATTGCCCCTGTGAGCCAGAGCAACCTTTCTCTCTTCTGCTTGCCATTCTTACTTCTCCTTCCAGTGCCCCTCGGTGAGGTCCTCATGGGCTCCATGATGCACAGTGAGTGACAAGCTCTTTGCACTCTGCCTCTGAAAGATGACGGGACAGAGGACGCCACCCCTGCCAGCCCGCATGACAGAGAACATCATCCCTGCCTGCCTGCAGGCCTTCCACACCCTCTTCAGCATTCCTTGCTGAATGGGGGTGGGAGTACTCATTCTGTACAGTGATGGATGCTTCTGGATCATTCAGGGAGATTAATTACTCCCAGCTAAATGGGATCTCTCTCTCTCTCTAGGTGTTTTCATCCAAATCTGGCAAGCCAATATTCCATCAGGCCTCTGGAGGGCAGCTGGATGTGGCCTTACATAAATCTAGATACAGGGTGGAGAGAGAGGTGCTGAAGACCTCAGGAAGTGTACATGACAATGAGACAGGAGGAATAAATATTTTTGGTGTTTGATTTATTAGTGTTTTCTCTTTTCGAGGAGAGCCAGGAAAAACTAGCCTCATTTTCTAACTGAGGAGGAAGCCTAGGCCCCAGAAGGGTGGGTTGCTGAGCATCAAAGGGTGTGAGCTGGCCGCTGAGCACTTGCTTAGACACAACCTGATGGTCCATCTGCTCCCCTCTTGTGAGATCAGCAAACAGGCTTGGGTGTCTGCCGGTGGTCCTGCCCGAGTCCTTTGCAGAGAGCCTCAATCACCCTTGTTCATATCCTATTTTAGGAGAATGATTCTGCACAGTAGCATTATAGTGGAGGCAGGACAGGACTGCACAGTGACGGCAGGTGGTTGCAGTCCCCAAGCAGGTGAGTGGCAGAGTGGGCAGGAGAGTAATACAGACAAGAGCCTGAGAAAGGACAGATGATAAGGGAATCAGGGTAGGCAGGATGGGCTTCTGGGATAATCTCCGCAGCCCTGGGTATAGGGACTCTGCTGGTTGATTGGTTTTTGAGGTGATTATGGCAGATGGATAATGGCCTAGTAAGAAAAGGAAGTTTGGGAGTAGAGACTGTAAGTGAACTTCTTTGCATTTGAAAATAAAATTGTTCTCTTGATAATTATGGGCTAGAAAAACATACTCAACAGATCCCCTCATCTGGGTGTATTACTCTTCACTGGGATCTGGCTTCTTGTTCCTTCCCAGCAGCTCCACAGTGCCTTGAGCCAGTCATACCTACAATCTCCTCCAGAAAGCGCTGGAGCAGGGAACAGCCATCGGGAGAGCCAGTGGGCAGGTGTGTACTTGAAATGGCTGCACAGAAGCCTGGCAGCTCTGTAAAAGACTCACGATTATGTTCAAGGTACGGTACGGGCAGGTACTTTTTCTCTGCTTGGAATGATTAGTTTTCTGAAAGATCCACTTTATATGGAAAGTGAAAGCAGATCATATGTGATTCTTTGGCCCACAGTAGCTGAAGGCTTTGGCTAAACACAGTGATGTGGTGAGGAATGACCCCAGCTGGGCAGAGCAGAATTATTAAATAAACTGAAAGAGAGGGAGACAGACGAACAAGAAACCAAATCTACAACAGGGCCAAGGCTTGTTGGGTTTAAGCATCTTTGATCTTATCACATCACAAAGAATGTCACTGAAGCTGTTGGAATCTGCAAGGACCATTAGTGAGGGCTTTTAGTAACCTTTCTGATGGTAAGCTGCAGATTGCCGAAGGCATAAAGAGCGGGAGGCCTACAGTGCCTGGGCTCCTTATGGCAGCAGAGAGAAGCAGCAACCCACCTAGAAGCAGGGAGGCTGGTGCTCTCAGCCTCCTAAACAGAAGATCTTATACTGTCACAGATGAAAGCTGCTACCCTATCCCTGGAGGCGTGGTTCTCTCATTTATCCACCCAGTCTACCACAAGTGGGTTTATGTCCCCCCAGGAAGCTGAGGGAGATCAGAAAGAGTTCATGGTGTCAAGGACTGGACTGGTCATTTTCTACAGGAAGACAGATCTGTAGCTCCCAGTTTGGGGATTCATGATCATGATGCCAGTATCTTCAGCTCTGTTTGGGTTCTTCTAGGCTGTGGTATGCAGTTGATGGTATCATGGCAGAAATATATATGAGGGAAAGAAATCACAGAGTGAGACAGGAAGCCAAAAAACAAGGAGAGAGCAGTTTATTCTAATATTTATATCTTGAGGGAACTAACTGTGGTCCTCTGAGAAGTACACCAGTCCCTCCTGAGATTGGTGCTTCCATGTCTGAAGCACCTCTAGGATCTGCCTCTCCTGGATCTACCCATCCCAACAACATCACATTGAAGATCAAGGCTCTAACTCATGATCCCTTGGGGGACACACTAAAGCACCTTTAAACTGTACCACAAGGAGACAGGCTGACCACCACGCACTGAACACAATATGAGGTATAGAGCCTAGGAAATGAGAGTCTACCTCATAAAACGTCGGGAAAGAGTCTCAATGCAGACTGCAGCTGTGAAATGCCATCTTGTGGGAGAGATAATGATCTCACTTCCACTGCGGTTTCTGCACTGAGACTATACAAGCCTATCAATAGACAATCATGAGTAAGGGACAGGATGGAGGACCCCACCCCTGTCTGCTGAACTGTTGGCTACTGATATCCTGGGGGAGGGTAGTCATTGTCTTCTGGTGTGAATTAACTAGTGAGCCCACCAACTTCTAGATCAATGGTTCTCAATTTTCCTAACCCTGCCATCATTGAATACAGTTCCTTATGTTGTAGTAAACCCTGGCCATAACATTATGCCCATAAGTGTCATTTTGCTACTGTTATGAATTGTAAATATCTGATGTGCAGCATATCTGATATATGACCCCTGTAAAAGGTTGTCAACCCCAAAGGGGTTTTGACCCACCCTTTTAGTGGGCCGGCTCCAAATCAGGGCCACATGAGTTGCTCTATTTCAGGTGGTCACAAAACAAAACAAGATGGCTACGGAAAAGAACTTGTAGGGAGGGCCGATGGGTAGGAGTGGGAGGAAGGTGAGGGGGGTAATCAGAACACATGATACACACATGTAAAATGGTCAAGAACAAATTCAGTTGAAGAAGCCTGTCACTTGTGAGGTGCTCTGACAGAGAAAGTTGGACTATACCAAAGTAGGTTTGTGGGATAACTATAGGTGAGGTGGACAGAAACATGGGTGGCCTCTCAGCATTTTAAAGATGTTTCTCCACCTTTTTGTGCACCTCTGTGATTTCTTAGGGGAACTGCCTTTTTTCAGTAACACCAAAATGTTCTCTTTGTTCTTAATCTCTGAAGTTTTGCTATGATTTGTAGCATATGGATCTACTTGTGTTTATTATTTTCACTATAGCAGTAGGCCCCTTTTCCATGTTTGTGCTTTCAGTAGATCTACATTTCAAAAGATATTAAATAGAAAATCTTAGAAACAAACAATTCATAAGCTGAGTTGTGCTGTGTTGTATGTAGCATGGTAAAGTGTCCACACCATACAGCTCTGCCTTGCTTAGGATGTGAGATATCCCTTTGTCTGCTGTATCCATACTGTATATGCTACCTGCCTTTAATCATTTAACAGTCATCTAGGTTATTAGATGGCTGTGGTTGGTCGATATGTCTGTGTTGAGGTCATCTTTAGTTACTGCCCCCTAAACAAAGCCAAAGTGCTGCCAGCAATTCAGATATGCCAAAGAAGAATCCAACTTTTTTTTTTTTTTAAACTTTCTTTGAGTAAACATATTTTCAACTGTGGAAAAAAATTATATGCTGAGGTTGAAAGAGTATTATAATTATTCTATTCTTATTGTTATTTTCTTACTGAGTCTAATTTAAAATTACATTTAATCATAGGTTAGCATATGCAGGAATAGGACCCAGTTTGAGTAGTATTTAGCTCTGCTCTCAGCTTTAGACTTCCTAGGGTGCTAGGAGTGCGGGGTGGGGGGGGAAGCAGGGGGTTGCTATGTCTGCATAGCCTTTTGATTGATTTAAGGCTGACATCCTCAGCCATTGTGTCTTTATTCTGGTCTCTGGAGTGACTATTAGAAGTTGATAACTTTCAAAATATCTTTGCTCTTTCTCTTCTGTACTTTCATTTTTTAAGATTCATCTGTCACTTATTACTGTCTTCTGGGTAAAATTCTTCACTGTTATCTTTCAGTTTGTGAATCCTCTGGATGATTCCTTTAGCCCTAGACTTTATCTGCTGTTTTGATTTTTGCATTTTGCTAACTGTGCTTGTCAATTCTGACTTTTCTTGTTGGATCTTTTTCTTATCTCCTTGATCTTTTCCATGATTTCCTGTCCTTTTAAAATGTGTGTTACCCTTTATCTCTTTGAATATCCCAAAATAACCACATGAAAGTTCAGCCTGATGTGCTCCTGGCTGTGTGCAGACAGGTTGTGTCTCTCTATTAAGACCTCTGGATAGATCTTCAGGGAAAAGCTGGGGTGTGTTTGTCAGCATGCCTAGCTGTCACCATGTCTGTGAAGCACAGACAGTGCCACTGTGTGGCCAGTGCAATGCCAGAGATACAGAGTTCCTCTGAGGTCATTTGTGAGGGAGGTAGTCAAAGGCACTGGCTTTCCTGAGCTAGATCAGAAGGGCAGCAGATCTAGCAGATCAGATGATTTCTCCATGGGCAGAGTTTTGTTTATCCTGAACTCAGAGCCAACAGCCCTATTACTTTTGAACGGACTTAAATATTTTTCCACATTTGGGCAGAGCCTCTTACATGCCAGGAGAAGGGCACAATAAACATATTGTTATGACTGTCTCAAGATGGGGGCTGGGCCTTTATACCTCCACCCTGCATCTATTACACTGCTCAATAAAAGTTTATTGATTTGTATTGTAAAATGGATGGTTAAAATATGAGTCATGATGTTAATAAATTTTATATATCATAACTTTTATCTTCAGTGGATGTTGCAGCTCTCTTGGGAGCCTCTCCCCTTAATTGAGCATATGATTATCACTTCCTGGTTGATGCTGAGACCCTGTTGAAGTTATCCCAAGGCCACTAGATAAGTCACAGTAGATTATTTCATGTCAATCATGTGGTACTCAGCACATAAGCACTGTATATGTGTATGTATACATGGAGGTATATATACTGAACACAGTTGTAAATTTATGATGTAATACATGTGTGTATATATATGATCTGTTTGCAATGCAAAAGAAAATATTAGCAAAGACCATTAACACATCAAACCAACTCCACTGTAACATTGCCATGTCCTGAGTTTCATCTAATAAAATGGCATTTGGTTTCCACTAAGCTTTCAAAATCTGTCAGTATTTGATAGATCAACAGCTATAATGGTATGTTGACTTTGCAATATACTATTTTAATGATGTGTTAATACATAACGATCTTTGGACAGGACTTCCAGAATTGCTGTTTTATAACGATCAGCTGGCCTGTTAAAACTAACTAACCTCAGTGGCAAGAAAGCCACTCACATCTAGCTTATTGCTATGTGGGCCAATCACACATTCAACTAAGGACTTCTAAAACTTCTAAGGATCAGTGAGATTTCAAGGGTTATGGGTAAGCAGCTGCAGGGCACCTTTAAAAAGGGTCTTGGCCAGGAGGAACACAGCACCTAGAAGAGCCTCACTTCTCAGAGACCAGTGAATGAGTCCTTAGTGGACAGGTTTGCATTTGCAATGAAGTCTAGTCAGAAGTGTGTGATCATCTGAGCTGAAGAGGAAGAGAAAGGGGGAGAGATATTGGGGAAGAAGGGAATGGTAAGGCACTAGGAGAGACCGAAAGAGAGCCAGCATTGGGGAGAGAATGGGGTGAGGGCAATGAGAAGCTGAGTCAAGGTGTCCTGTCTTTCCTGGGGCCTGTGCAAGGTGGGCTGCTACACTGTGTGAAGTTCTGGGCTATCTACAAGGCTGGTGGGCTGGACTGGCTCAGCCAGAAAGGAGTGCCACGTTGACTTATGGGGTCTGGTTCTTTGGGCCCCTTACTTTACTCTGGAATAGGGTGATGGATCCTTGAGTACTGAGTTGATAGTTTTTTTCCAAAGGAAATCTAGTTTAACTTCTTGGTCATGTTTGACACTTCCCTTTGAAGTAAGTGTTGGGGCTGCCTGGGCTCTGGAAAGAACTGTTTTCCTAAGAAGGGCTTTGAGGGCAGGAGGGGATGAGTTGACAATACCCAGAGGAATGAGAGGGGACTTGCTTCTGGGGAATCCCACAGTGGGCTCTATGTCATGCACAGCCCTGGCCAGTTACATGGCCTGCCCAGCCAGCACTGTGAAATCCTCATGTGTGTGGCTATTATCTTTGAGACAATCGATGTGGGGTATCAGTGAGCTTTGCCAGGATCCTTAATAAGCCAAGCCATGGGCTTTCTTTGATTACCTGGATTTCATACTTGTTCTCCTGACTGACAAAGAGAGAAAATCTAGATAGTCACAGAACCATCTGGAAACACCTATCTGTTTTTGTCAAGGGGAGGCTAACATAAGGGAGAATTTGAAAAATGGCAAACATCTTTTTTTCATTGACTTAAAGCTGGTTGTCCAAATATTTGTATCACTTGAAGTATAAGCCCCCAAAAAGAAACAAAGAAATAAAAACGGAAAAAAAGAAGAAAAAAAGAAAATTCACTGAATTTAGAGTGCATTTTTCATTACCCTTGTACAAACATTTTCTAGTACATTCTTTAATTTATCTTCAAATAATGTAAACAACAGACATTGGAATTAGCAGAGGGCAAGTGTATTCATTTACTATATGGGTGTGCTGCACACTGGGGACCCAGTGTCATAGAAGAGGGACATAACATGATTTCTGTCCCAGCGCAGCCTGATTTTTTTTAATGAGGAGATAAACAGCACACTTGTCCCTTAGAATTTATGACAAGTGAAGAAGAAGGCTGGCAGGCAGCCTTGGGGAGCCGCATTAGAGGGATTGCTCAGGGCATGTCTATCCAAAGGGTCACACTTGAGTTGCAGCACATCAGATGCAGGTGTATAAGCCCTGGGAAAACTGCAGGGGTGGGTACATCTGCAAGGCCTCACAGGCAGGGGAGTGAAGGATTGCAGGGTGCAATGCAGCCTGTCTGGAGCTGGGCAGGCCGGTGCAGGGAGGGAGTGGAGGATGGCAGGGAAGGAACACATGGGGCAAGCTAGTGGAGGGGCTTTGCTTTAGTGTGTGTGTGTGTGTGTGTGTGTGTGTGTGTGTGTCTGGAGAATGTCTTACGGGGGTCATGAAAGGATGTGTGCTCATGTTTGCATTACCTCCAGTTTCATGTACTGAAATGTAAGCCTTGGTGGGATTAGGGGGTGGGGCTCCTAGGAGGAGGCCCTTCAACCCCAAAGGAGAGGTTCTCCGCAGGGCTCCTGGATCTTTAACAGAGAGACTTAAGGAGTCTTTATTATTCTTCTATCACGTGAAGCAAGAAGCCACGGTCTGTGTAGCAGAGGACACCTCAGCTGACACTGGGAAAGACAGCCTTTCTCTGGCCTTCCTTCCCATCCCCCCAGGACCTGGGACCATAAACTCCAGCTGTTTGTAAATGGTCTGTTCTAAGGTGATTAAGACAGGAAGCTCCAGAAGTACCACAGCAAAGAGCCTGGGACTCTGCATCCAGTGATGCAGAGATGACAGAACCAGTGGCATCTGTTGACAGGGCATTCAAGGCCATCTCCTGCTGTCCTGTGCTCTCAGTCTACCATGGTTTTGAGGGGCTAACCTCCAGCCCACAGTTCTCCATCCTGGAGACTGGTTGTTGAAATCCTAAAGTTTGGGGCCTAAATGAAGGAAGTTGATCTTGGTAAGCAGACCCTAAATCGGGATTTTAGGGTGACAATCGTCTGGATACAGGGGCCCCAGAAGACAGAAGCTGCTGTATGAATCCTAGTTGGCGTTATAATAAAAACCCAGGGCCAGATATTGGGGTAAATGCTTAAAGACCAGAGAGACAGAGGAAGAAGACACTAGGAAAACTTCTCACCATTCCTGAATCCTCAGGCCAAATCAGGAAGCCTCAGACTGAGGAGGTGAGGGGAGGAGAGTGTACAGGGAAGGCAGACATGGAAGGCAGGCACAGAGCTGAGCCCCTGTCTCCTCCTGCCTTACAGTCCTTCCTCTGACCAGCTATATCACTTCCTGTCTCAACCTTCCTAGAGCTGGGATTCAAGGTGTGTGATCCCAAATGCTGGAAGTAAAGATGTGTGCCACCACTGCCTGGCTCTGTTTCTGTAGCCCAGTGTGGCCTTGAACTCACAGAGATCCAGATGGATCTGTGCCTTTGCCTCCTGAGTGTTAGGGTTAAAGGTGTGTGACACCATTGTCTGACCTCTATGGCTAACTCTGTGGCTGACTCTGTCCTCTGATTTTCAGGCAAACTTTATTTGATACCCAATGTATCACCACAAGAAGCCTTTATGTGGGCAGTGGTTAACCCTTCCTGGATGGTGCATTAGCTCATGTCTTCTGTAAGGTGTACAGTAATAGAGATGATCAGGATGATATAATGGCTCTTACTGAGTATTAGGGATGCCATGAAGAGCAAGAGAAGCATTGCCACCAATTAGTCACCAGCTGAACTGAAGTGTACCGTCAGACGGCTCCCTTGGCAACATCAGGAATCACATTGCTTACAACTGGAGGCATGGGGTCACATTTTTTGTTTTTGAAGCAGAATTTTTCTACATGAACCCTAGCAGTCTTGAAACTCTCTATGTAGATGAGGCTGGCCTTGAACTCAGAGTTCCACCTGCCTCTGCTTCTTAAGTGCAGGGATTAAAGTTGGGCACACCACACTCAGCCAGGTCACATTTTTAACATAATGACCAGAGAAGTGACAGAGATTGGTATTAGTAGGAGTCTATGACAATAGAGACTGGATATTATTATTATTATTATTATTATTATTATTTTAAGTATATAGGTGCTTTGCCTGCATGTATGACTATACCACTTTTATGCAGTGCCCATGAGGCTAGAAAAGGACATCAGATTCCCTGGAGCTGGGGTTACAAATGCTTGTGAGCTCTCATGGGAGTGCTGGGATTCTAACCAGGGTCCTCTGGAACAGAAGTCAGTGCCCTTAACTGCTGAACTATTTCTCTAGTTCTTAATTGTGAGAGACTGGGAGGAGTAATAAAATAAGTGGAAATATCAGAGTGGCAGTATAAGAAGGTCTTTACCTGTGGAGAAGCTTAGAGAAGTTAATAGAACCATTTATTAGGGCAAGATGTGGGCGAGATGACAATTTATACATTAGGCGGAAAGGACAGATGATCACAAGAGCAACCGTTCCCTTAAAAGTCATAGCATTTCCACTGTCAGCCAGATTTCATGCTTAGAATCCCCGAATTCTAAGGTGAAGTTGGGTTCCTGGAAGAAAGCTAAAACAGTTGTGAAGCCCAGTCCTTCCCCATAAGGGACTCTTCCACAAGCCATTTGTCTTGTGGAAAGTACTGAACATTCTAGACATCTGGATTATCGATGCACACTGGGTCCACACTGTAGCTAGAGTCCAGTAAGTGACCATAATCTCCTCTTTAAAAGTTGGAAAATACATGGTCCTGCTTTAGGACCACTCTGGTTCCTAGTGGTTCCATGAGGCCCCCCCCTTTGGCTCTGAATGTAGAGTTAGAAGGGATGGGCCTGGGCCATAAGTGGAAGCCTGTGAAACCTCCTTTCCTCCCTAAGCACAAGAGTAAACTGTGATATTTATTGTATTAAGAATGTCAGCTTATTATATAATTTTGGAACTGAGGATAGAATGTAGTACCATGTACATGCTAAATATGTGCTTCCTCACTGAGCTATCCATTGCTGGCCCCCCTAAATGACATACTTTAGTTTTGTTTAAAGATGTAAGGAATGAGGCAGGACATGGTATTCTCAACACATTCTCATGCAATGGATGTCTTGGCCTTAAAAGTTTTAGAATCCTATCTGATGACAGTGAATTCCCACAACTGGCAAAATTACATTTATTGTGTGTGTGTGTGTGTGTGTGTGTGTGTGTGTGTGTGTGTGTGTGTGTGGACATCGGAGGACAACTTGTGGGTATTGGTTCTTTCTTTCCACCAGGTTGGTACCAGGATGGAAGTCAGGTTACCAGCCACGGTAGTAAGGACCCTTGCCCTCTAAACCATGTCACTAGCCCTGGACTCTCATGATTTTGACTAAGAATTAGGCCACAGTGAGTGGCCCTGCAAGGTAAGGTGTAGGATCTTTGCTAGAACACTATCAACATGGTTCAGACACAAGAAGAATGGGCACAGGCTGTGTCCTTAAGAGGGCTAGGAAAATGCATCCAAGATGCTTTCCTTGGGGCCAGTGTCCAGCTCTCTAACACTGCATAGACCCTCTGAAGAATCACACTGGTCCACCACGTCCAGGACATGAAGCTAACCAGAGCAGATGGGAAGATGTGGCGAGTTATATAGGAGGCTACAGTAAGAACGGAAAGGAAGCCAGCTTGCACCAGACACCCATCACAGCAGTAGAGCAATGGCCTAGGACACTACTGGGATAGAGTGTTACCATGCTGCATCCTGTTTTACTGTCAAGAATAAAGTACAAAGCTAAATCTGGTGACATAGGCTTGTGTAATCCAGCTCTTCAGGAGGCTGGGCTAGGTTACAAATTCAAGAGCTGCCTGGGCTACAATGTGAGTTCAAGGGCAGCCTTTTAAAAAGGTCCTTAGTCTGGGGATGCTGCTCAGTGGTAGAGCGCTTGCCTAGCAGGAACAAAGAAGGGCCTGGTTCAATTTCCAGGTGGAGTCCTCTGGGTACTAGGGTAGTCCATAGAGAATGAATACATCAGTAGCAGGACTAAGCCTACTGGAGCTCACAACAGGTGCCCAGAGGAGACCAGAGAACTGTTATGCAGTGAACGTGTTGTGCTTCTTTTTACTGATGAGACTTTGCCTGTCCCACTATTTTCTTTGGGGTATTCACAGATACAGAAAAAGCACTTAAGGGTTGTACCAGGGACCACCCTGGAGGAGCCACATTTGCATGAGCCTGAGATGATCTGATCTTGGAGCTGCACCCTGAACCAGATGCCAAGATTCGGTGAGACTCCAGGGGCAGAACAATAGTGAGTTTCACATGTCACCACATGTGACAATTGCTTTTAGGTGTCACTTTATCTGGCCAGAAGATGCACAGCTGTCTGGTAAAACATGTCTAGGTGAATCTGTGTTTTACACAGACATCAGAACCAGACAATTGAGCAGAATGGACTGTCTTCCGAATGTGGGTGGTTACCCTCCAATCATGGAAATAACAGGGTGGATGAAATGAATCTTTTGGCATATCCCATGCCTGGAGTTTCCTGTGGGGCTCATCATATCTTTGGGGGAGTTGTGAGTTCAGGAGTTTTCAGGCCTAAGGATGTTTATTTTGGAGAGACACCCTAAAGTTTCTAAAGCCTTGGGTCTGGGTGAAAGGCAGGTATAGGGCTGAGCCTAAGCTACACGAGCTGCTCCATCAGCTAGAGCTAGTGGGAGAATCAGGAATGTGGTGCTGCAGAAGGAGGGAATGGGTGGGGGGTCGGGAGGAGGTAAATCAAAGGAGAGGGCTCTTAGGAGCTGGAGAGGTCTTCTGTTGGTCTAAGCAACGTGATGCTGGAAAACCACTGGTGATGCCACTGTCCACTGTCAGGGCAGAACAGGGCAGGAAAACAGGGCAGGGTGGAGACTGGAGGACAAGGAGGAGGAGACAGAGCAGAGGGCAGCATTCGGTGTGGTGTGGCCTTGGAGGGCACTAGGCTCAGCTTCATTCTCAGAGGTAGGAACAGATGCAACCAGATTTGTGCTTGGTGGGCAAAAAAATAAGGGCTTTTGCTGGGGTCCTTTGTAGAATGAGGGAGGGGGTGAGTGAGTGAGCACTGCTGTCCCGGGGGTCTATGTTTCTAAGATCAATCGACAGGCCCCCCTATGGTCCTGACTCTTCCTTGAAGTTCTTAGAGCTTGTGCATTTCCTGTTGTGTGGTCTTCTAGGCTGGTCTGCACAGGAGGACTGCAGGGCCCCAGGAGGCTATCCCGGATCTCTTCTGTGTTCTGGACTGTTCTAGTAAATACTCACCAGTGGGGAGGGGGGCATGCCAGCTTCATCTAACAAACCAGAAACACCGAGGTTACCCAGTGTTTAAATAAGCCCCTTGCTCAAATATCTGCCCCCTTTTCCATTAGAAGACTCCAAGGAAGGAAAAAGTTCTCCCAAGTACTGGGGGCAGGTGAGAGAGTACGGAGTGTGAATACAATCTATAGGTTTTTTTTCTGGAGCTGGGGTATAAACACAGTTTGTCCCTAAACTCATGCAGAAGTAAGTCTAATCTTCAAGCCAGAAAGGGAATGGCTTTGAGGGGTTAGGAACTTAATCTGAGGGTAATGCTCTGGTGTGAGGGCCTCTGGGAGGTGACCAGGATAAGAGAAGGTCACGGAGAACAAGCTAGTCCCTTATTGCACCAGGTGATGCTCTGTGCTGCCTCAGGACTTGGCCAGCAGGAAAGCCATGATCAAAAGTTGCCTTTAGACCTTGGATCTTTTGGACTATGGACCAAAATAAACCTTTCTTCCTAAAGTTACCTGCCTTGGGCATTTACAATAGCAATGAAAATTGGCTTGGTAGACCCAACAAGGGGAAGGGGCAGATGAAGACTTTAAAAGCTTTTTGATAAACAAATTGCCCTTATTTGGTGCATGATTTGGATGCTTTTCCAACCTTAATGAGGGGGGCATCTTTCTCCCTGCTGAGATGGAACTCTCCTCTCTCGGCCGGCCTCCAAGCAGGCTCCAGACAGGCTCCACATGACTGTCCCAGTTGTGAGGACACGGTGCATGTGCTCTGTCCCAGCCCTCACAGCTGCTGGTAGGGCTGGCAGCAGAGAGTTGGGGGCAAGAGGTAGATTGTTGGGGGAAGTGAGTCCTGACTGTGGCATTGCCAGGATTTCTACAACAATGTCATTCACTCCAGAAAACTAGTTAGGTGGTGGTTCCTCAGCATGGCCAGACCTTGGCATACTCAGTCAGGATAGGGGTTCAGGACTGAAGCACTTATTAGTATTTCCTTGGGGGGACACAGGCATCTACCAGCCTTGGTCTACTAGTGATCTCTGTGGCCACATAGCTCAGGAGCACCAGGCTACTGTCACATCAGGGAAGGACACCACCCCTCCATCAACCAGCCCCAGAGGAGTGGCTTTTGTCTTTGACTTTCCAGAGAGCTTGAAACTGTTATGGAAAACCATTTTATTACACATGTTCAACGTACTTCCAATGAAATGATGAAGTTTCCATGTCTGATGGCATTCAATGCGTGTCATCTACCTTGTATTCTTTCAAAACCAGCACCCCAAAATAAAACAAAGCTAAACAGAACCCATAGGCACAGTACTGAGTGTAAGTTAACTAGTGGGAAATATATACATTTGACTTTAAAATGGAAAACAAAAAAACAAAAATAGAGCAAAGGTGGAGGCTGCTACCAACGCTCCTTTCCTGTGCTGATCTCTCAGCCACAGACAACAGAGAGTGGTTTGTCTTGAATCAGTACAAATAGCACCATATGATTGTGCGACACTGGTGACATATCTGTGCAACCACAAGGGTACAGTACTTGAGTGACAGTGTGGCTTTAACACAGACATGTCACTGTTGTGATCCCAGAGCTTTGATGGGATGGATCATGAAAGTGTGAAACAGCATGAAAGTGTCATGGTGAAGTTCAAAGTGGCATTTGCTCAGAAAGCACATACATGTGATGTGGGGAATCATTTTAACATAAATGGTGTGGGCTCCTTTGGGGGTCAGATGGTAGCAGGGACATCAGAGGCACCAGGGACAGTGCATACCTACGGGGACATGCTCACACTTGATGGAGAACTCTGTGGCTTCCTGCGCTGGCTATGCTGACACTCTCTGACTCCAAAATATGAATGTCTTTGGGCAAATTAACAAGATACTGGGTTGAGGGAAAATTGACAGCACCTTTCTGTCCACACCTCCCCCTCCACAAAGCTCCCTGGTATCTATGGGCTTTAGAAACAGGCTGGGGAGTCTGCTGTTGACTAGACGTGAGTGGGGGGGGGCAGTGTTTTAGTACAGCATTGGGTTGATGATGACTAGTGGGTTACTTCATCCTGACATTCTCTCAGAGCACCTAAGGAGGTTTCTCAACACTCCTTTACAATTCAAGTGGAACCAAAATAAATTCCCTGCCACCCTTACCACGTCTCTGTGATGGACTAGTAAAAATTAAAAAAAAATAAAACAAAACAAAAAAGTTCTAAACTAAAATGGAAACAGCACCAATAAATCAAAAAGTACTTAGAGATGATCCCATGGAAACTGGCCAAGAGCTTCCATCTGATGCCAGCAGAGGATGGCCTCAAGGTAGTTCCAAACATAAGCACCAGTAAAAACCCACCATGATGTGAAGCAAAGCCAGCCCTCTGCTGCAGCCAGGAGACTATCAGCTAGCTGGTGTGCTCTTGGAGAAGTCTGTCTGGTCACTTTGGGCTTCTGGAGATGGAAAAGTTCCGCAGTGAGGGTGAAGGTATGATGATAGAAGAGAAGACCTTCTCCATCTTTCCATGTCAGATGATGATGGGTCAGTGATGACAGCTTGAACAATGAAGGCCCCAATCATGAGATCTTGGTTAGAGGAAGGGCTGATGGATGGATGTGCAGCAATTTCATCCAGGTGATAGTCCCTCCACAAGTCCTGGCACACCTTCCTTGTGCTCAGATACTGAAATCAGCTCCTTTGCCTCAGAACCCAGGACTGACTGATGTGTGTTCTTAGATGTCCTGAATATCATCCTAGCCTCAGAAGAAAGGTCAATGTCAATGGGAAGCAACGTGCAAAGCCTGGAGCAGATTGGGAGTGTCACAGCCCTGAGGAAGCTGAAGGCACCTTTATGTCAGGAAACAACCCTTTGCACCATGTGTACTTGTCCCATTTCATAGCACCTTGAGGAAAGACTCCCATTTGCTTGTGGGGTACACTGCTGAACTCTAAAAAGTGAATGGCTTCCAAAGTCCAGGTCTTCAGGGCTGCTTCCCCAACAGGTATTTTTGTTGGTATATTCAGATTTAAGCTCTCAGGGGCAAGATTTCTAAGGCAAGGAAGGCCCAGGATTTTGTGACTATGTTTTGAGATGGGTAGAGACCAAGTCTTGAATCTTGTGCTCAGGCAGCATAGCCCTCTTCAATAGAAAGCCAGGACATAACATAAGCTCCAAAACACTCTTGCTTAAGTGTTCTTTCTCTCTCTCTTTCTCTCTTTCTCTCTCTCTCTCTCTCTCTCTCTCTCTCTCTCTCTCTCTCTCTCTCTCTCATTCTCTGCTACCCCTCTTTGAGGTACACAGGATCTTAGAAGTTAAAATTATATTGTGACTCTTGTGAGTTTTTCTTTAGAAAGCCATTTAGTGGCTGTTAACAATATATTATGTTCAAAGGACGAATGCCAATGTCAGATCCTTTCTCTAGCTCTATGCACCTGGATCTTTGAGGCAGCCTATGCTGTAGCATAGCAGTGCCTAGGGAGTCCTGGCTGTGTGCTTTTGGGTAGGGTGAGGGCTCTCCACTCACTAACTGCCAGACCTCAGATTTTGAGTCAGAGCACTGAGTAAGCACCGTGCTGTATGTCATGAGCTTGGTGGAGAGAGCAGCTGTTGCATCTTATTTGCGTAGAAGTCCCTACAGGTCTGGCAGCATCGTTGGTACCACCGCATGTCCTGGCAGAGGTTTTTCTCTCGGATGACCCGACAGTACACTGTCCACTGGTCCCGTGTGCATTTGTAGGTCAGAGCAGCTAAGGGGACAGTGGAAAGAATGAGTGAGTGCTTAGAGGTAACTGCACTGGTTAAATACACAGAAGCAACCCATGGTCCTATCAGTTTCTTTTACCTTCAAGCACTCATAAGCCTTGCATAAATTCACAGACATCTAGGGCTATATGGATGCTACTTTCTCCTGTGGGTCCACCTTGTATCCAGCCCCTGACTGAGATACTCTTGCCGCTTTTTCAGAGCAGGAGACACTAGACACCTTACTCCTGAGCTTGGAAGAAGTGGTTTGTGATAGGCCAAACTGCTTCTGTTGGCATATGTAAAACACAATGACATGTGGACATCAAAAGATCCACAATGAGCCACAAAACAAATGGCTCATTTCTTTCAGGGTCTTAGTCATCTAGAGAGAAAGCCTTACACATAGGAGGTCCCTGACGTGGGTGTCACCTCTCTGAGCTCAGTGGCTCCTCCCACTCAGATGGAAGCTGTCTGGCAAACCCACCATGGCAGGGTAAGGGGCTCCGAGTAGTGGAATAGGAAATGCTGTTAAACTGAAGGGAGTGTGGGTCACTCAGGAGACAAGCCTCTGGGCATGTCTATCAGAAATTATCTAGCATGGGCTAACTGATGTTAGAAGACCCATCCTGAGAGTGGGTGGTACCATTCCCAAGCCTGGGGCTTGAAATGAATAAAAAGGAGAAAGGTGAACACCAGTGCTCATCTCTCTGCTTCCTGACTGTGGACACAATATGACCATTTGTCTCAGTGTTGGACCATCATGACCTCCCATGATAGCATAGCCAAACAACCCCGTCCATAAGTTTCTTTTGTTGTGTATTTTGTTAAGGCATTAGATGGTTTTCATGTTATCCTGTCACTGGATGGACTATGGACACGTAAGCAGTCTTGTTTTGAACACCAAGAGCCAAATTGCTTACACAAGGGCTGTAATATTCTCCACCCTGTCTATGTGAATATTCATCATGGCACCAAAGATCTTGTGTAGATATCCTAGTGAATCTTTCTAGAAAGAAGTATGGCTCTTCACCCTTCTCACACACAAGGGTCAGGGTTGAGGCTATTCCCCTATGTTTACAGAAGGGTGAGTAGGATTCTCTAGGATTGTGTGGGTGATGGCCAGATACCACTGACCCTTCTTCAGTCATAGCAAATATTGGCTCTAGTGCTCAAAGAAGGTGGCTTTCTGGCTTACAACAGGAGAACAGAAACCAGGGTCAAGGGAGGTACTCACCAAGGCGAGGAGAGGTGATGGTGTTCACATTAATCTTTTCATTGCAAACCTCCTGGTGACATTGTCTGTAGGCTGCCGGCTTTGAGAGAGTGGGACACTCGCTGCCATGGCGTCCAGTTACCTTGTGCATGCACTGAACCACACGGGACTGGAGCCCCTTCCCACAGGTGGATGAGCACTGCCAAAGACAGGGACAGCCTGAGCTGAAGGTGTATGAGATGGCCCTACCATCAAGCTTCTCCCGGGCATGTCGTTCCCAAGTGCCTGCAGTATCTGCAACTCAAGGACTCACCGCCTCCTAGAAGAGCTTCACTGAAGCATATACTGAATTCCTAGCCCACAGTGGCTGGTATGGGCAGTTGAGGCTTTGACCAGTCAGAGGTTAATCTTGATTGCCAACTTGATGGAATTCAGAATCATCATGGAAACAAATCTTTAGGTACCTCTGTGAGAGGTTGAGTTGAGATGTGAAGAGCTACCCTCAATGTGAGTGGCACAATGCCATGGCCCGAGAGGTCCTGGATTCATTTCTTACTGCTTCCCGACTTCTGCTACCTTAAGCGCCCATCTGTCCTGCCATGAAGGATTATACCTAAAACCTTAAATATGTAGTTGCTTCTGCTGGTATTTTGTCACAGCAGTGTCACTGATACAGAAGTAATTAGGCAAGATAAGGAGGGCAGGGCACCCAGGATGATATTAGTGTCTTTTTTGTTTGTTTGTTGTTTTTTTTTTTTTTAAACTTTATTTATTTGCCTTGGTGTTTGCCTGGAACTGGAACTACAGACAGTTGTTAGCTGCCATGTGGGTGCTGGGAATCGAACCCGGGTCCTCTGGAAGAGCAGACGGTGCTCTTAACCGCTGAGCCATCTCTCCAGCCCCAATATTAGTGTCTTTACAAGAAGAAAAAGACTAGAATGTTCTCAGCACCAAGTGAGGATGACAAGATGGCTCCCTGCAAACCAAGAGACATCAGCCTCATGTGTTGGCAACACTGGCATAAACACCACCGCCCTACCAGTCTTGAAAAGCACAGTGCAAATGTATGAATGAGATGCCTGATGATGGCAGTGTCCTCAGCTGCATTTGTTAGGGTTCTGTTCCAGCCCCTGCAGCCGCCTTGAGTTCTGTCGTCAAGCTCCATTTAAGGGTTCTCACCAGTCTGACTTTCACTTTCCTCTCCTCCATTCTCGCTCTTCTCCCTCCCCCTTCCTTCTTTCTTTCTCTCTTCTCTCTCTTCTATATCTTCTCTCGCTTTTTATACTAATAAAGTCTTTCTATGTAGACCTTGCTTAAGTGTCCTGCCACATATTTGGGGCATGAGGTCTCCATCCATAGCCACTGGGCAAAATACATTATCAGATAAGATCAGATCACAAAAGTATCTACCATACACATTTTTGGTAGTTAGATCATAGTCGTACTTAAGGAAAGTAGTGTCAGTATCTCATGTCTGCAGCATCTCCTGGCTGCATAAGGGTTCCTGTGCCTTTCGCCCTTGAGGTTTGCGAAGTGCACTCCATGTTCTACAAGAACCAGTTCCCCTAATGGTGCTTTTCTGAGTCCCTCCCATGTTAACTGGCACATGACTCTATTTCCCAGGGTAGCTTGGTCCTTTCCCTCCATCCTGGCCCCTTGGTTCTTCTCTCTCCGGGACCCTGTGACCCATATCCCCACTAAGCTGGTTTCTTCTCAAGTAAAGAACCACAGTCATGTGCACACCTTGTTCACCTGACGTCCCTAGAGCACCCAGTTCTCTGATTTATGGGGTCTGAGAACACTCTGCAAAACTTTAATACAGCCTGGGCTGCACAGCAGTCCAGCTGGAGTTAATAACAGTCCTGGGAAGGGAGAGGGAGGGATTGACCTTAACTCGCTGCATATGCAGAGAAAGCCAGGTGCTGTTCTGATCTGTTTCCTCCAGTCCCCTGGAGCAGGAGGGGGGCTTCTTGGGAGGTTTTGGGGCATCACAGGCTCAACAGAAGCATTGCTGTACCATTCTGCCCAGGGAGACATTGCCAACTCCCTTTCAGAGAAACTTTTGGGAGCAGGGGCTTTGCCTTCCTGTCTAACAAGCAGGATCATGCTGGTGTTTTCACTTTAGAGTGTAAACATTCAAGGGAATGTTGCTTGGAAAGATCAATCTTCAAATCACAAAAGAGGTGGGAAGGTACACACAGCTTCCCTCTGGGCCCCCTCAGCCTGTTCAAACTGGTTGAGGCTCTCTCTCTGACATGCAAGGCTGGCCCTAAGCCTGGCTTCATGCCCAACTCTGTATCCCAGATACACCCACCAAAGGCTTCCAGCAGCCTGGAGAATTCATCCAGGCATCACCAATGAAGATTTCTAGGTGCCAACCTTAACCTGTTCCAGGATTCATGGATGCCCGAGGACTGCTGAGGTTCCTACTAGTAGGGAACCTTCAAACATAGGGCAGGCACTAGAGCAATGCGATTTTTAGGGGTATCTTATAGGGCTGCAGGGGTAACCTGGTGAGCTTTGAAAAAAAAATCCTGATGTCTCAACCCCCCTCCAGGGAAGGCCAGGGGCAGACAACGTGTTTTGATTTCAAGTTCTCCTGGTGGTAGCAGTGGGTATCTGGAACGGAAAGCCCCTAACTTGTAGAAAATGTGAAGAAGCCTTCCTTTGATGCCATCATGGATTTTCATCCAGCTAAGCATAATTAAACTAGAATGACATCCAGCTGCAGCCTGGACTGCTGAGTTTATAGACAGCTGACAGGTGTGCTCAGACGGAAGCAGTGATGGCCCCCCACAAAATAATGCTTCATGTTTTCCTAAGAACAAAACTGCTCAGAGTTCAGGGGCAGCGAGCATGCTTTCAAATATTTCAAAGCCAAAGCAGTGTTTGGGAAAACGCCACTCATCTGAATAACCTCAACTGAGGTTCCTTATGGGTCTTGTAAAAGATGGCCCAGAGGTTAAAAAAAATGAAGGCAGAAAAATTAGCTATCCACTCCTAGAGACAGGATTTCAAAACTGCAAATAGAGAGGGGTGAAATAAAATGTATAAAGACCATCAAAGTAATTACACCTATAGAGCCCACTTGGAAAAGGTCAGTGACAGAAAGGTTAATGGCACTGTCAGAAGAGCCACAGCAAGGAAGACCAAAGCCGCACCACTCAGTGGGAAGTCATGCCTCGCTCTGATTTGCAGGTGATGGAAACGGTCAAGCCAGCACAAAGCAAAGCCATGCCTCCCAATGCAAATGCACGTGAAGGCCTGTGTTGGGGTGGCCTGAGAGTGTCCATTCAAAAGGTGGTTTCTCAATGCAACTAGACGGCAATGACTGTGTGCCCTGACAAAAGGCACCATGCACAGGTGTCTTGGGAGATGATGGAACAGACAACACAAATATCCCTTTGTAATGCACAGAACTGCTTTCTGATTCAGTGAATTCACAAGGCTCAACTTAAAAGTTCTAGACAAAGGAAATAGCTTATGTCTAATCGCAGGTGCCTAAGGCACAGGTTAAATTAGCCCAGTGAGGTGGTTTAGCAGATAAAGGTGCTTGCTCCTAACTCCAAGGAGAGAACCAAGTCTCTCCATGTTTCCTCTGACCACCGTATGTGTGCTATGGTATAAGTGACTAAGTGTCCCATACTAAGGGCTTCTCGGGGAACAGTGGAGAATCCTCACTGATGATCCTTGGGTGCACCTTCCACACTGGCGTCGAGTCTGCTCCTACCCCAAGAGTCACACAGCACACAGTCTTGTTGGGAAAGTTGTTCCGTGCACTACATCATTATCAGAAAGTGGTTGTTGGGAGATGGGCCTGTCTGGGAGATCACAGACCTCAATAAGCATTAGAACTACTATTAACAGCAAAGGCGTTTCCAAGGATAAAGCAAGCTGGCCAGGAGGCTGCAGGAGGCCCAAGAGAAGGCAGTCCTCTTCCTTAGTTTCCCTGGGCTCCTGCAGCTGGCACTAGGATCTAGCTCATGGTTGATTTGGCAGCCAGATCTCCAGGAGCACAATTAGGGGCCACATTAGCAAGAAGGGGCTGTTTCTGCAAGGCACACCTGTCTGAGACCCCAGGCTCAAGTTACTGAGAACAGAGGCATGCTATGAATTCCTTCCCCCCCCACCCCCCCGGGGGGCTCCCTGCCTTAATTAAACAGTGAGGAGGTGACAGTGTCTCCTGCTAGCACTGGATTGTGCCTCAAGCCTTGCTGGGAAGCCATTTTTCAGGCTTTTACAGTCTAAGCAAACACATCTATACAAACAGATCTGGTCTTGTTTGAGGCTTTCTCATAGCTGTGCCTCTGCCTTCACTCCCTTCTGCAAAGCGGTCATTTCAACAGCTTTTAATGTGGCTCCCTGAGACCCAGCTG
>PVIH01000380.1:325288-368627 GCA_004025045.1 Sigmodon hispidus
GGAAGAGAAAATCAAAGGCACCAAAGGCAGACGTGCAATGGAGGCAGGGGTGGGGGGCGGGGGTGGGGGGTGGTGAGGAGAGTAATGGAGTAAAGATTTTATGGGCTGGAGCCTTGGTTCAGGGGTAGAGCACTTGCTTAGTGTACAGGAAGAGACTCGGCTTTCATCCTCATCAGGAGCATTAAAAAAAAAACCCCAAAAAACAAAAAACGAAACACTCCCCCTAAAGAAACCGAACAACACCCCACCACTACAGCAAAAGTCAGGGTGTAGACCCACGAAGCAAACAGGGAGATTGAAATTGGGTTTTCTCAGATGCTTTTAAAAGTAAATTACAAAGTGACTAGCAAAATAGAGAATTTTAGGCAAACAGGAGGAAACAGGTGGTCAGACTCTTGCCATGCTAGCATTGCTTGGTGTCTTTCAAATGACAGTAATTCTAACAGGCCTGTCTGCTGAGAAGGCACTGGGCTCAGGGATGTTCCAGTTCTCACACTAACAGCAGTCGGTCAGGGCAGTGCTTGGAGCACAGTAAGATGGCATTTGTAGGAGAGCACCTTTTTAGAGGCAGGGGGTAAGCCTATGAGCCCATGGCTTGTCCACCCCCAGGAAGGACCCCGGCCCCCACCTGCTGCCCAGAGGCTTGCTCTCTGACTTCTTCCTGGCAAGAAAGAACTCTCTTCTTTTCTCAGCTGTATCAAACCGTAGACATTAAATTCTAATGGGATATTTTCAGGGTGTCATTTTTTTTTTAATGCTGCAAGAACCTTGTGAGAGAAAAGGTATCCTGTGGGAACTCATTTTGGGGTTCAGCTCAGGCTGCCCTGCCATGGGCCTGGGTAGACTGAGGCAGGAAGGAGCTCCCACTCCTCTTGAGGGAAAGCTAGCCTCCCTCTGGCAGGGTCGGGACAGTGGAGATGGACAAGGAACCCCGCAGTAGCTCCATTTTCTGTCTGTCTGAAAGGTGTCTGGCTGGTGAAATGTCATTAGTTCTTCAAAGGCCTTCCTGACAGTTTTCCCTCCAGACTTGGCCAGAACACCAACAACCCCAGGCAGCTGCTGAAATCTGAAATAGCTGGTCTGGACACTAATGAAAATCTTCGTGATGTTCGTGCTAACTCTGCCATGGAAGGGAAAGTTAGCCTCAAGCATGCACACGCACCCCCCCCCCCCATTCCTACAATCTTTTCTGCAGACTTGGCTTGGCCTCCACTGCCTGCCCTTCCGCTAAATTTACAACCTGACAGCACTGATTCACGTTAAGTCTTCACAGCTAAGGAGCCAGAAAGCATGGCGCCCACTGATGATGTGCAGGGGCTGGGAAGTCCTCAGAGGATTGGCATGCAGGAGTCTGCAAGGGTGGCTCTCAGTCCCTCCTGTGGGGTCAGAAGATTCCCATCGTCACTATCCTCTCTATCCCTGGTAGTGGGGAGCCATGATTCTCCAGGGAAAGCTGCAGACAGGCTAGGAACCAATGTGAGCCTCAGTTTCCTCATGTAGAAAACTGAGATAAGTGGTTGTGAGGGTCAAACAGGTCACATGAGTGGACGCACTATGACATGGACTCTGCCCAAGTAAGTATGACCTTCCACCAGTACCTCATCCAGGACACCCCAAGATAGGGGCTCTTAAGGTTGCATAACACTGACTTCATGCTCTTCTTAGGGCTTGGCTGGCCAGGAGACCCAGAAAATATGTGGAGTGGCCTGCCATTTGCATCTTGGTGGGTGAGCACACCACCCAATGCAGATCAGTGGCTTAGGCAGGGCTGCCCGAAAGCCACAGTAATACGACCACAGGCTCTCAGCAAGTGTAAGCAGAGGTTCTGACGTGTCACAGGGCAGAAGCATTCTAGAAGATTATTTAAAGGTGTGATACTTTTGTTCATGTTATGGAACATTGCTTTAATGATGTAAAGATGTGTTGCTTTTGTTTATTCCGCATTTATTTAACTTGGCAAAGCTGTGTTACTGTGCCTGTCTAAAACACCTGATGGCATAATAAGGAGCTTAATGGCCAATAGTGAGGCAGAAGAGAGAAATAGGCGGGCGGGGCTGTCAGCCAAAGAGTATAAATAGGAGAAGAAGCAGGCACAGGAGAGCTCCAGGGGCCAGCCATCCAGCTATACCACCAGCCATGGAGTAAGAAACAAAGAAGGGTACACAGGAATAGAAAAGGAAAAGCCCCAGAGGCAAAAGATAGAAGGGATGATTTAAGAAAAGCTGCAAGAAACAAGCCAAGCTAAGGCTGAGCATTTATAATTAAGAATAATCTTCTTATTGTGATTTATTTGGGAGCTGGGTGGCAGGCCCCTAAAAGAGAAAAACTTACTTGTGTAAGTACCCGTCACATGACACGGTTGGCTCATTGTAAGGCCATGGCACTCCAGCCCTTATCAAACTGTTAAAGGCACAGGAAAGAATCCAACAACTCCATACCCCAGGAGCATCCTGCTCACAGTGCTTTTGTGAACATGACAGCATGGGCTCCCCTTCTTCCTCCTGGGCTCACTGATTGTGCTGGCTAGGCTAATGTCAATTGGACACAAACTGGAGTTATCTGAAAGGAGGGAGCCCCAACTGAGAAAATGTCTCGATAAGATCTAGCTGTAAAGCATTTTCATAATGTAAGGGGGGGTGGGGGGCAGTGGTCCTGGGTTCTATAAGAAAGCTTTGCAAGCCAGTAAGCAGCACCCCCCTCCATTACATTTGCATCAGCTCCTGCCTCCAGGTCCCTGCCCTGTATGAATTCTTGTTCTGACTTCCTTAGATGATGAACTGTGATATGGAAGTGTGAGTCTGTATGAAAACGTTCCTCCCCAACTTGATTTTTCGTCATGCTCTTTCATCGCTGATAAGTTTTGAATCCTCGGTTGCTGGGTGTCCACTGCTGATGCAATAAGCCAAATCGGATCAAATTAATAAATTTGGGTTTAAAGAACAGAGCAAAGCAATCCTGGGTGATCTTTGGAAAGACAAGGGAGGAGTCACGTGGGGTCTCCACCTGAATCAATTGCCTCAGTAGAAGCCCTAGTTAAGACTCTGTTCATAGATAATTCTGCATGCTGTCCTGCACAGACGGAGGCCAGGCCACCCACATACTGGTGGAGATGGCTCCTTGGGGCTTTTCAGAGGCCCTGTGAGGCTGGCCAGCTCTTTGTGAGGGGATTTCACCGCTACCAGAAAGTCCATTGTCATTTTGATTTTTTTGGTAGGACAGACATCAGATTTCACATGTGTTAGGTCTCAAACTCTGGATAGATGATGGCTGAGGTGCCTATTTAACATATCAAAGTGGACTCTGTTAGGATTCTGTTCTAGTCTCTGAAGCCACGCCCAGCCCTGAGTTCTGAGTCAAGCACCATCTAAGAATTCCCACCACTCTCTCTTGCTTTTTCTCTCTAGGGAGCGCTCTGTATCCCTCTCTCTTCCTCCCTTTTCTCTTCTCTCTCTTTCCTTTTCTTCTTTCTATATTTCATTATAACAATAAGGTCCTTTTATGTAGAAGCAATCTAAGTGTCTCCTGCTGTGCCGCTGCCCTCCGCCACCTCCCACAGTGCCTCCCAAGTCCATGAGGCCTCTCGACATCTGCCAGCTACATTGCCCCTCTCTCGGCCTGGTTCTTCAAGGTTCAGCCCGGGCCCTTCCAAATGCCTCTGGATGTTCTCTCGTCTCATACCTAGTGAAGGGCTCTAGCAGGCCTAAGCATGGCAGCCTTGCTCTTCCCTTCTCTCCTCCTTGTTAAAGCGTAGATGACACTCCTAAAGCTAGCCGCCATGGCCTACTCCCTCAAGGCCTCTTCTCCCCTGAAGGCTGATCACCAAAGACCCCTTTGGCTGCCCTACTAACATGCCCAGCCAGAACAGATCAACTCATTCTAACACAGGGTTTGCCCTTTGCCTTTTAGAAACTGCCATTTCCCTGTGGGCCACATCTGCCTCCTCTCTATCCAGAGACTGTTCTGTCTTCTTTGCCTCTTTCCCCCCGTCTCCAATGTTCCTTTTCCCTCTTTCTTATCCTCCGTCTCCTGGCTTTGTCTCTTAGTCTCCATTCTTTGTCCCTCTTTGGTAAATAAATCTTTGTGATCAGAATTTGGTCATCTTGGTGTGTCCTGTGCAGCCTTGGTCATTTTACCTAGAAGCCATCATGCCCCACCCCATCACCATGGAAAGCCAGTCTCCTTTTAAAACACCACCTATTCTAATCCCTTTACAACAATTCATTTCTCTCAGGACAGGTCTCACTACTTCAGCGGTTGATAGACATTTCAACTTTAGGAGTCACACTCTTCTATAAAGAACTGACAGTTTTCCTGTTTTAAGGGTCTCACACCTCCAGGCTCTGCATTTAATGGGGGTGCAATGAGTTA
Organism: Sigmodon hispidus; assembly: GCA_004025045.1. Classification (NCBI taxonomy): domain Eukaryota; kingdom Metazoa; phylum Chordata; class Mammalia; order Rodentia; family Cricetidae; genus Sigmodon; species Sigmodon hispidus. The sequence continues at coordinate 329,657 of PVIH01000380.1, forward strand.
TTGAAGCTGTTTTCTAGAAAGTTCTACCATATCCCTGGAGGTAGGCTGCAGCGGGTCAGGGGAAGAGCAGCACCAAGGGCAGGAATGGGATGGGAATTCTGTTCCTTGTCGGTGATTCCAGTGAAGGGCTGCCTGCTTGTCATAGTCAGGATGATACAAAGAGAGCCAGCTTTCTTGGCCTCTCTGAGACTCTGAGCATCAAGGGATCCAGCTGCTCCCAACAATGTTGTGCCAATGTAGAGTGGCCTCCCAATAGCAGCACTACTGACAATGTCCCAAATGGCAGTCTGGGCTCATCTCAGGCTGGACTCTGACTAGGTAAAAGGAATGCTCACTAAACAGCACTGCGTTGTTGCTCAGAAACTTTATGAAACAGGCTTCTGTTTATCAGGAAGAGCTATGCCCCTACTATCTCTGCCAAGGAGACATCTAGTTCCCTCAAGCAAACCTGTGACCAGAGTTGCTACTCTAGGTCCCAGGATGTTCTGGTTTTCTCACCTCTTTCCATTGAAGGACCCTTGACCCACGCATTCAGTTCAGGTATTCAGCAGAGCACCCCCCATGAGAACAAGGAACTAAAGTCTAAAACTGTCCCAGGAAACAGAGTGACCTAGCCCAGATAGCCGTAGTGACCAATCATGTGTTGCCCCAGTTGCTATGGTGATTTTATGGTCTTAGCCTTTAAAAGAGATATGAGATTGTTAATCCCTGCTCCTCCCTTGCTACTCCCTTGCTCTGGAGGCAGGGAGGTAGCCCACCTGTACAGATGAAATAAATCCTCATGCTTTTTGCATCAACTGGCCTGGAGTCTGGGTTCTTGGGGCCCTCCTTCCCGAGGATAGTACCCAGAGTCTGGGGTCTATCATTTGGGGGCTCATCTGGGATTTTGGGGGTGCCCCTGGACCCCTCACTCCAGGACTGGTTGGAGGTAAGAACGAGCTCAAATTGTTCTGTGTCTGTTGTGTCTTTGTCTCTTGTCTGGGTGATTTGGCATCTGTATTTTGTGATTGTGCAGGACCAGTATTGTATTGTTGGGCCAGTGGGGGAGGCAGGCAGATGTGCCTTGAGTCCAGGCCCCCCTGGTCCCCTCCCTGGGGGTCTCCCCTAGGGTTGTCTGGAGGAAGGTAGGAGACTTGGTGTCTCCCCTTCCTGGGGAATGGAGCCATTCGTGGCCACTCCCATCTGTATCTCTGTAGCCGAGTCACCCACCGCTCGGATTGTGTTTGCTCTGTGTTTGTCAACTGTCTCAAAGACCAGGACCAAGAAGCCCCCAGTTCTTCCCTAGAGCCAGGGGGACCTGTTGCTGCCTGGCAGCATTCCCATAGCAGCCTCCTGAAAAACTGTTCATTGCTCTCTTCATGTGTAATATTGCCCTGTTTGGTTTTATCTATGCAGATGTAATATTGCCCTGTTTGGTTTTATCTATGCAGATGATTTAGCCAGGCTATGCCTATTGATGAATGTGTGAGTGCATGAAAACTGTGGCCACAGAATGTGTGTTTGGACTCGTGTGCGTGCATTTTTGTAACTCAGATGTTACCTGCTCATTTGGTTCTGTTTCTGGTCAGAAAGTTCTATTTGCCTTGTTAAGAAGTTTTGTTTGCTTCTCAAGAAAGTTATCTATGCTGTTCTGATGTGTTTTCTAATTTTGTTAAAAGCATAAAGCTGAGACAGAATGGGTTAAACATTTTTGCTATCTCTATTCCCAATAGCAGTCGATCACCACCCACAGCTGCTGTGACTGCACTTATGGTCAGGAATCAGAACTTAGCAGGAGTTCAGATGTTTTTGATATGACAGTGATAGAAATTATTAAATAAGGTTAAAATCTGCTATAATTAAAAATCTATGCAGGAGAAAATTTTAAAGCATATGACATGACTCCATTTTGGATTGCATTTTGGTCAGTCACTGACTGTAATTGCTGAGACAAAGCGACTGCTGCTTTGATCATTCAGATCCAGTGGGCTTGTCATCTTTTACAGAGGCTGGTTACAAATTATTATTAGGTAAGAAAAACAAAAACCCTACTGCTAGTTTCAGATGCTTCATGTTGGTCATATGCTGCTATGGTGTATGCATACTGAAGAGAACCACAATAAAGACTGTGAAAGTTTTTATGTTGTCCAGAGGATGATAGAGAAGGAAGATTGGGATAATAAAGGAACAGGAAAAAAATGTCTGAAGCAAAGATGCCTAAGGAATTAGAGAGACTGACTGAAGGTATATAAAATGCTGTAGAAGGTATATAAAATGCTGTAAAAGGTATATAGAATGTTATAGAAGGTCAGAGGTGATGTGGATTTTGTTTGCTGTGGTTTCTCATACCTGCCAATACTGAATTTTAAAAAGAAACTGTAAGATATTGGGTTAATTCGATTTGGTTTTTCTTCATTTTGGAATTAGGTGATGATTCTTCACTGCAAAATGTTTATAACATATGTATGGCTATATGGACATGTATGTGACTTAGAGTTATCTATGTGTGGATGAAAGTTAGCTTTAAATCTGTATGTATGTATGCAACTTGGATCCAACTCTGTATGTGTGAATATAACTATAATTGTTAAAATGCTGAAATTAGCTTACTTTTATTAATCATCATGCACTATTGATATTTATGTCACAAGAACTTTGGCAGATGACCTAATTTGAGCATACAGACTCCATGCTGAGTGTAAAAATAGATTCTATGTGCTAGAAATTTTTTTAACTTATCTGAAAATAAGTTTATAAGTATGTAATCAAGGTTGCAAAGACAGCTTATCTTGCCAGACATAGATCTTAAATCTAAGTTCAGCACATAGTTTTGAGAACAAACATTTTTAGGATTAGAGTGATAATAAAGACATCTATGAAATATTTGTGAAGTGTACTAATGAAAACAATGAAAGCTAATTCAAGGCTATTAAGAAACACAAGCAGTCATTCTTGTAAGTACTGTGATTAATTATAGGGTTGAGATTTAGTCTCTTGTATAAGTTTCAGGGTTAAGATTACAATAAGTAACTAAAGACAAAGTTTTTCTGTGCAGATATACCTGGGCAGCCCGCATATTTCAGAGATCTGCAGAATATGGCATTTAAAATGTTTATTTCTCAGACAGAGACTTCCAGATCCTAACAGTAACCCATGGTCTCCAAAGAAGATTATGAGACACCAGGATCTTTGTCTGGATTGTAGCAGTGCTGACCTGGGCAAGATGCCATAGCACAATGCCTGCCTGCTGTCAGGAACCCGGCCTAGATCTGAGGACATTGGAGAATTGATTGAACCCTTTTGCCTAGACAAAGTAAAGTCAGTCTTCTCCCATATGTCCCTCTACAGTGGGGAAAAATCTCCCACCCTAAAGGCCTGGCAGCTGAAGATTGATGCTGTTTGGATACTTCCGCCTTCAGCTAGGTGGAGACCTGGGTATGGCTAACTAGGTATGGAATGGTCTCTGTTGTTTTTAGTAGATTCAGAAGCTGCTCATTCTGCACTTAGGTATAATTTATCCTTCTCAGATCTCTGCAAGTATTGACGGCTAGGCTAGTTATAACTTTGTCAGCTTGGTAGAATCAGACAATCAGATCCTTCTGCAAGGTGATAGCCAGTTTTCAAGCTCATTTTATAAAGTCTGATTGGGAATACTAATATAACTAAAATTCTTATGTCTTTTTGCAATTTGTATGAGCTTAAGAGACTCATAGAATTTGGATCCACCTCACAGAGGCCAAAAAGATTCCAGATAAGTACAGCCTAAGTTTTTCCCACCTGTCTGTTCCTAAGGTTAATACCTTTCTCTTCTGGCTTGGGGACTCCTGCCCTTTCCAAATTACTAAGACTGAGCCCAAGATTTAAATTCTAACCTTCTGTTCTCAGTTTTAACGTATCTCAACAGATTTCCACTTGACTAGGAGCTGTGGACTTGCTGGAAGCCTATGAACCAGTTCTACCAATGTGGGCTGTTTCCTGTCTCTCAGCTACTGGATCAGACAGCTACATGCTCCTGACAGAAGCCCTGGATCCCAGTTCCTTTACTAGCTTTTCAACCTTTTGGAGCCCTAACATCAGCACCCCAATGTCAGCTTGAAGCAGTAATAAAGAGAATCTACTATGCCCCATTACCCTCGAACCCATAAAAGGTTGAAATGCTAAGTTAAAAGGAAACCTGGCATAGGAAACAAATCTTTTTGTAGAGGCCAAAGGTCCCTACAGCCTAGAGTTGGCTTTGCAAGTCAGGTCCCAGCTGCTCTTTTGAGACCTTGCAGATCAGTTTGGGCCTTCAGGGGTGGGGCACAAGACCATCTTCTAGACAGACTACTTCCATGAACATATTGCCAGAGTCTCATGATTGAGACAGTACCCAAAAAGAAAATGGGGGAATGAAGGACCCTGGGTTCTAGGGCTTGACCCAGGCATTCAGTTCAGATATTCAGCAGAGCACCCTCCATGAGAACAAGGAACTAAAAGTCTAAAACTCTGTCCCAGGAAACAGAGTGACCCAGCCCAGATAGCCGTAATCAACTCAGATAGGACATAATAGTCGAACCTGTCATTAAAATACCAGAAGTTCCAAGCAGAATAGCAGTGACCAACACCCGGTTGTAAAAGCCCCCTAACCAGCTGGTCTTAAGGCAACCCCATGACTACTGTGAGCAACCTTACGATTATAGTATGACCTTTAAAGTGACCAATCATGTGTTGCTCCAGTTGCTATAGTGATTTTATGGTCTTAGCCTTTAAAAGAGATATGGGATTGTTAATCCCTGCTACTCCCTTGCTCCCGAGGCAGGGAGGAAGCCCACCTGTACAGACGAAATAAATCCTCTTGCTTTTTGCATCAATTGGACTAGAGTCTGGGTTCTTAGGGCCCCCCTTCCTGAGGATAGTACCCAGAGTCTGGGGTCTATCACTATAGCACCAATATCTTCAAAATGGGGAAGGCTTCCCCACCTTCTGTTCTCATCTCTGCCCCTAAGAGACAGCCTGGCAATTTTGATTCCTCAATGAACCTATCTTTCTATCCATGGAGTGGGCTTGTTTGGTAAATCTCACCACACCCTTGTTTCATCTGGTACTGAAACCTGGAAGTGATACTGCCCCCCCATCCTGGTCCCCTAACTAAGACACACTGCTATATGATCCTCCCAGTGTGTCTCATTTACCTGTGCTGGCTTCGGCACCACATTTCACTCTAACACTAAATCTTCCTGTTAAGCTACTTCCCTTCCCTCCCTGCTCTACCAGCCTGTTTCTTCTTGCCTACTCAGGTAGGTGACCACTCAGAGCTGCTGGCTCTGTGTCTTGCTCAATGGAGCTTGCTATGCACTTCTGGGCACCCCATCACATGGAAAGGGATGCCTCACAACTGTGATCCTGGGAATCTCATAGTAAATCTTGACCCCTTAGGGACTGAGACACTGTCCTATGGCACTCACCCCTTACAGTGTCAATTTTTATTGAAAATAATGGGTTGGAGCTATCTTTGTTTTCTGCTCTCGACCTTCCCTCCAATCATTGGGTTCAGTCTTACAAAGATTCAAATGTCTGTTGTATATAAATAATATTGGAAAAGTTGTCACATGCTATTTTAGTTTAAAAAGCTGACTGTGGAGATGAGATTTGGTCTGCCCACTTTAGACTCAAGCATGTTGCCACCAAAGCCTTTGTTCTGGGCCAGGCTAGTCACCTGACTCTGTGACAAGAGAAAGAAAACAAAACAGGAAAGCCCAGGGAAGGGACATTTTGTTCTTGAGAACAACTAGGAGGTAAGGTATTTCCAATAGAAGGCACTGACAGCTAAATAGATTTACATCACACCTCTAAGATATTTTGGATAAGGTTCATAAATTCCTAGGGTTATAATGCTCTATTCAAGCTAACAGAAACTGACTTAAAGATATATATCTAACCATTTTTGTCTCTGCAAATATTGTTAATCTTAAACTACTTGGAGAAACTGAATTATAAAAAAATGATATCTTGTAAAAGGCACATTATGAAAGAATCCAGGAAAATGATGTTCCCAGTATCTCCACAGAATGTATTGACAGTTTAAAGTTTATTTTTATACTAAAGGTTCTTCTATTCAAAATTCATAATTTTGGGTGGGGGGTTGTTTCAAGACAGGATTTCTCTATGTAGCCCTGGCTGTCCTGGAACTCTATAGACCAGGCTAGCTTTGAATTCAGAGATCTGCCTGCCTCTGCCTTCCAAGTTGTGGGATTAAAGGTGTACTGCTATCACTGTCCAGCTTTAAAATTTATAAATTTTGAGACACAAATGTAACAGAAATAAAATTAGAAAATTATTGTAAACTGCTAAAGATAATTAAAATATAAGAGTTAATGGTCAGTCACCTTATAAATGATCAAATTCTTGAATGTGCTCAGAACTGTGTAGTCATGCTAAGTAATTTTTTAATTTATTTCTATGGACAAGCTTGGAGAGAAAGACAACTTTATATCTCCTATTATATAGGTTTCTGTTGGTCAGAAAAAGCCATTACTTTCCTTATCCATTTCCACCACCCCCATCTCCAACTCCCTCTGGCTATGGGGCATCTCATCCCGATTAGCTCAAACAAGCCTGCCACAGATCAAAGCCCCTATACCAGGTCCCAGGCTGTTCTGGCACATGGATGGTCACCCCATCAACTACTCCAGTTCCCAGGCTGTTCCAGTTCACAAACCTTAAGACTGGCAAGGCTTTCCCCACCTTCTGTTCTCTGTACAGCCTGGCAGTTCTGATTCCCCAATAACCCTTCTTTTTTGTCTAGTTTGGTGGTGTCCCTGCGCCCTGTGCATATATAGATGTTAACCCTTAGGGCAGGGTCTGCAGGTCTCTCTTGTCTATCCCGCCCTGGGATAGGCTTACTTTTCTCACAGCACTTGGGTGGAAGTGACTGAAGGCTGTATGGGTAGGGAGACATCACTGAGAACCCCAGTCATGGCCTTCTCTCAGTATGGCTGTGCAGACATTGCCTCCATCAATCAAGGGTCCCGCTGACATGAGGAGGCTAGGATAGCCCAGAGTGTTAGTCTTCTAATTCCCATCTAGGTTGCTTGCTTACTAGTCATAGGAAAATAGTCCACAGTAACTGGTTTGAAAATGCAGCAGACTCCGTGGACAAAACAGCAATACTCCCTGCCAAGTGGGAGGGCAGAGAGGGCACCACAGTCCTAAAGTGGGTCCAGTCTAAGGTTCGTCCCATGGCACCCATATTCACTGCTCCAGTCACTTGGAGAGTGAGGTCAGGGGTTCCTTGGGGAGTTGTATTTACCATTTCTTACCCAAAGAATTCAGAAAGAAAAACTACGGGTACATTTCTACCTAGGTGGGAACAGCCCCATTCCCAGTGATGACAGTATAAGAGAAGGGAGTGGGGTAGACAGCTTTGGGAGTGGCTCTTGAGTGACTTTTATGCTCCTTCAATTCCACCTTGGTCCCAGCATACCATATGTACACATGCATACTTGCAATGTAGCATCTCTGGGTTCTGATCTGCATGAGAGTAATCATTCTGTGAGACCTGGCTTGATGCATTGTAAGGCTGTGGGCTAGTAGTGCTCTAGCCAGACCTGCTGTGGCTGGGTTGGGGTGGCTAACTCTGGCACAAACACACGTAACCATTCCGCCTGTACAGTGGCTAAGGTCTGGGAAGGTCATTATATGATTCCTCATTCTCAACTGACTAAGCTGGCTCTGCCAAGGTGGGCACTGTGATCCCACCACCAGTTGCTCTAAAAAGCCGAGAAGCATTCATTCACCAAGGCACGACCAAGAAGAGTATGCCTGACTCAAGGCTCTGTCTCTTGAGGCAGGTGGGTGGGGACCTGCAAGTCTGAGGGATATTGTGCGAATGTCCTCAGTCAGGGAGGGACTTGAGAGTAATGGATAAGACAATGACATGTCCAGTGACTTCACAGAGCTGTGCAGCACTCCAGGATCTTCTCTTATTTCTAATTATCTTTGACACTTTGCTACTCTTTATACCAGAAGTTCACAGTCTTAAAAAAAAACAAACAAACAAAAAAACAAAAGTACCTCCTCTGTCCTTAAAACCAGAAGGGCTGGGTTGAGAAATTTAAGCCTTGGGTGGCTGGTGATAAACTGCAGTACCCTAAAGTTTACCCGCACCGGCCCTTGGACTCCCAAAGCCACCGTGTACCCTGAGCACTAAACTGGGGTCTAAAAGCTTGGACTCTGCCAGAAGATGGTTGGTGAAGGGCTTAATGGCCTCCATCTCCTTTTCTGAATGACAGGAGAGACAGGACTGACCAGAGAAGATGGGGGAAGTGAAACACAGGAACAAAACAAAAAAGAAACAATTGCACTGTATCCCCCAACAGTAAATGGACTTGTGTGGACCCAGGACTCACCTCTGCCTCCTGACCAACATTACCTGTGGCCACCAAGCTGGGCCTGGATAGCCTTGCTCAGAGAAGCTTGACTAATGAGATCAGGTCAAGTTGATGAGAACAGTCTTGGGACCTGGGACCCTAAGTGTGAACCAATGTGTTTTAGACAGCTGAGCTTAACTGTTTAAGAAGGTCCTCCTCTACACCTTGGAATGCACGAGCATCTTTGAGGAACAGACAAGGACAGGCTTCGTGATTCCCACCTTGGAGATACAGACCAAGGATGAGAACCTATCGCTTGCTATCTGCACTCAGTGAGAGCACCTTCTCAGGGTCGCAGAGTTCTTTTGCAATGGGTGTGAAGTTAGATTTCTTCTACTTGACATTCATCCTGTAACTCCATGTGGAACTTTACTGGGACAGTCATGCTTCTGGGACATATTGATTTTGTTTGAAGGAAGAGCATGACCTTAATTCTGTTTCTTTGGTCAGAATTTATCAAGGATTAAAAAAGTCTTTTGGTGTTCTCCAGATTCCCACTTATCCACAGGTTGCATTTTGGTGTAGGAGGAGACGCTGGTTGTTTAGCACTGGAAGCCTTTGGAGAGTTTATGCTCTGATATAGGCTGGGGACAGCAGAGACAGCGCAGACAGTTTGCAGGTACCAGAATCTAGAGGTACAGCTTTCCAGCTGACAGGCCATTCCTCCTCCCAAAAGCCAAAGGTAGAATCAAACTCCCTGCCTAGGACATATTGCCAGGTTTTTTAGGAACCATTTTAAAACATTTTTAGGCATTAAGAACTGATTCTGGAAGCCAGAAACTTCTGCTCCCTGAACCCAGGCCTGGATATGGGGCACAGTTTCAGTGGGACATAGCCCAGTCAGACCATGGTTTGGGAGCAGCCGAGTGCTTGGTTGCACAGCTGGAAGGTCAGAGGACCTGAGACGGGGCACAGCTTCGGCGGGGCATAGCCTGCAGTCTTGCAGGAGCAGCCCACCCTTTGAACACATAGCTGATTAAAAGCCCCCAGACCAACAACTGACTAAGAGCCAACCAAGAACTAACCAAGAGTGAACTGAGGAGAAAATGGGCAGATGCCAGTGCAAGAATACATACAACAATACAAAGACCAACAAGACACCACCAGAAGAAGCAAGTGGTTCTATAGCTTAGAAACCTGAACATAACAATGAAGAGGAAACAGAAAGAAATGATCTTAAAAACAGCTTTATGAAAGTAATAGAAGCTCCAAAAGAGGATATAAAAACCCCTTAAAGAAATAAAAGAAAATATAAACAGAAAATTGGAAGAGATGAACAAATCCCTGAAAGAAAATAAAGAAGACCAAGAAAAAGAAAAAAAAAAAAAAGAAACATTTCAGGAATTAAAAATTGAAATAGAAGCAATAAAGAAGGCACAAACTGAGACAAAACTGGAAATAGAAAACTTCAAGAAAAGACCTGGAACCACAGATTCAAGCATAATCAACAGAATCTAAGAGAGGGAAGAGAGAATCTCTGGAGTGGAAGGCTCAGTAGTGGAAATAGATACATCAGTTAAAGAAAACACTGAAACCAAAAAAGTCATAACAAAAAATGTCCAGGAAATCTGGGCTACCATGAAAAGGCCAAACCTGAGAAAAACTGGAATTGAAAGCTCAAAGGCACAGAAAATATATTCAACAAAATCAGAGAAGAAAACTTCCCCAACCTGAAGAAGAAAATGCCTATAAAGATACAGGGAGCCTATAGAACACCAAATAGACTAGACCCACAAAAAAGTCTACTCAGCATGTAATAATCAAGCCACTAAACCTACAGAACAAAGAAAAAGTACTAAGAGTTGCAAAGGAAAAAGGCCAAATCGCCTATAAAGGTAGACCCATCATAATAATACCTGACTATTCAAAGGAAACAATGAAAGCAAGAAGGTCCTGGTCAAACATTATACAGATACTAAAAGTGCATGGTAGCCAACACAGACTACTGTACCCAGCAAAACTATTATCAATCAACATGGATGGAGTAAACAAGATATTTCACGAAAAAAACAGATTTAAACAATACCTATCCACAAATCGGGCTCTACAAAAAGCCCTAGGGAAAAAACTTCAACCTAAGGAAACCAGAAACACCCATGTAACCACAGACAATTGATAAGCCCACAGAAGAAATTCTCCCCCCAAAATGAAATACAAGTTACCACCAAAAATAATAAGGAATATCAATCACTGGTCATTAATATCCCTTAATATCAATAGACTCAATTCACCTATGAAAAGACACACCCTAGCACAATAGATACAAAAACAGAAACCATCCTTCTGCTGCGTACAAGAAATACACCTCAACTTTAAAGACAGACACAGGCTAAGAGTAAAGGGTTGGGAAAAGACTTTCCAATCAAATGGCCCTAAGAAACAAGCTGGTATAGCCATTCTAATATCTAACAAAATAGACTTTAAACTAAAATTAATAAAAGGAGACCAGGATGGACACTACTTATTCATCTTGGGAAAAATCCACAAAGATGAAATTTCAATCCTGAATATCTCTGCCCCTAACACAAGGGCACCTACATATGTAAAAGAAATGCTATTAAAGCTTAAACCTCATACAAACCTGACACACTAATAGTGGGAGACTTCAATACCCCACTTTCACACTTGGATAGGTCAACCAAACAGAAACTCAACAGAGAAATAAGGGATCTAATACAAGTTATGACCCAAATGGACTTAATAGATTTATACCGAACCTTCCGCCCAAATGCAAAGGAATATACATGTTTCTCAGCACCCCATGGAACTGTCTCTAAAATTGACCACATACTAGGTCATAAAGGAAATATCAACAGATACAAAAAATATGGAAATAACTTCTTGTACCATATCACATCACCATGGTCTAAAGTTAGAGTTCAACAACATCAAGAATTACAGAAAACCTACCAGCTTATAGAAATTAAACATCACTCACCTGAACCACCTCTGGGTCAAGGAAGAAATTAAGAAAGACATCAAAGACTTCCTAGAATTTAACAAAAATGAATATATAACATACCCAAACTTATGGGACACAATGAAAGCAGTCTTAAGGAGAAAATTCATAGCACTAGATGCCTATATTAAAAAACTAGGGAAATCCCACACAAGAGAACTATCAGCATAGCTGAAAGCCCTAGAACAATTAGAAGCAAACTCACCTAGAAAGAGTAGACAACAGGAAATAAACTTAGACCTGAAATCAATACAATTGAAACAAAAAGAACATTACAAAGAATCAATGAATCAAAGAATTGATTCTTTGAGAAAATCAACAAGAGAGATAAACCCTTACCCAAACTAACCAAAAAGCAGAGAGAGAATGTCCAAATAAACAAAATCAGAAATGAAAAGGGGGACATAAAAACAGACCCCCAGGAAATCCAGAGAATTATCAGATTGTACTTTGAAAATCTATACTCCCCAAAATGGAAAACCTAGAAGAAATGGACAGCTTTCTGAACAAGTATTGCTTACCAAAATTAAATCAAAGTCAGATTAAAGACCTAAACAGACCTATAGCCCAAAAGTAAATCAAAGCTGTCATTAAAAGTCTCCCAAATAAAACAAAGCCCAGGTCCAGATAGTTTCAATGCAGAATTCTACCAGACATTCAAAGAAGAACTAATAACAATAGTCCTCAAACTGTTCCATACAGTAGATAATGAAGGAACATTGCCAAACTGTTTTTATGAGACCACAATAACCCTGATACCCAAGCCACTCAAAGACACAACAAAGAAGGAGAATTACAAACCAATTTCTCTCATGAATATTGATGTAAAAATTCTTAACAAATTTCTGGCAAACCAAATACAACTACATATAAAAATAAAAAAAAAAAGTCATTTACCATGATCAAGCAGGCTTCATCCCAGAAATGCCAGGATGGTTCAACATATAAAAAGCCATAAATGTCATCCGTCATTTAAACAACCTAAAGGAAAAAATCCACATGATCATATCCTTAGATGCTGAAAAAGCCTTTGACAAAATCCAACACTCCTATATGATAAAAGTCCTGGAGAGATCAGGAATACAGGGAAAATATCTCAATATAATAAAAGCAATTTACAAGAAGCTGACAGCCAACATCAAACTTAATGGAGAAAAACTCAAAGCAATCCCCCTAAAATCAGGAACTAGACAAGGATGTCCTCTCTCCCCTTTTCTATTCAACATAGTTCTCGAAGTTTTGGCTAAAGCAATAAGAGAACGAAAAGAGATTAAGGGGAAACAAATTGGAAAAGAAGTGAAGCTATCTCTATTTGCAGATGATATGATTGTATACATAAGTGACTCACAAAATTCTACCAGGGAACTTCTACAGCTGATAAAAACCTTCAGCCATGTAGCAGGATACAAGATTAACTCAAAGAAAACATTAGCCCTTCTATAAACTAAAGATAAAAGGGCTGATAAAGAAATAAGGGAAACATCATCCTTTATAATTGCTGCAAATAGCATTAAATACCTCGGTGCAACTATAACCAAAGAAGTAACAGATTTGACAAAAACTTTAAATGCCTGAAGAAAGAAACTGAAGAGGATATCAGAAAATGGAAAGATCTTCCATGTTTTTGGATAGGTAGGATCAATATAATAAAAATGGCAATCCTACCAAAAGCAATCTACAGATTCAATGTAATTCCCATCAAAATCCCAACACAATTTTTCACAGACCTTGAAAGAACAATACTCATTTTTATTTGGAATAACAGGCAAGCCAGGATTGCCAAAACAATTTTGCTCAACAAAAGAAGCTCAGGAGTTATCACCATCCCCAACTTCAAGTTATACTATAGAGCTACAGTAATAAAAACAGCCTGGTTCTGGCATAAAAACAGACTTGTGGATCAATGGAATAGAATTGGGTTAATTCAGACATTAACCCAAAAAACCTATGAACACCTGATCTTTGACAAAGAGGCCCAAAATATTCAATGGAAAAAAGATAGTATCTTCAACAAATGGTGAAGATAACTGGATGGTATCAAATGGCATAACTGGATGGTAGTGTGTAGAAAAATGCAAATAGATCCAAACCTATCACCCTGCACAAAACTCAAATCCAAGTGGATCAAATATCTCAACATAAACGCAGCTACATTGAACTTGACTGAAAGAAAGTGGGAAATACCCTCCAATGCATTGGCACAGGTGACCACTTCCTAAACATAACACCAGTAATACAGACACTAAGAACAACAATAAGTGGGACCTCCTGAAACTGAGAAGCTTCTGTAAGGCCAAGGACACTGTCAATAAGACAAAACAACAACTTACAGAATGGGAAAAGATTTTCACCAACCCTACAAGTGACAGAGGATTGAGCTCTAAAAAATATAGAGAACTCAAGAAACTAGAGCCCAAAACCCTAAATAACCCAATTAAAAAAATGAGATTTAGAACTAAAAATAGAATTCTCAGCAGAATTGCAAATGGCAGAAAGGCATTTGAAAAAAATGTTCAACATCTTTAGCCATCAGAGAAATTCAAATCAAAACAAGTTTGAGATACCACCTTATACCTGTCAGAATGGCTAAAATTAAAGACACAGATGACAGCCTATGCTGAAGAGGACACAGAGTGAGGGGAACACTCCTCCATTGTTGGTAGGAGTGTAAGCTTGTTCAGCCACTCTGGAATGCAGTATGGAGGTTTCTCAGAAAACTGGGAATCAATCTCCCCAAGGATCCAGCAATACCACTTTTAGGCATATACCCTAAATTTTCACATTCACCCCCACAAAAGCATTAGCTTAACTATGTTCATAGCAGCATTATTCGTAATAGCAAGAACCTTGGAACAACCTAGATGCCCTTCAACTGAAAAATGGATTAACAAACTGTGGTACATCTACACAATGGAATACTACTCAGCAGTAAGAAAAAAAATGATATCCTAAAATTCTCAGGCAAATGAATGGAATTGGAGAATCTCCTCCTGAGTGAAGTATTACAAACCTAGAAGAATAAGCAGATGATGTATTCACTCATTAGTGGACTTTTATCAAAAACATTCTTATTTCATTGAAAGATGATGAGTGAATAAAGTGATTTAAAACTTACACAAAACGAACGAACAAACAAAAAGTTCTGGCTTGACTGTAGAAGGGTTGCTTAGCAGGAATTTGTGGTGGCCATAGAGCATCTGTGGGCATTAGCTGTGACCTAGTGTGCTTTCCTCATCTGTAGCTGAGCCTAACCTGGCTTGAGGTGCCTCAGATTTTAGCTTTTATGTTCCATGTGTTTTAGAGAAAAGAGAAACAGAGAACAGTTATTTTCATTATTTAATATGCCTACGTAAGAACAAACTAACTACAATTACTGTTAAACTTGAAGCTGTGTTTCTCCCTTTAAGATATCCTTAATGCTGTACCTTTTTAAAGGAATTTCAATACAAATGTGTCATTAAACAATAAAAAGAACTGATTCTGAAATGTTTACCATATTGACTGTGTAGGTCAAGTGGTCACAGCTGCTTCTGAGATCCTTGGGTAGAGAAGTTTTCAGTTGTTCAGACCAGAAGGAAGCAAATACACTCTGCATTCATGAGATACTGAGCATCTCTGTGACAAGGCCCTTGAGACAATATACAAGCTAGCTCTTACACAGGCCTCAGTGCTCAGTATATGTGAATCATTCAAAGCTTCCACGGGTCAAACAGCAAAGAATAAAATAGAATAAAAGAAAGTATAGTGGAGAGCCCTGGTCCAGTATACAGTATATGCAGGTACACATGGATGTAGATGCCAGAGGACAACCTCCGGGATTGTTCTTCACCCCCATCAACATTTTTCATTGGTCAGGTTTCTCACTGTGTGGCATGAACTGATTGGGCTAGGTGGGCTGATTGGCAATAAACCCCAAGGACTCTCTGATCTTTTCTTTCTTAGCACTGGGGTTACAAGAGAAACTGTACACACTAAGTTTTGACAAAGAAGCATCATTTTGAGAGATATTCAATGTCACTTGAATCTTCCACAGGTCTTCAAGATATACAAGGACTCCTTCCTGCCTTCTCTACCCTGCATCCTCTAGGCTCTTGTGTACAAAACAAATGGCTCTTTGTGTCCTTACAATGTCTGATCAACCTCGCTCATAGATCTATGAGGCTTTTATAATGGGTAGCTATGTGGTTAGGCTCATGGTAGTTTGCTGTCATACCACCAGCATGCTGCAAGGGGGAGCAAGGCTGGTAAGTGCCTTGAGGCTGCATTTGGTTTGCTTCTAAATGCACATACCCAAGTAGGATGCTCTAGCAAGCTGGAGCAGTGTTAGTACTGCTGGCTGGCTAAAAAGAGCGGTGGAGAAATACATGCAGGGTCAACAGTGAGTACAGTTCTGAGGAATAGGGAAAGAACATGAACTTGCCTCATTATGATCTCCAGCAGAACGGGAGCCCAAGCTAGCTCACACTGCCATGGCAGGATGGAAACCCAGCACGCTGTTCTCACCTTAGACCAGTCTCCTGTTCTCCACTCATAGCAGCCGGAGTAGTCTTCACATGCCTCCTCTGCTTTTGGCCTTGTGGATGCATCACATTTCCCTTGAGAGTTGGTGCATGTCACAGTTCGTTTCTGGGTCCCTTTGCCACAGTTGGCAGAGCACTGCAAGATACAGAATGGCTGTTTAGTACATTTCAGTCTAAGTCCATTAACACCACAGAAATCTCCACTGTGTACCAGGTCCAAGTGGCAAAGCAGACACGATTAATGCTACATAGTCCATCCTCACATGCTCATGGTCTTCAGTCTTGTTATTCCCTGAGGGGACCCTAGCCATGTGGCCAGTAATGGACACAGGAGTCAAGACTCAGAAGAACTCATGGTACCTAGGTGATTGAGTGAGGGAAGTAGAATTTAATGGCCACCTGCCAGGTCTAGAAGATCAATTCAGGGTAGGAGTTCAAAGGGCAAATATAACATGAACTTGCAGGAGTAGCTGGGGCCAGCTGGCCTCTAGATACACAAGGCAAAGACCCTGATTGAAAAGGAAGCAATGGCTAGAAGCCATGGGTATTTCTCATAAGGCAAGCTTAGAATTTCAGTGAGATCAACATTCTATACAGTATTATAGTTTATTTATTTGGAGACATGGCATCTGGGCAGAGCTTGAGGGATCACTGATGATCAAGCTTACAAGACTACAGTGTTCTCATGCAACAAGGAATAACAAAAGCTGGACAGTGATGGTGCACACCACTAATCCCAGCACTCGTGAGGCAGAGGCAGAGGCAGAGGCAGACAGATCTCTGAGTTTGAATTCAGTCTGGTCTACAAAGTGAGTTCCAGGACAGCCAAAGCTACACAGAGAAACCCTGTCTTAGGAAAAACAAAACAAAAAACCAAAAAAACCAAAAAAACCAAAAAAAAAAAAAAAAAAAAAGGAAAAGGGGAAACCCCCATGTTAGGATGAAGTGGTTTAAATTAGGATTAGGGTAGCCAAAAAGGGAGATTTTGATTGCTGGACTTCAATACCTTGGTAGCTGGACCTGATGGTCAGCTACTGGAGAAGGAAGTGGCTAAAGGAATAGACCTTTGTGGAGAGATGTAGAGATGTCATCTATGATTTAGCAAGCAAGAGTGAGGGGGAAGGACCAGGTCTGCCAGTGCCATGCTTGGCCTGTGAAAGCCCTTTTGTATCTGCTCTGAGAGGCTGTTCTGTTTCTCCATGTGGCCATTTCCTGAACACTTAAGCAACCCCACCTTTACCGCTGAACTTGTAGGCTGTGTTCTGGTACTGGAGCTCATGGCTCCTTAGCAACTATAGAGCCAAGTTCCCACCTATGCCTGTGGTCAGTTTCCATGTAGTCCTACTTTAGTCTATATATCCTGTTATTCTCTGGTGCTATGGAATAATCTTTTTGTTCACTGTGAAATGTTTTACTCTAATTAGTTAATAAAGATCTGATTGACAAATGACTAGGCAGAATTTTGGGGGCAGAGAGAATGTTGGGAAGAAGGGAAGAGTTTGAAGAGTCACCAGCCAGATGCAAGAAATGCAGGAGATGAACATGCTACTATGAAAGAGGTTACTACTATGTGGCAGAGGATAGATAAGAAATATGGTTTAATTTAAGTTGTAAGAGTTAGCTGGAGCCAACCCTAAGCTATTGGCTGAATATTTATAACTAATAATAAGCTTCTGTGTAGTTATTTGGTAACATTTGCCAGGACACAGAGAAACTCCACCTACAAGTGGAACCAAACATAGGGCTGGAATTTCCACATAACACCTAAGAAAGCTTAACAAAAATTTTAAGCACACAAAAACAGGGCCAAACATGGCTTCCTGATAACTGTCTTTTCTTGAGTAGGCTCAATATTAAAGACAAACAGAGGCGTGACTCCTTTAAGAGGTGGCTTCCTTGACTTATTGCTAGCTGCTACTGAGTGCAGCTCTTTTAAGAATTCTTGCTACTGAACACTTAAATAGGGTTTATGAATATGGATGGCATGCTACTTGGTGGCAGCAAGGACCCACCAACTTCTCAGAGGCAGGGCAGTGAAGGCGGCTCCCACCATTACCTTGCCATGAAGCTAAGCTCTCAGGGAACCAAGTGGGGAAGAATCAGCTGCCAATGCTAAGTTCTAAGCTGAACCATGACTGTGACTAATATGGCAGCTTAAGATTTTTCTCATTCAATCAAATACAATACAAATGCTCAGGAAAGACAGATCCAGATGGACAAAACCCCTCTAAACATGTTACCTCTAAATGTATTTTGGGAGGGGGAAGAGACCTTGAATAAGGATATATAGGGAAAACTGAACACAAAGAAAATATATGTGTAGCAATCTTATTTGTATTTCTACCCTTGATAAGCCATGCTTATGATTCTTTTCCTCTGTATAGTTATTGTTAACTCTTCTGCATTTTAAATTCTTTTTACTGTTTTTTTTTTTTGATAAATACAAAATAAAAAAAAAAAAAAAAAAAAAAAAAAAAAAAAAAGAAAAGTTATAATCTTCAAGAGGGTCAGTACTGCTCTATCCTCCTGATTCCACTCTCTGTTTGGTATAGTTTCTCAGTTTATTCATTTGAACACATATGCTAGTAATAAAAATGAAGAAACAATCCAAAAAAAAAAATGTACCAAGGCTTGGGAAAGCAAAGAAAAAGGGTATAGACAGTCATAAAAATATAGCTCTAAAATAATAAAGTCCTTAAGAAGGGAGTAAACAAATTTTAAAAAAAGCCATACAAAGAGTCTGGATCCTATATGTTATTGTGTTGTCTTTAAAGTTTTTGGCTGCTAAGAGACACTTGATTATGAAAGATGCTAGATTAAATCAGCCTATATTTTAAAAATGTCTTCAAAGTGAAAGTCAAAAAATGTTACTTTGGGGAAGAGGCTATGCTTTTATTTCTAAAGGAGATAAGAGGCTATGGATTTGTTCTAGGTTGATATGGATCAGGTTTGATTGAGGAAGACCCTCGGAAAATCTTAACTACAAATTTGAAGAAATGAATATAGAAGAACTACAAAACATGTGATATATTTTACCTGTTCCAGCAAAAGACAACAAGAAAATAATTTGGTTGATCTGTGCACAATACAGTCTATACCTGTATTAATGTAGATATGTATGTTACTGTTGTGTTCAGAGCTCGACCCACAGAGAGACCACTGAATCCAGAAATGTCCGTAATGCAAACAGCAAGGTTTATTGGCAGCACAATACAAGCCAGGCAGGGAGCATACTTCAAGCTTCTGTGACAACAGAACAGGAAGCAGCTGGTGCCCTTAGCTACAAGGGGGGTTTTACACCAGTGCAGACAATATAAAGTTAAATAAATTATTTTTAAAAAGAGGTGTAAAGTGTATAAAGTTGACAGACATGAAAGGATAGTTTTGGGATGGTAATACAATTTAGGATAAAAGTATAAAACTTTAGACTCACAGAGATAAGATAGTATTTTCTTCAAATTTGCCAAATACAAATGGACTGGATATTGTAACTCTAATTCTTACTTGATAACTTTTTGTTCAATATAACTTTTACTATGTAAAAGTTTAAACCTTCCTTTTTGAATTAGATAAAAATGGGAAAATGCAGAATATTCCTTTACACCGTGTAATATTTGTTGCTGTGATTGGCTTAATAAAAAAGCTGGCTGGCCAATAGCTGAACAGGATAAGGTTAGGTGGGAGAACCAGACTAAGGACACTGGGAAGAAGGGTGAAACAGGTAACATCACGTTGCAGAATGCAGATGAATAGAAATGGGTTAATTTAAGTTGTAAGAGTTAGTTATTAATAAGCCTGAGCCATCTGCTGAGCATTTGAAATTAATAATAAGCCTTTGTGTGGTTATTTGAGAGTGGCTGCAGGTCACAAAAATAAAATCCCTCCACCTACACAAGTGTCTATCACTACAGTCCAGCTAGTTTTTGTTGATGTTTGTTTGTTTGTTTTTGTCAAGGCCTGCCCTCTTTTGCTCTGCCCTCTTTGATCAGTAGCCCATTCCCTTGAGACTTTCAGCTCTGAGGAAGGGCAGGTGCAGCTGGATGCTGCAAAGGAGCCAGGAGGGTGATATTCAGTCTTTCTTTACTTTTCCTTAGGATGGAGCCAAGAAACTGAGGAAAAAAGAGCTCCCAGTAACTTTTATTTCCTCCTGATGTTTGCTCCTCCTTCTAGTAAAATCATGAAGGAGGTAGTGAGGAGACAGATGATGAGTGTAATCAATACTGTCGGGTATAAATTTCTAAGTCTCTTCTCCTGTAAGAAAACAAAGGACAGTTCCTAGCAGAAGGGCTGTGGGCACATTGGCTCCCAGCAGAAGGACAGAATCCCAGCTTTGTGGACAATTCAGGGTGGATGATTAGATTCCATGTTCCTAGGCAGGCAGCATCAGATGGGTCTGTGTGGATGGACACTGGCTCAGGATTAGGATCAGGCATGTGCAGAGGGGCCGGCATAGAGGAATGTCTTTAAATCCTGTTCTGGTGGCTCACACTTCCTATATGGTGATTTTCCATGTTGTAATATGACTTGGTTCTTTAGGTCAGAATGGATTTTATTTTTCTCAAAGGGAAAAGTCTGAGTGGAAAGTTTGGGGATTTGATCTGATTAAAGTCCATATATTATTTGATTGAGATTGAGGTGGTCAAGGCCCTGTCTAGGAAATCACATGGCCTGGGAGTTGGGGAAGGAAGTGTTCATATGCTTGCTTCTATCTCACATATGGATGGAGGAAGGATCCTCATGAATAATAATCTAGAAACCCACGTGTAAATAAAGAAAGAAACACTACTAATTTTCAACTCTCCCCTTTTTATCATAAAGGGCAGGATAAGGACCTTAGACCTTAAATGGTAGCTTTTCAAGATTTCTTTGAATTTAAACTTTCGTTTAGAGAAGCTAATGGCAGGGTTTCTGTTCATTAAAAATGGTCCAAATACTTTTTTGCTCAAAATAGTTATGTTTGGCAATCAAAGAGAACTTTAAAAAATATTTTCCATCCTGAGGAGTGTCTTTGATGTACTCTCCTTAAGTTTCCTAGGCTGGTCTAGGTTTGGTGGGACCAAGAGAAGGCCATCCCTTTATTTAGCTACTTTTTGTTTGTTTTATATCCAAACAATCAATGCAATTGTAATATCAAGGCAAAACCATGAAAGATGACTTTAGAAAGATAAAATGGTATTTCCAGGATCGGCCTGTCTACTTAAGTCTTAGGCCTTGACTTTGACCTCTTTCCAATGAGTTTTTTGGTGGGAGACTTGTAACTCTGACTTGCACACCAAAGGCTGTCCCCCGCAGCATCCAACTCCTCTAACCTGCAAGAGCTGCCCTGGCATTGCAGGGAAGACTTTGAAACTAGCTACTCAACTTAACCATACTACTGCCATTTAACCATGTCCCAAGGAGAAAGGTCAATGGGTACTATTTGTCTGTCTGTCTATCTGTCTGTCTATCTATCTGTCTATCTATCTATCTATCTATCTATCTATCTATCTATCTATCTATCATTTGTCACCTGTTCATCTATCATCTCTGGGTAGGAATTTGTACAAGAAATGGAATCAAATAGTATTTTCCCAGTGCAGTACACATATCCATTCTCAAAACTACATCATGCATGTTTGTTTAATCTGTTTTTAGCCATGGTGTTATTTTAGATGGAGCTTAAGGAAGTAGCTGGGGTGGGCTTGTGAGCTGATCGTGGGACAGGAGAGGACTTGGTACCTGGGATGAGTTACAAACACTGTGGAGTAGATGGTATACAGTGGGCACTGTGGTTAAGGCCTGCAGACCCTTGCATAGCTTCAGCCTCAGTGGCAAGCCCAGGCACTCACCTCTGACCACTCTGATGCCTCCCAGATAGACAGGCAGTCCTGGCCTTCACAGCTCTGTACTGATGTTGGCCGGGGTTCCGAGCAGTAGAGGGCCCGAGTAGTGACATGTGTGCCGTTCTGTAGCTGGTACATGCAAGTCACCTCCCGATGCTGGAGACCCTTCTCACAGGTTGCTGAGCAGGGGCTCCACTGACCAGCTACCCACCTGCCCAGAAGGGAGAAAGAACAATAAGAAAATAATATGGTTGTGAGTGAGTGGAAAAAGATACAGATCTAGAAAGTTTTGTCATTAACTCTGGAAATAATTCCAGACTTTTAGAACAGAGGGTGACCTGAGTGGTCACCTAATAGTGGCCTCTTTGGTATAGGGCATGTTGTGCTACAACATTCCCGTGTCAGGTTAAATAATATTCCAGCTGGTCACTCCCTCCATGTGTGGGGTCATATGCTTTATCTGTTGTCACAGCACATGTTTAGTTCAATGGAGTATGAATGGACATGAAACTGGTCTTGTCCAACAGCAGCTTAATACATATATATATATATATATGCATGTGTGTGCACAACTGTGTGTGTATATATACATATGTATGTATATATATTTATTATGTGTGTTTGGAGGACAGAAGAAGGTATAATTGATTCCATCTCTTTTCTTTCAGGGGCATTATCTCTTCCTGAACTGGGGGCTAATGTTTTGGCTAGGTTGGAAGCCAGAAAGACCCAGGAATCCTCCTGTCTGCCTCTCCCTCTAGAATTAGGGTTACAAGTGTTTGCAGAGCTATTAGCTTATTATGTGGGTGCTAGAATGCAAATTTTCATCTTCTTAATTGTGGGACTAGCATTCTGAACGACTAAGCCATCTTTCCACATCTCCATTCAACAGAAGCTTTCAATATGGTTATGAAGCTGGCTGAATCTGTTCCCTGTCATCTGCCATAAGAACCCAGCACTGTTGTAAGGCAATGTGATGTTTGTTACCACAGCATTAGCTGACTGATACAGTCTGCACAAAGGCCTCTCTCTCCAGGGCCTGAATGAATAGACCAAGAATAGATCCTCCCTACCCTCCATGGCTCAGGAAGCCTCTAGACTAGAGATAGAAACTCTTGATGATGACATCTTGTGGGCTACTGAACAATGGTGCTGAGAATGGCACTTGAAAATGTTTTCTAAAACTGTCTACTCACCCACTACTTCCATCATCTGTGAATGTGTGTTTCTCTTTTGACTTCAGGGTATTGGGAAACAACTGGGAAGTTTGAGAATCACAATTCACTAGGAAACAAATGAGAACAATGCTCTTTTGGGGATACCAGTGAACTGTCCTTGCGTGGTTCTTGGGTGATGAGTAGTTTTTTTTTTTTTACCTTGGAAATACAGTCTTTATTGATCCAAACTCTAATGCAAAAGATAGTTTTTATTTTTAAATGTATATATATATATCTGTTTTAAAATTTTTCATAAATATTGTAGCAGAATATTAACTTTCATTATTTATGACTCTATTGAACTTTGAGAGAAATTGCTGACAGTAAAACAATAACAACTTTAAGAATAGCTCATTTTATACCATAAATAACTTAAAAGGTCACTTATAGTTTTTCAATAACATCCAAAGAGTAGATATTGAGAATATTAGAAGTTAAAAATTGACAATTACTTTTTTGTCTTTCTTCTTATTATTATTATTATGAACAAAGAAGTCACACTTTCTATCCTTGTATATCCTTATTCAAGGTCCCTTCCCCCTCCCACCACATCAGGTCATTCTCTCTTCTCCACAACTCCCCATCCCCTCCCTGGGCAGGCAGCAGGCAGTCCCATGTTCCCACTAGGGTGATGAGTAGTTTTAAGCCTTTATTTTATCCTTCCTTATATATTCCTAGTGCCCAGGAGCATCTCCAATTCTAGATGATGAACATGGATAGCCATTCCATTTTCTATTAAGATAGCTTTGAATGCCCTTTAATGAAATCTCATCAGACCACCCTGCTCTTTAGAAACACTGGCAGAATTTTCAGAAACTTTGGAGTGGGCACTGAGTGATGTCACTCATTTCTCCCTCTCCAGTTCCAGCTAGGAAAGTTCTTCCTGGTGGACTCACCACTGATACAAGAAGGATAGAGATGGCAGTGCCTACTGTGTGGTGTGGTATAGTGAGAAGAGAACATATTTGTTTATAAACTGTTGGTCACAATATTCAGCTCACATTACCCTGTGAACACTCAGCCATGAATGTGCTGTGGTGTCTTTGGTAGGTGATGGGAAACAGGGCAATGAGTAACTGTTTGGTTTCTACTGACTGCCCTAGAGCACTAAAATAACATCTTATACATTTCTTCCTGTTCTAGGCTTCCAGGTACCAGAGATTCCCAAGCCCTCCTAATTGTCATGGTTTGAAGTCACTGATCTTCATGTGGATAAATAGGGGAGAGACACGGACTGAGAAGCGGGAAGGAAGGCAGGCTTTTGTTTTAAAGTAGACACTGTCCCCATAAATGATTTCTAACTTAGTGTTATTTCTATATCTAAGCATTTATAAAAGATTATTTATCATAATGTGTATGTGTGTGTACTTCAGTTCATGTATATGCATCATATGTGCAGGATCCCTTGCAGGGAGGAAGAAGATGTCATATCCCTTAAAACTGGAGTTCCAAGCACTTGTAGGCTGCTGTCTGGGTGCTGAAAACCTAACCCAAGTCTTCTATAAGAGCAGTGAACACTCTAAACTACTGATCTAACTCTAGTTTTTTATTTCTGTATTTTTAATCAGCCAGATCATGTCTCTGTCAGCTCTATTCAGTGCTCTACTTATTTTCTCTCACACAAGCTGATTCCCATTTGGACTGTCCTGGTTACTGCCATTGACTTTGGGCTTATAAATGTCAGGTGTGGAGCTGGAGAGATAGCTCAGCAGTTAAGAGCACTGGCTGTTCTAGTGGAGGACCTGAGTTCGATTCCCAGCATTCACATGGCAGCTAACAACTGTCTATAATTGCAAGATCTGACACCTTTACACAGTTATACATGCAGGCAAAACACCAATTTACATAAATGTCAGGTGTGAGGGTGAGCCTGGCTTGGTGCTAGTACAGCTGAGCTGACCTCAACTGTAGAGCATCTCTAAATCTGCAGTGGCTTCTAAGGGATCCAAAGACCAGCCTGGCCTCAGCCAATACAAACTAGTGAAAACTAGTGCCTTAAAACATGTGCTCCTAAGCACTTCTGCATAAGCCAACCTGACCTGGGGTCGGCCTGGGGCCTTGAAGAGGGCAGAGTTCAGATACAACACTCCTAGACCAGGGAGAGATCACTGCTGAAAGTCACAGATACCAGCAAATTGAAGCCCTTTCCTCTGGCTGGGAAGAGGGTCTGGGACAAAAGTATTTAAGATCTTGCCCTCCATAATAAAATTAAACTTGCTTGCTTCATCCTGTTCCCAGAGGCTGTGCCATTGCTTCTAAGTCATCTTGGTCCCCTCCCCCAAGGGGAAAAGCAGGATCCTGAGCATTGAGGCTACTCTAACTCCTGACCCCAAACCAGGCGTTACCCCAACATCTGTTCAGTCTTTTGTATTTCTCATTTGAAAAGAACTTCTGTGCCTCACTCATAGGACTATGGCCTACTTAAGGTCTACCAGATGTACCTCCAGTCCTGGTATCATACAAGATGCCACCCTCCAGTACTGCCAACATTCTGAGGGTTTATAGTCACATGCTCACGTGAACCTGGTGAGCTACTCTGGTCCATGAGGATCATACCAGGGACTCACTTTTTAACAGAGTCCAAGAGGAAAACAAAAGAAAGGAAATGCTGACCTAGGCTACAACACAGGCAGAGTTTGAAGACATACTGAGTAAAATGAGTTTGCCACATTGACTACACTTACAAGAGGTACTAAAGTAGTTGCTATGGGTAATACTGTCAACTTTGTAGGATTGTTGAAGAGACAAACCTTTGTGTGTATCTGTGAAGGATTATTTAGATTTGGTTGAGGAGAGGTAATCTACCCTAAATATGAGCAGGCTCATTTAATCTCGAGTCCAGATTGAATAAATGAAGACAGTAAGGGTGTGTCAGCACTTAATTATTTGCTTCTTGGCTACAGAAATAACATGACCTGTTGCCACATGTCCCCTGCCACAGTAGACTGTACCATCATGCTTGGAATGAAAGTAAACCTTCTTCCCTTATGTTGCTTCTGTCATGTATTTTGTTATAGCAACAAGAAAAGTAACTAATATGATGGTCAGACTCACAGAGAACAGAATGGAGTCAGCCAGAGGCTCAGGGGGTGGTGAGTTTCCATTTGAAGGGTTACTAGGTACCTGCAGAGCCCCCTGCTGGCAGCACACCTTCCCACCTGACATACATGTTGAACCTAACCCTAACCCTACAGAGGTTGCTGTACCATATGTGTATACCTTTCAAAGCTTATTTTGGCTGCTTTTTAGGCAGATATAGTTCTGTTTCTCTGGAGAAACGCCCAGTGAGGTATGAGAAGAAAAGGAGTTTCCACACCCTTCACTATTCTTTTGTTGTATTTTTTTTTTTTTTTTTTTTTTTTTTTTTTTTTTTTTTTTTTTTTTTTTTTTTTTTTTTTTTTTTTTTTTTTTTTTTTTTTTTTTTTTTTTTTTTTTTTTTTTTTTTTTTTTTTTTTTTTTTTTTTTTTTTTTTTTTTTTTTTGGCAGTTGAAAACAACCATTTCACTGGAAGAACTATGCCTCTCTACCACTGCCTTAGGTACTTGGATCTGCCATCCCACTCAACATGGCCATGTAACTAAAGTTGCAAATTCTCAAATTTTGGAAAGGTGCTCTCTAGGGTATTTTATGCCACAATTATAACTAAGCCATTTTTTTCACTTGTGACCCCTAATAACTTTAAGGGCACATAGCATTTTTTTTAACCTAGTGGATTGATAGCTCTTCCATGCCATCGAGTTGGAGTTCCTTATGAGGGTATAGGAAACATGTCTCTCTCTCAAGGCCTCCCTCTCCTCATTTCTCTGGGATTCAGGATAGAATCCGTTTTGGTCCAAAATAGAGTCATTTTCTGTGCATAGACAGACTGAGCATCCTTTTTCCAAAATGCTAGGTTAAGAAGTGTTTCATGTTCCTGGTTTGCTTGGATTTTGGGATATTTGCATGTATATCAGTAGATCTCTGAGTACTTAAAAATCTCAGTCTAAACACAAAATCACAAAATCCACACATGCATATATATCTGTATTGTGGGCCTGGAGGAGGGGATGTACTGAGTCTTGCCAAGAGGCCCCGCTCCCTGCCTAACACCAACAACACTGACACCGTGAGGACCACATGTAGCCTTGGACCCCCCCCCCCAGCATCTGCTCAGGACCGAGTCCCTGTCTCTGCTCCTGGCAGACTGGAGCCAGTGACTCTGAGGACACTCCGACAGCTTTCACAGATGCCATTTATAGTTTCTGAGGACAGTCTCTGCTTTTATTAAACAGATGTGTGAAGGAGGCGCGCTGAGGAGCTGCAGTGGTGACCTAAGGAGCCTGGATGGGATGTTCTCCATGGGAATCAACAGGATCCTTTATGGCTGCTTTGCATGAGGCTTCAATTCTGTGTCTCTCCACTTAAACTCGAGAATTATGAGTTCTCATATACTATTCCCTGAAAAGTAATATTATTCACATATTTGTTTTATAAAAGAGGAAATGAAAATCTGAGTGCATCATGCTGGCCTGTGGATATGAGATCTCCTAGAAGCAGGCATTTCTGTTTGCAGAGAGGCCCAGCGGTGTTCTTGGCATGGCCAAGAATGATCACTCTTGAAGGAAATGACCTCCGTCCCTGACTTCTGACTTTAAACAGTCTTGAGCCCACTGGATCCTGAGCTTCAGAAGGTGGGGCTTGCCAGGATCTGTGATCCCTTCATGTCTTTTGATTCACAGAGGTCTGATGGTATCCCAGACTCCCATACTTTGTACATTATGAATGATGCTTGAATGAAGATTTATATATATTGTGGGATGTTTCTTCTCATTTTTTGGGGAGTATACTTGGGAGATTTATTGTATGAAATGCTAATTCTGCACTTAGTGATTTGAGGAGTGCCAACCTGTTTTCCAAAGTAGTTGTACCATTTTATGTTCCCAGAGTCAAGGTATGAAGACTCTGGATTCTCTACATCCTTACGAATAATCTGGCATGGCCTTTTCTGATTCTATATCTTAGTAGACGTGAAGTGGCCCTCTCCTAATGTATTCACACTTGTTTTTATTGCAGTCAAATATATATATATGTATAACATAAAATTCACCAATGAACCCTTGTACATTCACAGTTCTATGATATTAAAGAAAGCCACAACATCTTCTCATCACTTGTACCAGTGCCTCCTTTCTCATCATCTCTAACTGAAGCTCCGCCCATCAAGCAATAATTTCTGTTTCTCCCAGGACGTATCTGCTTTCACCCTCTGTGAATTCACTGCCACAGGGCTTTACAGAAGTGGCACAATACAGCACTGGCTCTGTGATGTCACTTCCTGTGAAGTTTTAAAAGTCTGTCTGTGTTGTAGCATGAATCATTGTTTTCTTTCTTTCTAAGGCTGAACAAAGAAATCGATCAGGAAAGAGACAAGTGGCCAAATAAGGTAGTGGGCAAAAACTAGAGGAATAAATCACAAAAGATATATAAATGCTGCCTAAACATTAAAAATAAGCAGTTGGTATATAACAAGAAAAAAATAAATTTATCATCACTTCCTACCCACAAACCAGTATCACTAGAAAAAGTAACCCAGTCAGATTTATCTGTTAATGATAAGATGGGCATTCCTACTTCCTGTTGGGGACACTGTACAGTGGTCTCATTTTACCTGTAAGGGACAGTTGCCAGGTGTTAGCCCACTGTGGCCCTGGAGTCTGGTCTGGTCCTCCCCATCTTAACAAGTCAAGTTGAGACAGCAGCTGTCTTTTGACTTTTCAGATGTTGGATTCCAAAACCTTAAACTGCCTGTGTGGGCCAAGTCTTGTCTGCTGAGGAATTTGGCCTTCCAATCTCCAGTCTGGGACTTTACGCTTTAGTATCCCTGGCATGCAGCTTCGAACTTTCTGACCCAACCCCTCAAAGGCCAGGAGTGCATCACCTCCATCTCCCATTCCAAGGAGGCATGGTACCACAGGTTGTCACAAGCTACTCCATCACTTTACCCTTGGTTTTCATCCTTTATATTTCATTATATACATAATGTTATGTTGGCCTTTGGATTGGCTTAACAGGTTAGCCTAAAGAATTCTCCGAAAATCTTAGTGGGAACAACAATAAAAGTTCCTTCAGATGAATGAGACATGGTTTTCCTAGGCTGTGCACTGAATACCTGATAGAAAGAAATGCTAAAGTCCTGAACTCAGACATCTGCAGGCAATAGCCCAGGCCCAATTAACACCAGCAGAGGTCCCTACATAGCTGCCCCAACTGCTGGCCTCACAAAAAATATTCAACATGAAAAGTGCAGGCAGGCCTTTTCCGCCCTGTGGCTGTCCTGCTTTGGCCAGGAGAACGCTCAGGATTTTACAAGACTCAGGAAATATTCCTAGGGGGAATTCTCAAGGGCTATCGTGTGCCAGCTCTGCTGCTTCTGAAAGTGGTGCTGATGGGACGGGTTATTCCAGCTGTAGAATGTGGAGGTCTAGAGGTAACCCCATGCCAGCTACAAGCCCTGCAAGGGTTCTGGTATACAGTTGTAAGGGTCAGGGGTTCATGCTCTGCTACCCATTCTTAACACCTTTACTGAAAGCCACACACTCAGTTCTGACTCTGCCAGAGAATCCATCCAAAGCCAGCAAGTCTCCTTAGCAACACTCCAAGGTGATGGCTCATTGGTCTAGTTTGAATTCCTGATGCCTATTTGTGTGCCACCATAGAAGTGGTGGTTAGTGATCATGGCTTCTAGAAGCCACATGAGTGGTTGACTTGAAAAGAAAATGCCCCAAGGTGACAGACAAGCAGGGTGGAGCCATGTGGACACAGCTGGTGCCTGGAGATCTCAGCCCTGAGTCAGTGGCTGGCACAGGGCAGTGTCGACCTTTTCACTTGACTATAGCGAGCAAGGGTGCCTGTTGACCATGACACATCGTCACTACAAACCTCAGGATAGATGGCAGCTGGGACACTTAGGACCTTGACAGCCAGCCACTCCTCTTTTTACTCTGCTTCCCTCCAGACTACCCTGGGCTGTGGCTGCTAACCATTCTGCCTTCTGTTTCTCCAGTCTCCTTCTAAAGCAGATCATCACTTCCTTCAGTCCAGTCTCTGGCTCTTCAGTTACCATGGATTTTTTTTTTTTAAACAGAAAATATGGTTCCTGGAATTAGGGCGATGGCTCAGGCAGTGAAGAGCTTGCTGCACAAAAATGAGACTGAATTCAATACAGGTCTGCTGGTGGCATGTTCCTATTATCTCAGAGCAGAAGAGGACACAAGAGGCTCCCAGTCATTCCAGCCCAGACAATCTCTCCAGATCGGCAAACCCTAAGTTCAGTGAGAAGCCCTGCCTCAGAGAATATAGCAAAGAATATAATGCTGTGGAAGACACTAATAGTGGCTGTTAGCCTCCGCTGGCACGTGCGCGTGCACACACACACACACACACACACACACACACACACGCCCAATATCCACACCACACACAGACACACACCATACACAGACACACCACCATATATACACTACATATAGACAGAGACAGACAGACAAACAGACACACACACCCTTGCACACCCATAAAGGAAAATGTGAAAATGTTTCTAGGATGCTGGACCTCCAGCTGTCTACCTTGAGATCCTGCTAGTGTGGCTGGCAGTGGTAGTACAGTGGAAGTCTTTCCATGCTTGTGGTGCCTAGGGGTGTGTGTGTGTGTGTTTACCAAGTCTGGGCACGATAAGGCAGGAAAAATGGCTCAACTTGAACTGTTTTCTGTTCCACATATAATGTTATGTCCTACCAAGGCAACGCTAAGGGGGTCTCAAATATGGCTTCTCCCCATGTCCACAGCCACCTCACCTGAGACACAGCACTAAGAGGCCATCCAACATGAGGTCTCTCTATACACCATCTCGACCATTCTAGTTCCTAAAACCTCCAGTAGTCATCTATGTCTGATGACTTTTATATTTTGGACCTGGCTTTCAAGACACAGTTTGATGATGTTTTCATTCATTCATCTTATGCTTTGTCTCAGAATTGCAGATATTTCCAGAAGATATGCAAACAAACAAAAATAAGTTTTCAGACTAAGGAAATAAATATGAGGAAAGTTCAAGGTAAATGGCCATGGTTTGAGTGGTCGGGATGCTGGCATGATTCCCTACTTCTGGTCCTCCCTGCTCACCCCTCAGTTTGCCATGGCAGGTGCTCCTGCAAAGCTCCCCACAGTCCTGCACCACTCTAACTTCTTCCTGCACTTCCAAGACTCACTTGGAATGATTTGGTTCATGCAAGGACATCCTAGGCTTCTGTGGCCTCCAGATTCCTGGGAGTAAAGAAGCCTGGGTATAGTTTGGACACTACAGCTGTGTCTCTGACTTTGGCTAACCAGCTGCCCCTGGGGTTCAGTTTCAACCTGTGAAATGGGTACTCTATGCCATGATCTAATATGTGGCCAACTATAACTACATTCCCTTTTGAACTAGTTAAAGACTCCAACAGGCACATCAAAGAACAGTGGGCAAGTGATGGCAGCTCACACCTTTAACTGTAGCACTCAGGAGGCAGAGACAGGCAGATCTCTGAGTTTGAGGCCAGCCTGTTCTACAGAGTAAGTTCCAGGGCAGCCACGGCTACATAGAGAAACCCTGTCTCAAAGACACAGAAACAAAACCAAACAAAAATGTGAAAGCCAGCACCCTTCCATCCTATGCTCTTGTTTCCCCTCCACAGGCATCAGTCCACATCTCCTCTGTAGTGAGCCTTTAAGACAGTATGTTCACAGAGCCTAAAACTCAACTTCAGCACACAGGGGATAGTTATGTCTTATTACTTCTGCCTAATAAAGCAAACATCAGTTTCCTATAAAAAGTTACAGTGAGATAAATCTATGATAAAATATTCAATGCTTTGTCTCACTTCACAGAAAGCTTCAAATATCCCAGTCAGATGGAGTCACAGCAGCTGCTGGGCAGATGTCCCTAGGCAGGCAAATGAGACAATAATTAGACCCAATTAAGTTCACAGTAAATTATGTAAGGGAGGCTTCTAGACATTCAGCCCTGCATGGCTTGCTGTGCCAAAGGCAATGAACCCGGTCCAGAACGATTTAGAAATTCTGGACTGCTAGGGATAATTCATGTTCTCAGTGAACTCCAGTGTCTCGGCATGAGAGGGAATAATGAATCCCATAACCACTTTCAATTGAAAATAATAATTTGTTAATAACTTTAATAGCTGATGAGCTACAGGAACTTTGTTTGTGAGTCCTCCCAGCAGAGAAAAGAGGTTCGTTAAGTTTCTGGGTTTGTGAAGTCGGTGGCATTGAATCACCAGGGCGCTTCTGAGATCTTGTTCAGCAAGTATCCTGTTAGACATTCTTACCAGAATCCAGTTTCTCCTCCATGAATCTCTGTGCAGGGAAAGTTTTCAGCCTAACTGGGCACTGTGTTTTCCCACCAAGATCCTCAGCGCAGACACCCTACATCATCCAGATCATCTACCTCACACAGAGTTTGTGAATATTTTCCATCCAAGAGTTGCAGGTGGTTGTTGATTTTAACAGTAAGGAATTTGCTTGTGTGTGTGTGTGTGTGTGTGTGTGTATGTGTGTGTGCACATGTACATGCCTATATGTGCATGTGTGTGTGTGTGTATGTATGTTTTTTTTTCTCGTTTCAAGGTCTCTCCCTGAAAATGGGGCTTGCTGGTTGGACTGGCTGACTAATGTGGCCCCAGGGTTGACACATTTCTCCTCTTGCCCAGATGCTTACATGGGTGCTAGGGATCCAAAGTCAGGTGCTAGTTCTTGCACAGCAAACACTTTACACACTGGTCATCCCCCAGCCTCTGAGTAGAAAATGTAGAGAATTACATAGAATGTAACCTCTGGCTACACAGAGCTCAGGCGGTCACCCCGCATTCACAAAGGCTTGCTCATGTGTGGCTGTGGTGACCTTTGTCCATGCCTTGCCCCTGGCTCTTTTGAAGGACAGTGCTTAGTGTACAGAGCCTTGGGCTAGTAAAGGGCCCTAAAATGTTTTTTTCCACACTGTCTTGAACTCTGTATTAATAAGGAAAAGTGAGAGCTGACTGAGCTTCCTGAAATGAACTTCATGCTGGTCTCTAGAGGCCTATGGACTATCACTCATTTTTGGAATCTCTTTGGCCTTTATTTTCCTTTTGTTAGTAGAAATTATAGTTTATGCATGTGGCAGAAAGTCTGGAAGCCTCTCAAAATATAAAGGAAAAGGACAAAGGACACACATGTTCTTATTCTTTATCACACATTTTTCTTAACACCAATGTCATGCATGTTATAAACAGTTTTATATTTGGTTTCACTATTGATAGTAGAAGCAATTCCTAGGTGATTTTTATTCTAAATATTTACTTCTTAAGTATCGTGTAACACTCTTGTATATAGTGAGAGCTATAAATTACCTGACCAGTATATACGGGTTGACTATTTGAAGAGCTTTTATTATGAACCACCCCACCTCATATTTTGGGTGATTTCCTAAAGGTAGAGCTAGAAGTCTGAATCCAGAGTGATAAGCTGAGTAACCAGAAGATGGGGGGATGAGGATGGGGGGGTGAGGATGAGGGCGGGGTGAGGGGGTGATCTTCCAACTTGGATCTCTGCCTGACATGGGGCTCACTGTACTCTGAGCTGGCCATTTCCTCCTCAGCATTCTGGAGGGTCCTCAGAGGAGGCACACCGATTTTCTAGATGTCAAGATTCAAAGTACACAGTGTCTGCTGTCTCTCCCCAGGCTTCTTTCTGCAATGTACACAGCCTGTTAGCTGTTCTTCACAAGGCAGCATCATCCAGCCACTTGGCTTCCACTCGCCTCCTTTCCTTTGGACACACCCTGCTGGCCAATGCCTCCTTAGCATGTGGCTTCAACAAACCCATGTCTGGATGGAGCCTGACTCATTTCAAGTAAATAAGCAATCAGAACCACACTAACTGGGCCTTTTCATGTGCCAGATGGTATGTGTCCTGGATTCCCAGGGAGATGAGAAAGGAACCTGTGAGTAAGAGACAAGGTGACCACCTCCTTTCCTGGGTGACAGAGCCCTGTGTGGTACGACATGGCCACTGCTCAGGCACCTCCAACATCTCAGCCTAAAACCCAGAAGGGCCTGGCCTACACCACTAGGTCTGCAGCTGGCTTCTCTCCTTGTTTGTCTTTCCCACAAAGAAAGTGCCACAAAGCCAAGAGGAGACTCTCCAGCTTAGGTTTGTATCAGACAGGACACGGAGTCTGGCACCTTGTAAGCACTCAGGAAATCGCTGAGTAAGAGGAAAAACTGCTTGGCTGCTTATGTGCTCAGGCTAAGGTCAGTGAGCACTCCAAGGTCTCCTTTCTAAGAGGTAGTGCCAAGTATTGAAAATGGGGTGCCATATCCTACATCTATCTATAACTGTATATGTAACACAGTAAAAACATAAAATAGAGGTGCATATAGGATTTTTAAAATTCTAATCCTCCAGTTTCTTCCTCCCAAGCACTGGTTAACAGCCATGTGCCATTATACAGCTTTGTCATATATTTTATTTCAAGGTAAAGGGAATTTTGTACTTTTCAACAATTGGACATGGCCAGCTCAGAGTACAGTGAGCCCCATGTCAGGCAGAGATCCAAGTTGGAAGATCACCCCCTCACCCTGCCCCCATCCTCACCCCCCATCCCCATCCCCCCATCTTCTGGTTACTCAGCTTATCACTCTGGATTCAGACTTCTAGCTCTACCTTTAGAAAATCACCCAAAATATGAGGTGGGGTGGTTCATAATAAAAGCTCTTCAGAAAGTCAACCCGTATATACTGGTCAGGTAATTTATAGCTCTCACTATATACAAGAGTGTTACTCTTATTAATTTCTAACTTTGCTTTCTGACTAGTATTTTCTTTTTTTAATATTTATTTATTTATTTATTTATTTATTTATTATGTATACAGTATAGAGAAGAGAGTATCAGATGTCATTATAGATGGTTGTGAGCCACCATGTGGATGCTGGGAATTGAACTTAGGACCTCTGGAAGAACAGTCAGTGCTCTTAACCTCTGAGCCATCTTTCTAGCCCCTTAGTATTTTCTTATAATATTTCTACTGTATGCAACCGACTGCTTTCTTCATGACCAAATACATAATAGATTCTGTGACTCAAACAGAAGAAACTGAAAAATGTGCTGCTCATATTCTAGGTGTAGTGTCTGACACATGGACTGTGCGTTTTGGCTCTGTTGTTAGGACATTTATATCTTCCCTATTGTTGTCGCTTATTGTCAGTGAGAGTGATGAGTTGATATCTCCTGTAACCATTAAAATGCCACTTCCTCACATCCCTATGGTTTATGTTTACACAGTGTCTTAGAATTTCTATTATTGTGAATAGACACCATGACCAAGCAACTCTTATAAGGGAACATTTAATTGAGGGGGCTGGCTTACAGTTTCAGAGGTTCAGTCCATTATCACCATGGTGCTGGCTATATCTTGCTACATCTTGGCTTGTAGGCAATACTGGGTGGTATACTGAACATAAGAAATCTCAAAGACCATCCTCACAGTGACACACTTCTAACAAAGCTATACTTGCTCCAACAAAGCCACACCTCCTAATTAGTGCTACTCTTTATGGGACTATGGGGTCAATTATATTCAAATTTCCACACACAATCTGCTGCCATATTATCTGGGCCATAATTATTCAGAACTACTATATCATGATTGTAAACCAAGACTTCTCTTGGGCTAAATTCTTTCTTTGGCAATGGAATGTTTTGTTGACTTGAAGTCATGTTGTGACCACTGCTTGCTGATTCTCTTACTGTTAGAAATTGTTATAATATTTTACTTTCTCTCATTTTCATCTGAGGCTTTAAATACTACCTTGCTTACTTTTTTCTATTTCCCATCATGCCTTTGTCCACCTTTCAGTTTCAGACTTTCTGAACCAGTTTCTTTTAGGTGTGCTTCTGTATACACCACAAAAATGGGTCTTAGTTTGCCATCTGATTCATAATTATTTCTTTTAATAGATGAGCTAAACTCATTCTAATATATGTGTCCTTATCTTGTAAACAGCATTTTGCTACAGTTACTGCACATATTTTATCATATTTGTTTTTCTATGGTTTTATTTCCTTGAAGTTGTTTCTAAAAGTGTTTTAGTTTCTTTTGTAGCTGGAACATTCACTGAAACTATACATATAGGAAAGCACCCACATAGTAAGTGTAAAGCTTGATGAAACTTTAGAAACTGAGACATGTAGACACAACTCAGCTCAAGAAGAAAAGCCACCAAGATCCAAGAAGGTGTCCTCAGATTGCCAGTGGCAAGTCACCCAACAATTCCTACCACCATAAACAGCTTGCCTGAGTTTTGAACTTTATTTAAACACAGAAACAGAGCACACATTCCTGTCATCTGTCTGCAGCTTCTTCCACTCAGCAATGCATTTGTGAGATGGGTCTATCACTGTGCTATAATATCCTATGGAACCAGACAACATCCATCACACTGTGGATGGTCATCTGGGTTGCTTCATGGTTGGGCTCTTGTGAGGAGCTTGCCCTGAACATTTTTGTGCATTTTCTATATAACTTGCTGCTGTATACACGGGGATGTACATTTGCAATCATAAGCATTTATTTGTTTAGCCAAACAGATTTCTAAAGCCAGTTTACATGTTCATCAGCAGCAGAGGAGAATTCCAGTTGTATCATGTCTGTGCTAAACTTGAGTATTTGTCTTTTCCATCTTAACTTGTCTGGTGATGTGAAGTGATAGCATGCTTTAGTTTTAATCATACATATGGAACCTGCAGGTGATGGCATGTGAGGGAGGAGAACTGGATGGCTAGCAGGCTAAGTTTTCAGACCAAGGCCAGTGGACATTCCTAGCTCCTCTCTTTTTCAGTTTGATGTGGGAAGTAATTTGTAAAATAGCATCTGCCTCCTCTTCTTTATCCTTTTATTCTCCTCTTTACTCCCATCTTTTAGTTGTATCATTTAACTACATTAGAACATAAACCATTTATATATTATTTTTTCATCTCCACTTTTGCCCTAGTCTTATCTCTAAATAAATTGTATAAAGATGGTGGCTATTAGCCTGGGAACAGGATATCCCACCATCTCTCCACACCAAGGATCTTAAAGTACAAACTATCATCCAAAAACAAATCCCAACTGATTTCATAGATAAAACTTTGTTGGACTACAGTCCTGGCTATTTATACAGCTGCCCATGCTATCTGAAGGGGCTTGATTCCAGGAACAACCCTCCTCTAAGATATCAAAGTGTCCCAATTACCCAAGTCTTTTATCTAAAATGGAGATGGTATCTGCATATAATCTGTATATGTTTGCCTGTGTGCTTTAATCTCATGATTACTTTTATCTATGGCAGTGTAAATAATTTTAGACTGTACTGTTCAGGGAATAAAGGAAAGAACCAAAAACTCTATGCATGTTCACTGCAGACACAACTACTGGATTCCTAACACATAGCACACTAATGAGATGCTCAGTGGACACTGGCATGTTCACTGCAGACACAACTACTGGATCCCTAACACATAGCACACTAATGAGATGCTCAGTGGACACTGGCAGTAAACTATGGGTATGGGTCTGAATGGCACAGCCTCCAGCATGGTTTGAATGTACAGTATTTCATTAATATGGAACCAGAATAATTCTTGGCATATAGAAAATTTATGTTTCTTATTTTAAACCTTTGTGTAGGTTTTTTAAAAGAATATTTTAAATCTACAGTTGTCTGAATTGGCAGAGACAGAACCTGTGGCCAAAGCAGAATAATGGCACTGTCAGAAGCTGTTCCTATGTTATACTGTGATAGTTGAGTAATTTTAACAGAGAGTGTAGATCTTTTAGAGTCTAAAATACTTGACATCTGTCCTTTATGGATTCTTGCTCTGGTAGATGCTATAAGAAAGGCTGCTGGGTTTGATGTCCTGGCCTCTCTCATACTGAAAACTTGTTTCGAAGCTTTAGCTAGGTATAAAATTCTCTTTTGTGTTTTACTTCCTGTTCTGCTATTTTGTAAGGATATTACTCAGGCCCATGCAGCCCCAAATAAGAATGGGCATCTGTATTCCTCTCATTGGAAAATTGGCAGCTGAGAAGGTGGTGCCCATTCTTTGAGGAGCTTTACTACCAGACAGCCTCATGTTCCTGTACTATATCTATGAAGCCTGACTCCAAGAAGTCATGGATAGGAGGCTACTTATACGCTTCAAAGACAGAATCATGAAAGGAGCCTATAGTGGTTTCTTTGACAAAGGTCAAGAGGAGCAGGTTCTAACCCCATGGTAATGAACTATCCATCTGTTTCCTTGTTCCTACTATAGCCACCAGGGTAAATCCCGAGTGCTCTACAGAGCTTCCAGTCACCTCAGCATCAGTGTTGGACTCCAGTGCTCTTACTGAACATTCCCATACATGAACATCCTTCCTCTACAAATTCCATGAAGGCCGCCTATATACATCATCATCATGTCAGGGGTTGACAGCATGTAAAAGACACATTGTTGGGACATGTGAATTGCTCTTTTTGGAAGCCTGAAGCCCACATCTTAGGCTCTTGGCTCTTCTTAAGCTGTAGTGATTTCTCAGAGTTGACCAGCAGAGCCTTAGAAGTGGCTTCTAAAGTATTTCAAATTAGACTTCATCTTGAAATAAGATTTTGAACACTTGTAAAAAAAATAAACCATAATAACAGGGATCATTAAAAAAACACCAAATTTAGCAATTACTACGTATCTGGAATTGGTTTGAGTTATTTGTTTCTATTAATTGACAATCCCAACAACTCCTGCGAGGTAGACTCTCTGCTCAAGCCAAGTGTTTCAGGGCTGGGGTGGGAACGTGGCTGCCTGTATCCTGGCTTTCTACCTCCTGGGCTGAGCTCTGGCCTCTTCTCCCCCAGGGGACCCAGCTTCCGGCCTGCCTTCTTTTCCTTTCCTGCTCTCACCTGCATTTTCAGTTCTCAAAGTAGCAGTTGTTTACAGGTTTTTCTGTCACGTGTGTGTGTGTGTGTGTGCGTGTGTGTG
>PVIH01000381.1:0-11334 GCA_004025045.1 Sigmodon hispidus
CCACACACACCACACACACACCACACACACACACAGCACATACACACACCACATATACACCACACACACACACCACACACACACACCACACACACCACACACACTACACACACCACACACACCACACACACCACACCACACACACACCACACACACACCATACATACCACATACCACACACACACACACACACACACACAATCGCTTTTATCTTTTGTCAACTCTCTTCCTCTCTACAAGTCTCTTTCACGCCCATTTATTTGTGATCCACTGATTTTTTTTTTTTAACCTGGATCCTCTGTGTGACCATAGGTTTGGAACTATCCACTGGAGTCTGGTGGGCTCACTATTGGCTGCTCGACTAAAGACAATAACTATCCCTCCTCCAGAATCTATAGGTATATCCCATAGTTCAGCAAGGTGGTACAACCCAAAGAGCCCTGCTGCAATGGGTCAATCTGTGACTGACATTGATAGCATCAATCTTGTGCAGGCTCATTGCTTACTTCAGACTTTTGAGACAGGCAGGTCTTGAACTCACATATGTAACCAAAGTGGCCTTGAAGTTTTATTCCTTCTGTGTCTTCTTCCAGAAGTGCCAGAATAGCAGGCTTGCACCCCATGTCTATGTAGAATTGTATTTTATCTCAAAGTCCACAAAAAAAAAGAAGCCATCCTGGCAGCACCAAATAAATAGGGCTGTCTGGAAGTTTGGAATCTGGTGGCATGCACTTTTGTCCAGGGGCTGTTTTTATAATCACTGTATAAACACAAACCCAAGTAACATCCAAATCCAGCTTTGCAGAAAGTTGGAAGCAACTATGCAAGACACCTGGGTTGTGTAGGGGTGGGGCCTAGAGAAGAACATGCTTCCTACCCCTTGAAAAAGAATGTTTCACTGTAAATGTAAAGAGAGAGCAAAGGCCCATTCTCTCAAGACAAAAACTGTGACACTCAGACTTGTCTCCCATGAGTCACAAATTGACATTTAGGACTGACATGGACAGCATTTGTTATTTTTTGTTCATCTCGATTACTGTCTTGAGCAACAGTCATGACTTTCAATAGGCCTTGTCTTTGCCCCTGCACACAGTCCTAAGCACCTGACACTCAGTTAGTTCCTTCAATGGCCCCCAGAGGTAGGCTCTCTTCAGATCGAAGATTTTCAGATTCCTGGATCATAGACTCTGGGACCAAGCTCTGGGAACTGCATGGAACTTTATCCTGACTAATTTAGGAGCTGAACTAAGGGGACTTGAGAGATATACTTGTCATGTATGACTTATAATGGAAAACTTTAGAAGAGAAAGAGATAGAAAAACAGTGACAAGAAGGTAGAAGAAAGGCCATCTGGGAAGATAATGGGATGGACAGGAATGGAAGAGGACCAGGGAGAGACAATAGGGTGACTACGATCAAAATACTTTATATACATGTATAAAAGTGTCATGGTGAAATGTATTGCTGTGTACAATTACCATACGCTATTTTTCTTTAAATGGTGGAGAAATGCCTTGCCTAAAGAAAGTTTTGTCACAAGCAAGGTGGGAGAAAGCATTGGCAAATAGAGTCAGATCATTTTTCTTCATCAAATTTTGTTCAGCTTCCTCCTCTCTGTAGAAGTGAGGGGTCGGGGAGCGCACCCAAGGAGGGGCAGAGAGGATGGAGGTCATCCTCCTGGCCCTGGGAAATGCTCCTTTGCTCACAGGTTGTCTTTCTTTGTGTTCTAGGAGTAACAGTTCAAGCCCTCTCTACGGTTCCTGTCATGTTTAGCTACTGGGTGAGTGTGAAACCTCAAACCATCTCTCTGGGGGTGAAGGC
Source organism: Sigmodon hispidus (assembly GCA_004025045.1). Lineage (NCBI taxonomy): Eukaryota > Metazoa > Chordata > Mammalia > Rodentia > Cricetidae > Sigmodon > Sigmodon hispidus. Next base: position 1,822 of record PVIH01000381.1, read on the forward strand.
TCACATCCAGATCACCCAGAAGGTGACAGACAACTTAAACCCGGAAACTCATCCCTTCCCTAACTGTCCTCTTTACTTGTTTGGTTGGTTGTTTTTGAGACAAACTCTCCTATAGCTCAGGATGATGGCTTCAGCCTTGCTTTGTAGCTGAGGATAATCTTGAACTTCTGATCCCCTGCCCTCATCTCCAGAGTGCTAGGATCCAGGTAGACTCCGCCATGCCCAGTTTATACGGTGCTGAGGTTGGAACCCAGGGCTTCTTACACCCTAGGCAGGTCCTGTGCCCCCTTAACACATTCCCACTCCATCAGGTCCTTGTTAGGTCGGTAGCATGTTCTCCTCAGACTGCCTTTTCAGCCTAGTTCTTATTTCTGGACAGTAGCCAGAATGTGGCTCTCAGACCCACATCTAGATTCACCACACAGTTCAGTTGTAGACTGAGTCCTCACCAAAGCTCTCCTGTCAGACTAACCCCTGCCTTGCTAAACTGCTGATAAGCTGGTGCACTCTGAGGTAAGAATTTGGAATAATGGCCAAATATATTATTCCTCCTGGTGAAATGTTCAAAGGGGGAGTCCTAGATCCCTTTCCACAAGTCAGCAGTTCTCAAGCACTAAGAGGTTCGGGATTGATTTTGAGACTGTGGGAGGAACTTTAGGCACAGAGCTAAGAACTCTATAACCTGGTAGTTGCTGTGGTTGAAGTGTGATTTAGGAGCAATGCAAACATTGCCCTTTCTCCACGTCTTCCCCACCTGTATTCACAAACCCAGCAGGCATAACTCTATGCTTCTGGTTAGATCCCTAAGTAAAACAAAATGTCTTGAAACCTTGGTGTGGGTTTGGAGAGATGAAGTGTTTTGCAAGCACAAAGACCTGAGTTCAGTCCTCAGAATCCTCTTTAAAAAGCTAGGTATGGCCACGTTTGAGCTGTATCCCTAGTCGTGGAAAAGCTGGAAACAGGGGAATCCCTGAGCCTAGTGAAAGGGGGGAAGTGGGGGAGGGAAATCAAGTCCATTGCTCAGTGTCAGAGGCCACAGGATGGGTGGGGAGAAGGACCATATGTGGACAGGACCAGTGTGGAAGCAGGCCTGGTATCCATCAAGGAGCCAAGACTGCCTTGATGGCAGCTTCAGACACTGGGCAAGTCTTCAAGGTCTTTCTGCTGCTGCCAGTGGCCCATCATCATTCCACATCTAAGCTGGAGCAGCCGAGTAGTTAACCCATCAGGCCCAGCTGTAGCTTCTGGCCTCCATTCTTCTAATTCACCAGCAGCATCGTGGCAGTTCTCTTTGCTTCCACAGAGATTAGGTTCCCTATGAACCAGTACCTTTCTCAGTCCATGCCTCTTCTTCCTTAGCGTAAAATCATTAAGACAGGTGGGTATTTTCAGCTAAGAGGCAATGTTCAGAAGAAAGTCAGTTTTGACTGGCATGGAACCCTTCCTGTTTCCACCAGGCTAAACCTAAGGATACTTTGGAGCTGTGCCAATTTCTAAACAATGACCTAGCTGCCACCGTTGCCAGATACCCTCGAAGGTTTGTGGGCTTGGGAACGTTGCCCATGCAAGCCCCGGAGATGGCAGTGGAGGAGATGGAGCGTTGTGTGAAAGAGCTAGGATTTCCAGGAGTCCAGATTGGCTCCCACATCAACATGTGGGACCTGAACGACCCAGAACTCTTCCCTGTCTACAAGGTGAGTCCTGCTGCTTTGGCTCAGCCCACATTTGCTCAGCCAACACACAGGGGCACAGCCTCAGCCAGCTGACACCATGCTGGTGGGGGATCAAGGAGGGACCATCCTGCCAGGGGAAAGGGACCAGTGGCTTTAGATGTAAGTAAAAGATGCAGAAACCTACCAAAAATCCTGCCAAAAGAGTGAATGAGCCATTCTACAGGAGATGGGCCACTTCCCAGGCCTGCCCTGGGGTAGCTCAGAGGAAATCTCTCCCTACATGGAAGCTAAATGTTACTCTCATTGCTAGAACTTTACATAATCTCACACACACTCTCTCGCACGCATGTGCGCATACACACACACACACACACACACACACACCCCTTTCTTTTTGCTATAGAAAAAATATTTTTTCAAAAATCTAAAGAATTTTTGAAGAGACTATAGAAAAACAAGGAAGTATAAAATGGAAGACAAACTCACCAATCATTCAATCCAAAGACAGTAAACCATTGTTATGTCACAATTCATTTTAGAACTTTGCATAGCTATAGTTTAACATAACTGGAATTCTGTTACACGTGAATGCATATCCTAATTGAAATTTGCAAACCAAATAAACATCTGTGTATGTGAATGGGCACGCACTATCATGCACACACACTTCTGCATGTATGTGGCATGCATACTTTATCCATATTTGCATTGTGTGGACATACACGTGGTACAAAACACTGGACATCTTCCTAGATGGGTCTCCACTTTATTTACTGAAGCAGAGTCTCGATTGCCTGTTTCAGCTAGCCTAGCCATCTTACGCCACGTATTCCCCATCTTCAACTCCCCAGCCCAATCCTCAAATAAGAATCTTAGGAAGAAGCTGGGCATGGCGGTGCACGCCTTTAATACCAGCACTCAGGCAAAGGCAGGCAGAACTCTGAGATTGAGGTTAGCCTGGTCTTCAAAGCAAGTTGTGGATCAGCTAGAACTACACAGAGAAACTCTGTCTTCAGAAACCAAAAACCAAACCAAACAGTCAAACAAAGATGCTTAGGTAGCTAAAGGTGTACTTTGTCAGCACATAATAAAAATACATCATGAAACTGAGCGTGAAGGCGCAATCTGTAATCTCATTTTTAGGAGTTTGAAGCAGGAAGATAATAAATTTGAGGCTAGCCTGGGCTACATAGTGAGTTTCGGCAAGCCTGAGATACAGAGCAAAATCTTATCTCAGAACTCTCAAAATAAATATAGATGAGAAAGAAGGACATAAGAGGGGAAGAAGGAAGAAAATATGAATAGATAGATATATCAATAGATGGATGGATGATATCTATATCATAGGTTATAAATAGGTGATAGATGATACATAGGTAGATGGAAATCTTACAGATATAGATAAGAGTGCCATGAAAATTTTTGCATATATAGATAAGAGTGCCATGAAAATTTTTGCATATATAGATAAGAGTGCCATGAAAATTTTAGCATTTGATAAGTTCACATAACAAGTATATGAGCATTTATTGTTATTGTTTATAATTTCTATACTTAAAATATTTCAACATTAAAAACATGTTTTCAAAATGATACTATCTGGCTCTGAAGTATCCACCATCCTCTCCACCACTTTTCCTTCATTCTTCTGTAACTGAATCAGCCATCCTTGGTACTAGGATCTAACATCCACAATTCTTTATTCAGTTGCATTTTTTACAAATCTTACTTTTCTCTCACAATTATAATGGTATGGAATAGTTTTCTGTTATTTCCATCATAACACAAAAATCCTTAATGCTGATTTATTAATACTTAATACTGATGTTTGCATACTCGCCAGGCATTCTACTCTCTATCATTTATTCATTTAATATTTATGAAGCTCTAATTACATGCAAAAAACTTTTATGCCTGTCTGTGGTAACTGCCCACCATGTGGGGAATTGCCTGTGAAACTGTCTCTAAAGATGCAGTGTTCTTCTCGGTACTGAACTCTCTGAACAAATTAGCAGCACAGGCTCAGCTGATGCAGAGAATGTTCTCTGGAAACATCAGTGAGCTTTGAGCAAGGATTTATTTACTCAAGCATCCAAGTTGCCTCAGCACAGTGTGAGAGACTCTTCAGCTACAAGTCATTTTCAGTCTTCATCAGAAGTGGATTTATAAATTCCTGGGGGCTCAGAAAGAAACAGCAGCCACTAGCATGCACATAGACATTTCTCAAACCATCCATCATGGCAGTGAGAGTGTTTGGGAGATTACCAGTCTCTGAGGGGTTTAGGAGTCCATCCTGACTCCAGCTGACCTGCACTGTCCCTGGTCTGGCTATTTGTTTGGTTAGCAAGGCTGGCCTGCTTAGCTGCTCTCTCGTTTGCGTCAGTGACATGCTCAAACAAACAGAAGGAGCTGACAGCTAAGTTAGTGCTGTCATGTGTTGTCATTTCAAGGTAGTCCCAGCACTCCGCAGCATCTGAATGCCACCCCTTCCCATAGATCTTTCTTCTAACATACACTCAAGTACAAATTGATTCCATTGATGGTGTGCGGCAAGCAGAATATTAGTGCCTGACTGTCTGACCCTACCACTCACCAGATGCCAAGACCTAACCAAGTTACATAGGTTCTCTCTCCTCTGTAAAATGAGGCAGGCATCTGTACATGTCTCTGAACATGTATAACACACAGAGTACATGTCTCATAAATGATTAAATGAGTTAGTAGTTGTAAAATTCCTGGTGTGTGTGTGTGTGTGTGTGTGTGTGTGTGTGTGTGTGTGTAAGCCAGATGTTGACATCCAGTGTCTTCCTCAGTTGTTTCTCACCTTATTTTTAAATTTTATTTTATATATATGAGTGCTTTGCCTGTATGTGCGCCACATGCGTACAGTGTCCTCAATGGCCAGAAGACAACATCAGATCTTTGGAGGCTTGAGTTACAAACCACTGTGAGCCATTATATGGGTGCTGGGAACCAAATGCTGGTCCTGGTCCTCTGGAAGAGTGGCCAAAGTGAGTCTTAGTTACTGAGCCATCTCACTAGCCCTTTCAGTGTCTCACTGAAGTTGGAGCTTGCTGACTCCATGAAACTGGCTGGCCAATGGGCTCCTGTCTCTAGCCCCAGCAGTGGAGTTACAAATACATATTGTTGTGCCCAGATCCAAACCCCACTCCTCACACTTACACAGCCAGCGCATTACTCCCTAAATCATGTGTTCAGCCTAATGGTTGTAACATTCTTATAGTAGTGTTGGTATTAAGCTCTCCATGAATATTAGTTATGATCTTGAGAGTATAAAGCTTTGTGTTCTCTACTGAGCCCCACACATAGAATATTAATTTGAATTGAATCAATTCTTATCCTAATGAGAGGTCAGATCTCATTTTTAAGATTTATTTATATACATATATATATATATATATATCACTCATATATCTATCTATATAAACACATTTTTCCAGAACAGGGCATCCGATCCCAATATAGATGGTTGTGAGCCACCATGTGGTTGCTGGGAATTGCCAGGACTCTTTTTTTTTTAAAAAACTTTGTTTATTTATTTGCCTGCAACTGGAACTACAGACAGTTGTTAGCTGCCATGTGGGTGCTGGGAATTGAACCCGGGTCCTCTGGAAGAGCAGACGGTGCTCTTAACCGCTGAGCCATCTCTCCAGCCCTTGCCAGGACTCTTAACTGATGAGCCATCTCTCCAGCCCAAGAGGACAGATCTCACAAGGTTCCATGATCAGGTGCCTTGGGGAAGCCTAGGGCATCCCAAGAAGTCAGTATTCTCTTTTCAACTTGCATTCATGATCAGAAAACAGCTTGCTTCTGTGCCTTCAAAAGCAGAGCCCACTGAATTAAAGATCTCCAGTTCATCCTTTGCCTGTCATATCTTTGATACCCAGCTATCCAAAATCATGCCATTTAAAAAGTCCTTACATATACAAGTCACATTGCATCAGCTGGGCTAGTGCAAATATTTATGTGTATTATATTCCAATACACTTTAAAAAGAAAATGTTCTAGTGAAACCTTGTTTGGAACCTTGGTAATCACTGCTATCAATGACTGTTGTCCTAATTTTCCTTCTATTGCTGTGATAAGACACCATGACCAAAGCAACTTTGGGAACTACCTGTCCAGGTGCTGGGTGCTCCCACATCTATCGTTACTCAAGAAAAGACTCCCACAGACTTTCCTTCATGCAGTCTGATGGACACAGTTTCTCAGTTTCTTACCACATAATTCTAGCTTGTGTCAAGTTGCCCCAGACTCAACCAGCAGTAAAACTACTATGGAGATTTAATCAAACATTTTATTGACTCAAGGTCATCCCATCCACACGGTTTTTCCATTTCTCACAGATCTTGAGGCAAGTTAGCCCATAGTATTCATTGTAGTACCTACCCAGCTCAGGCAGTGAGAGCTTTCACTTCAGTAAATTCCTTTCACTCATGGGAGAGTGCCAAGAGACTGGCTGGGCTCCAGGAAAAGTGAGAGTACCCACAGACCCGGAAACCCCATCACTGTTGGTTGGGTCTCACTGTCTTCATGACCTAGATCAGACCAGCCTACACCTACTAGCTGCAGGGGCCTCATCCTTGGCTCATCTTTTTCCTGAATCGCTTTGTTTGTTTGTTTGACATGGGGTCTCTGTATTCCTGGCTGACCGGCATTCCCTATGTCTCTCAGGCTGGCTTTGAATTTGCATTGACAGGTATACACCAGCCATGCTTGGCTCTTACCTTCTCACTTTCTGTAGCTCCTGGTTTCTAAGAGGGGAGTAAAAGGGAGCCCTCCTGCCCCAACTCCAAGAATACCATCCCAGTCATCCTGAAGGGGTGGACTGTGCAGGCACCAGTGGGAAAATTCCCCTGCATTTGAAGTGTGGGATCAGACCTTAAACATGTGTTCTCATCAGAGTGTTTAAGTTGGGGCTGGAGAGATGGCTCAGTGCTTAAGGGCACTCACTGACTGATCTTCCAGAGGACCCAGGTTCGATTCCTAGTACCCAGGTTCAAGTCCCAGCACTCACATGGACGCTCACAGCTGTCTATAACTCCAATTCCAGGGGATCTGACACCAATGCATGTTAAAAAAAAAAAAGTTAAATTTGCTGGAGAAATGACTCAGAGGTTAAGAGCACTGGCTGTTCTTCCAGAGGTCCTGAGTTCAATTCCCAGCAACCACATGGTGGCTCACGACCCTCTGTAATGAGATCTGGTGCCTTCTTCTGACCTACAGGGACACATGCAGGCAGAACACTGTATACATAACAAACAAACAAACAAATAAATAAACAAATAAATAAAGCTTTTTTAAAAAATCTGGACATATTGGTAAGCACTTATAAACCCAAAGTGGGAAACAGAGGCAGATAGATTCCTGGTACTCACTAGTCACTCATCCTGAACAAGTCAGTGAACTTCAGGCTAGTAGGACACACTCCCTCCCGCTCTCTCACACACACAGACACCACTGAGTGGTGAATGTTTCCTATAATTTCTTTTACCAAGCAATAAGTTAAATTCATCAACCTATGGTTAATTCTGAGAGTTCTTTTTATTTTCCCAAGCAGTAAGAATTGGTCAAGGAATCATTTACAGATCAAGAAAGAACTTCAAAAGTATTTGAGCTTATTTATTCAGATCAGTGTAGAATTAGATATTGAAAAAGTGGTTTCCACAAATAACCTCTTTCTCATTGCTCTATTGAAGGCTGCCGAGAGGCTGAACTGTTCTCTGTTTGTGCATCCCTGGGATATGCAGATGGATGGACGAATGGCCAAATACTGGCTGCCTTGGCTCGTAGGTTTGTGATGGACTGGGGTTGGGAACACAGTATCAAAACTTGGGTTTTTCCAGTTATCCATAGAAGAAAGAGGGGTTAGATTGAGAGTAATAGCAACTGCTGCTGATTAGGCCTTTTCTCAGATAAATGTCCTCTATATGATCATAAACCACATAGGAGATCACAGATTGAACTGACAAAGTTGGTATTGCAACGGCAATGTCATATATGGAGAAATGGAGTCTGGAAGTGATTGGTTGTTAGCTAGGATGCACAGTTAGCCAGAGAAGATGCAGTTTAACAGATCTACCTGACTGCAAAAGCATGTTATTACACAGGCCTCCAAACAGGCTCCCAAAGCAGTTACCTTGTCTTTGTTTTGTTGTTGTTGTTTAAGACATGTGTAATGATGTAACCTGTTGAAAATGAGAAACCGGAAGTTATCAATAGAAGGTCAGTTTCCACTGTCCAAGGTTGGGAGGCCTTAGATTGCGGAAGACCTGGGCTTTCAACATAACTATCATTTATTCCTCTCTTTTGCCTCACATACTGGGAAAAGGAAAGAGGATGAAGCTCCATTTGCCTGTCCATCTCTCACTATCAGTCCTAGTAAGGAGAAAAGATGAGATACAGATGTAAAACTTAGGGGCTATAAGTAAAAAGCCTCAATCCCACTGTGCAGTCTGCAGCAAACCTCTCCACCTTCCTGGACTTCAGTTTCCTACCTATAAGATGAGAGAGCTGGTCTGTGTTAATCTCACAGACTGAAGGAGGACTGACCAAAATCTTCATGGCCAAGTTAATTAAAGCAAGCATTTGTATTTTTATACATGGAGTGTCTCCCCCTAAGGTGAAGTTCAAGAAATCAGCATTGAACGTGAGGAAGACAAGGTTTTTATAGCTCAAGAGTAAGGGGTTTCCAAATGGAGGATTCAGTGGGCAAATAGGCAGGGTTATAGGAGTAGAACAGAAGCATAACAAGTCAGCCCAGGGACTTTCAGAAGTGGTTTGGCCAGCTTGCCTGTAGAATGAAATGTTTTATCTTCCCTTAGAATATCTTGTCTTAATGGGCTTCCTTTAAGAATGGAATGTCTCGTCTCTCTGTTGATATCATGCATCTTCATGAGCCTCTGTGCAGGTTCCACTTAGAGCATCCTGTGTTTTAAGGAGCTCCCCTCCAGGATGGAAGTTCTATCTCGAATTTGCTACAAATAACAACACACACATTCTCTGTCTCTCTCTGTCTCCCTCTTCCTCTTACCCCCTCCTCCCCCACTGCATAAAGAATGATCTGTAAGGCCATCTATCATTCAACTGATTACTGGAAAGCTGATTCACAAAGAACCCAAGGCAAAGGTATTGTCTATCACCCTGCCTTTAGAAGTTTTGCTGGAAAAACCACCCCTAGATGGATACAATTCACCATGCTCCTGAATTTCCCAGGAGACTCAGAAGGAAGCTAGGCGCATCTGTGCTTATAAAACATTGAGGGGCTGAACAATGGAAATCTCTAGGTCAGTTGTGTGGCACTGTCTTCCCAAGTAGCTCCTGCAGGGCTAAAGCATCAGGCAGGAGCCAACTGCTGCTTCTAGAAGTGTGAAGCACTTGAAATTCACATCGACCCAATAATTTTCCATCCTTAGCTCCAAGAGGCAGCAGAGCCTTAGCAGGATTCACAGTAATCATTAATATTTAGTGATCTGGAGCTAAGTACCAGATACTATCACAGAACCCTTAAAAATAACCCATTGCCAGGAACCAGCCATCACTTCTGTAAAAACTGAAGGCATGTTGGCTCCAAGGTATGGTTGAGGAGAAGGCTTCTATTGTAGACATGAGGAGCCCATAACAGAGAAAGTAGCAGGCTGAACATGGAGAGCAGACTGATTAGTCATGAGAGGAAAAGAGAGGTAGAGAGAGAGAGATGAACAAAGAGAGGGGCAAGGGATGTAAGGGAGAGGCTAAGAGAATACATAGCCGAAAGAACAGGTTCATAAGAATGAGAAGGTCTTCAGTCCCAGCCTAAGAATGAGAAGGTCTTCAATCC
>PVIH01000381.1:11434-49089 GCA_004025045.1 Sigmodon hispidus
CCAGCCTAAGAATGAGAAGGTCTTCAATCCCAGCACTCGGAGGCAGAACAAGCAGATCTCTGTGAGTTGGAGGCCAGCCTGGTCTACAGAGTGAGTTCCAGGACATCCAGGGCTGTTACACAGAGAAACCCTGTCTCAAAAAACAAAATAAACAAAAAGAACAAGAAGCTTGGGGAGGAAAGTTTCTGAGCTGGAGGAAGTTCAGGGTGAGAAGGATGAGAAAAGCCAGGATGCCATTGGGAACTATGAAATGTGTAACAGGTCTTTGTGATACTGAGGGAGCCTGGAGGTCAGCATGCACCTTGCTGTGCTAACAGGCACCACAGACAGCCATTCACCCCTTCTGATAATGAAATGGCTCCTTTGGTAGACAGGAACAGGCTTCCTAAGTGCCTGAGGACTGCTGGCTTTTGTCTAACTGGCAGAATTTGGACCTGACAACTACCTTAAATTCACAGATGAGGAAAAAGAGACAAGAGAGCTGACTAGGCTTGTTGAACAGCTTGTGAAGTCATAACCAGGAACTTTATGGAGACTGTTATTTGCAAAACTCCACAAAAACCCTACGAGACAGGAAAGAACATCCTCCATGAAGAAACACAGGCTAGAACATCACATAACTGCTCCCAGGCCAAGAGGCAGAACATTACAAGCGCTATCATTCTGCCAGAAGCCTAACACTATGCATCCAAAACTGAGATGAGGGAGGCTGGAGAATTAGCTCAGTGGTAGAGCACTTGTCTAGCAAGCATGGGGACCCAGGTTTGAGCCTCAGCACTGAGGAAACTGAAGAGTAATCAGTGTTATGGGTTGTCAGGGCCAGGCCAAGGGTTCCCAGCTTCTTGGCCCTTTATCCAAAGAGTTAAAAAGAAGGACTCAGTGAGGGTGATGCATGGTGCATGGAAAGAAGAAGTTTCTTGTAAATATGAAGCTGTCACATCATTCTCCCTAGAGAATTAGCTAGAGGCATTTTGGGGAGTCCAAAGCTGCCATGGGGCCACCTCTCAGGAGGAAGAGAGGTGGTCAGTTTTAAAGGGAGCAGGTTGCTGGAGGAAGAACCTGCAAGCTGGAACGGCTTGGGGGTTTAGATCCAGAAGAGCCAGGTGGCCTTGAAACTCACCACAGCTACATGTTAATAGAGACAGAAGGAGCCTGAAGGGGGTGTAGGCTTTAGCATGTAACTAGATGCCCCATTTGCCTGAGGTAGAAAGAGACAGGGAACTAGCTCTTCTTGACAGGGTTTCTGAGCAATGCTGCTCCTGAGCTTCATCTGTTTGCCAGCAATTCTGTGTCCAGCCTGAGCTGAGTGCTGACTCATTTTGGAACATAGTCAGTGGCTGCCTTTTGGGGTTTGAGACCTAACACTTGCTGTGAATGTTCCTTCCTACAGTGTTATTTCATTTTAATTACATATCTGCTCAGTTGTGGGCAGACATAGAGGATTCTCCCTAAGAGGTCACTGGAAGACACAGTTTTGCCTTACTGTATACGCCCTCCCCCCAAGCTTGGTCCTTTCGTTCTTCCTAGCTGGATATATTGGGAATACACTTTAATAGAAATGACCTAAATGTGATTGTTACCTGAAACATGAATTCTAGTTTGCATTTAATGAAAACTCAGAGCCAGATATTGGAGAAAAGCTGCGTTATCAGAGAGAGGAAACAGACCACAGTCAATTCTCACCCAGCCAACTTCCCAGGGTAAAAGCTATCTTCTGAGTCCTCAGCCTGGCTCATCAACGAAAGAATACCACACCCTCTGCATATGCCTCCTTAAATATCTTCTTTGCCCAGTTGTTTCACTTCTGGGTTCAACTCTGCAACATATTAAAGGTGTGAGCTACTGCTATTTAGTAGTTAGGCCTTGAACTCAGAAACACAGAAAGATCTCTGTCTCTGGAGTTATGGGATTAAAGGTGTAGATCACCACTTGGTCTTTCCCTGCTGGGATTAAAGGTGTGAGTTACCACTCTCTGACCCTCCTGGTTTGACTGTGGGTGGATCTGTTCTCTGATATTCCAGACTGATTTTATTAAATATAAACTATATCACCACAGTTACGAGGTCTGGGGAAACTTAACAACATCATTTAAAGATGAACATATATGTGATATGATGCAGATTGGGGACCTAGGAATTCTGAGGTTGCTGGGTTCATTGTTTGAAGGGGTGTGCATATGTGTGTGCAAGTGAAGGATTTGGGCTGCCAAGTACAAGGGGAGGTCTGTATAACACCAGACTAAATAGACATTCCAAGCTGAACTACCTCCAATGCTTGTCTGCCTCATCAGGACCAAAGCCAAGCCCTTTGTCAATTCTATCTCTTAGACTCCTCTCCTTGATAAGCAAATGGGGACCTTCGGGGGATCGTTCTTAGCTAAGTGATACCCTGTATATATCTGCATCATTTTAGGGGTAGAGGGGCCATATTTCACATCCCTGACAATTCCCCAACTTAGTGCCCTGCAGCCACTGTCACCAAACTTAAGCCCTGAATCACATGGCCCATTTCCTCTCCTAGGAATGCCGTCCGAGACCACCATGGCCATTTGCTCCATGATCATGGGTGGGGTGTTTGAGAAGTTTCCCAAACTCAAAGTGTGTTTTGCACATGGAGGTGAGATTCTATTCATTCATATCAGCTCAGACTTGCCTAAGAAAAATGCCACAGACAGGATGACTTAAAGCAACATTTTTTTCTCACTGTTCTAGAGGTTAGAAATCTAAGACTATAGTGCTGAGAGGGTTGATTTCTGATGAGGATTTTCCTTCTAGCACACAGACAGCCATCTTTGCCCTGGGCTCACGTGACCCTTCCTCTGGGCATTCATGGGTGAGCAGAAGAAAAGGACATTACTTGAAGGAGAGAGATGGTTCTGGTCTCTTCGTTTGTGTGTATATTTAGCAAGTTTATTTGTGGATGCATATGTATGTGGATGCATGTGGATGTGGATGCATGTGGATGCTTGTGTATGTGGATGCATGTGTATGCGGATGCATATGGAGGCCAGTGTTGGATATTGTTCCTCAGGTGCCACACACCGTTTTTATTTTTTTGAGATAAGGTCTATTTCTCTCTCTCTCTCTCTCTCTCTCTCTCTCTCTCTCTCTCTCTCTCTCTCTCTCTCTCTCCCCCCCCTCTCTCTCTCTCTCTCTCTCTCTCTCTCTCTCTCTCTCTCTCTCTCTCTCTCTCTCTCTCTCTCTCTCAACCTGGAGCTCACTAATCTGGCTAGACTGATTGGCTATCGAGCCCAGGGATCCCTCAGTTTCCACCTCCCCAGAGCTGGGATCGCAGGTGGGTGCCTGACTTTTTACAAACAGTAGACACTCAGTCAGCCCCTCCCACTGTCGCTGCACAGTGATTGGCTTTACCAAGTCAGCTATCTCCCCATCCATTTTTATTTATTTATTTCCTTCTTCCTTCTTTCCTTCCATCCTTTCTTTCTTATTTATTTTTAGTGCTTCTGAGCATTGATTCCAGAGCCTCATACATGCTAGGCAGGTGTTCTATGCCAAGCTATATCCAAGGCCTTTGGGATTTTTTAAAAATATTATTATTGTTGATGTGTGTGTGTGTGTGTGCATATATGCCCTGTGTGTACCTTCTAAGACCAGAGGAGGGTGTCAGAACCATAGGAGCTGGTGACAGGGAGTTGTGAGTCACCCTTCATGGGTGCTGGGAACCACAGGTCTTCTCTAAGAACAACAACCTGCTGAGCTGTCCCTACGGCTCCTTACATTTATTTTGAGATACTCTCTCACTACATCTATTTTAAAATAATCTCTCACTGAAGTTTCCTGGCTGGTCTTCATCTCACTCTGTAGCAATCCTCCTGCCTCTGCCTCCTTGCAGGTGGTGCTTTCCCCTTCACAGTAGGAAGAATTGCCCATGGATTCAACATGCGTCCAGATCTCTGTGCCCAGGATAACTCATCTGACCCCAGGAAATACCTTGGCTCCTTCTATACAGACTCTCTGGTTCATGATCCTCGGTCTCTCAAGTTGTTGGCAGATGTCATAGGAAAGGTAAGTTGAGGGCCCCATTTGGATGGTTTCTGGGGAACAGAAGACTGGGATAACACCCTGCTACTTGACAGATTAGACACCTCTTAGGGAAAAGGAAAATTTGAGTTAGTAAAACCTCTGAAATATGTACTATCGCTTCTTGGTATCCAAAAGGAAATGATCCCAGGACCCCAAAAGATACTAAAACCCTCAGGTGCCCAATTAAGTGCATAGTTTTTGTATATAGCTTACACACAGCCTTCTAAGTGTTCTAGACCACTTAAAACCATAATACAAAGTAGGTAGTGTCTACTTGGTGTATATTATATAGTTTAGGAGATAGTTATAGGGAGGAAGCTTCTACATGTTAAAAACAAAAGCTATTTTCTTACTGAGCCATTATGACATAGTCATACATGTATATTGTAGAATGAAGTTTCTGGCCCAGACAAGCCCCACAGTTTAGACCTGCCAGCCACTGCTTATCTGGACCAGCAATCCCAAAGTCTCAAAGAAACACACACATGCTTATATTAATTTCACGCTGTTTGGCCTATGTCTCAGGCATATTGCTAGCTAGCTCTTTCATCTTAATTCAACCCATTTCCATTAATCTGTCCTCCACGTGGCCCGTGGCTAATCTGTGTTCCTTTACATGTTGATTCTGGATCGCATCTCTTCTGACTCCGCCCTCCTGCTCCTACCTATGCTCCAGTTTCCCACCTACTTCTAAGATGCCCACCATAGGCCAAAGCAGTCCCTTTATTCACAGCATAAAGACATCCCACATCAGTATATAATGTACTTTGACCATATTTACTCCCATCTCCTGTTGTAGTGTTTAGTTTGCTTTCTGTTCTTGTGATTAACACCATTACCAAAGGTGAGGAAAGGGTTTGCTTGGCTTACAGGCTAAAAGGCAATGTAAACTCAATTAGAAGCTCAATGCAGGAACCTGGAGGCAGAAACCAAGGAGGAACATGGCTTCCTGGCTTATAGCCCTGTCCCAGGTTACTCGGTACCTTTCTTAAGCCCACCAGCCCGGGGATGGCATCACCCACAGTGGCTGGGCCCTCTTATATCAACTTAACAGCTAAAAAAATGCCCACAGGCCAACCTGAGGCAGGCACCACCTCCATCCCAGGTACGTCTAGGTTTGTGTTAGGATGAGAAAAACTAATAAGCATATCCCCAACTCACACTCATCTTCCTCTTTTTGATGACCCAGTGGGCTTTGTCAGGGTTATTAGGGCTGAAGGGTTAACCACAGGAGCAGGAGCATGGGTGAGAGATTGTTATGAGTATTTTCAGTGCACAGTTGGTTGGATGTAAGCACATAGGACTGGAGAGTGTAGATGATGACTAGTGAACACAGAGGAGAAATCCCATGTCAGTGCCATCTTATTGCACAGAGGAATCTGGAGAAGGGTTCCAGTTTCACCCATGTGGGGGAGGGGCAGAATTTTCTTTTTTTTTCTATTTTATTGATGTTTTTGCCTGTATGTATGTCTGTGTGAAGGTGTTGGATCCTAGAGTTACAGACAATTGTGAACAGCTATGTAGGTGCTGGGAATGGTTCTCTGGAAGAGCAGTCAGGGCTCTTCACTACTGAGCCATCTCTCCAGCCCCATAGAATTTTCTAGAAATATTCATAAATACTGAAAATGGGAGCAAGTATGTAAGCAGGAAAGCACATAGGAGAGAGGTCAGAGGCAACTGTGGGTCCTGAACTTTGAGCAACAGAAGGGGAAAGAGCTAGGGAGCTGGGTAAAGGGCCACCCTGAGCAGCGTCCCATTGGATAGAGTGTCCTCGGGTATTCTAGGAAATGGAAACATGAAAAAAAACACCACTGTCAAGTTCAAAGCCCATCCTCTGAGCAATTCCACCGGCAACAGGGGATTCTGTTCCCACCTTGAAATAGCACCCAAGGTCACCATGAGATCCGGTGGGCACAGTAGGTAGTCACACGTGTGTACACATCCTGAGGAGGGCTCCTGGGAAAGGTCATGGTTCTAGTATCTTGTCTCCAAATTGTGACAGCTTGAATGGCAATAATTTGGGCAGAAAAACCTAAAGTTTTATAGCCCTCACCAGCCGGTAGATCGAGGGCTTAGAAGGTATGTTCATTATTCTCTTTAAAATAATAACGCTCCCCAATTCTAGTTACAGTCACGTCAGCAAATTCTCTTTTAAAACAATCCCCAAATCAAAATGGCCCTTTGAACTTTTATTTTTTAGTAACTTAGTTCCTCAACTACTTTATCAGTAGTTGACTTTTAGATTATAATTTCTCATAAATTATTATTATTTTCTGGCCTTAGTTTAAATAACATGCTTTTGTTGAGTAAGTGTAATACAATTTATTTTTTTTTAATCTTCATACAATATATTTTGGTCATTTTCTTCTTCCCATGCAACTTTATGTTCTCTCTCTCTCTCAAAAAAAAAAAAAACAAACACAGATATAAAAACATAAAAATGAAAATCAAAACAAAAAAGTAAAACAAAAAGTGTCAAACAATATATTTTCTTACTTCTCTGATTCTAAGAATTTCTGCTAGTGAACTTAAGCCTGCATGTCTTCTTAGAAGATCAAGGGCAGGCTAGCCTGGTATATGATGCAGAAAAACAACAGAAAGACTGTGTCTGAAACAAGATGGATGGACAGGACTGACATCTGACACTATACTCTGATGTGAGAGATTTTTTTATATGTTATGAATATCTTTCTTTAACAAAAAAGACTGTTTTGGCCTATGGCGGGCATCTTAAAAACAGACAAAAAAATCAATATATATATTATATATATATATTAAAAAAAGACAAAGTTGGGCTGGAGAGGTGGCTCAGCAGTTAAGAGCACTAACTGTTCTTCCGGAGGACCTGAGTTGGATTCCCAGCATCCACATGGCAGCTAACAACTGTCTATAATTCCAAGATCTGACACCCTTACACAGTTGTACATGCAGGCAAAATACCAATTCACATAAAATAAAAGTAAATATTAAAAAAAAAAGACAAAGTCAACAAAGACACCATCCAGCCGCCCAAAAATCAACATATAAAACAACACAAATAAGCCATGGGCCACATGACAAGACATATTAATAAAAACAAATTAAAATTGAAAACCTCACAATGTGTCTAAGACTTAGGCCAAACAAAATATAATTAATATAAATCTTTAGATAATTATTTAAGGCTAGTCAATCTAAAACTACAAATCTTTAAGTCTCAACCACCAGCCAGATAGGCCAAAAACCTCCTACTATAAATGAAGCCTAAAGTGGGGCACCAATCCATAAGAACCCTCCTACTGCAATCTTCTGAACATGAACACACACACAATGGAAACGAAGGAAATATCTTAATCAGAATGAACGAATTTCAGAAGACTAGGAGACTGCTTTTCTGCTTTTGACTCATTTGCTTTCTCCATATTAAAACAGGACAGACTGCTTCCTAAAGCATATTTATATCGGAGAATGCCATCATGCTGGGAAGGGAAGAATTCCTAATTAGAAAATTAATGCCTGGATTACATCTCCATGTTAATGTAGCTGCCGAGTGTAGTATGAGCGTGGGACTCTAAAATCATGTTGTATTTTGGAAGTGTAAACAGCTTTAGCAAGAAGAGCAGATGAAGCCCTGATGAATACCAAGCAGAGAGAACAAGATCAGCTGCTGGCACAGATGTGAGGAGACAGAACTTTGTGTCTTTGGGGCTTCTAGAGCAGGTGTATTTGCTTGGCTTCACACACAAATGAAAACAGAAATCTTAAAATATACTTGGTAGTCTAGCATGGACTTTGAAACTGTGGTGGGGAGGTGTGTGTGTGTGTGTGTGTGTCTGTTGAACATCATGTGTTCTATTCTATTACTCCAATTTGTTCTCCTAAGACAAGATCTCTCACTGAATCTAGGCTGGTAGCCAGCAAGCCCCAAAACTCCTCCTGTCTCTGCCTTCCACTGCATTTGGATTATAGGCACACACACAAATATGTTCAGTGGAGGAACTGGGGATTTGAACTCAGTTCCTCATGACTGGGCAACAAGTACTCTGTGAACTATCTCCCTAGACATCAAATATATATACATACATGTACATATACATAACACAAGGTCTCACTCTGTAGACCAGACTGACTTCTAATTCACAGAGATCCACCTGCCTCTGCCTCTCCAGTGCTGGGATTAAAGACTTGTGCCAGCAACACCCTAGTCAAATTTCCATTTTTTAAAATGGCCATTTCCACTGTCGATGTCTGCAGTTTTCAGTGATTTTCAGAGTAACAGTCAATCAGCATTGTTACTTATCATTTAGAACTTGAACACTGGATTGTGCATGGTTGAATGTCGTTAGTCCACTACAAAATGTGCTTGCTTGATATTGATAGGATCATGTTGAATTGTATATTTTCAAAATTAGCTGATATGTTTTTAAAATGTTGAGACCAAAGTAGTATAGAAGAGTATGACATGTTTTAATTTAATTGTAAGATTATTAGAGGTATTTGTTGTAAAACTCTATATTAAAGTTGGTGCATATAAAAAATAAAATAAAATGGCCATTTCCTTCAGTGTATATTACCAACTGATGAATTTTTTTAAGTTTGAAGTTATTTGAACACCATATGTGTGTGTATCTAATACACATATATCTGGTATATATATGTATATGGTGTGGTGTTTCTATCAGGTTAAACATGTCTATTCAAGCGTATTTCTATGGTGAAACATTACAAGTCATTTCTCCTGGCTTTCTTAAATATACAGAATATTATTATAATGTATAGGCATCCCACTTTGTAGCATGCCAGATCTCCTGTGGTTCTTTAGTTGGTGGGTTCATTGTTATTTCTGGAGACTTTGTAGCTTAGGTTAACTGGAACTTACTATATGACCCAGGCTGGCTTTGAACTCTCAATCTGCCTGCCTCTTAAGGCAATGATTACAGGTACGCATCACCCCAGCTGGCATACTCAAAATTTCTTGTCCCCATTCCATTAATCAACTTCTCCCCCTCTCTCTCATTCCTGTTCATGGGAACATATGTGGAATCTTCAGAAGTCAGCTTTGTAGAAACAGCACAAAACAATGTTTACCAGAGGCTGAGAGGGGTGGGCAATAGAGAAGAGGTTGGCACAAAGTTACAGTTAAAAAGAAAGACTAGGTCTGGATTTTTCCTGAACAATACTGTGACTCTATGAGAGAATTGTTTCACCTCAAAGAAGCAATAAATAATTAGCTGAAGAATAGCCAAATGCCCTGATTTGATTGTTATAGGATGTAGGCCTGTATCAAATGCTGGATGGTACTGATGAGCTTATGAAAGCATTATTCTCAAAGTACAAATACTAAATCAACTACATAAACTGGGTGTGGTGGTACATGCCTTTAGTTCCAGGAGGCAGAGGCAGGTAGATCTCTGTTAGAGACCAGCCTGGTTTACAGAGTGAGTTCCAGGACAGCCAGGACTATGTAGGGAGCCCTTATCTAGATAAACACAATAAATGACAGACAGACAGACAGACAGACAGATAGACATATAGATGGGTGGGTGGGTGGGTGGATAAATGGATAGAGAGATAGATAATGCACATTATTAATACAACTGAAAAACAGTAACAGTTACTATAACAAAAACTGAGCCAGAGAGATGACTCAATAGGTAAGTTATCTCCTGTGCAAACAGATGGACAATATGAGTTACATCTCCTGAAGGGAAAAAGCTATTCCCCAAAATTTGTGGACAGACTTCCACATGTGCACTTCAGCACACGTCTCGCCCCTCCTTCCCTTGTGCATTTCCTGATTTTGGAAAGTACACTGTAGTTATATAAAAAGTGTCTTCTTAGGCAGGCCTGTTGGAACGTCTTTAATCACAGTGCTCTGAAGGCAAAGGCCATCAGAACTCTGAAGGTTCTAGGCTAGCCCTCATCTACACAGCAAGTTACTGCCAACCAAGGCTACCTGAGGAAACTCTTTCCAAAAAGAAAAGAAAAAGAGGAAGAAGAGGAGGGGGGAGGAGAGGAGGAAGAGTAAGTCAAGACGGCTCCATGGGTAAAGGAACTTGCTGCCAACCCTGACAGCCTGGGTTAATCAGCCCACAGAGCAGAAAGAGAGAACTGGCCCCCACATCACCCCCTTCTCTCTCTGTTACACACACACACACACACACACACACACACACACACACACACACCCCACAAATAAATAAATATTATTAAGAAAATAAAAAAGGCCTGTTTTTAGGAAATAAATGCTTATTTATTTAGGAGTAAAGGGTCATGATGTCTCCAAACTCACCATGGGGTGTGTGTGTGTGTGTGTGTGTGTGTGTGTGTGTGTGTGTGTGTGTGTGTGTGTGTGTAGACATGCATACATGGATATAATTACAATAATAAAGCAAGCTGTCCAAATATAAACAACTTCTTAACTTGGATAGTGGGTATATGGCAGATTCTTTAATTTCCTGGCAACTCTCTTGTAGCTTTAAAACTCAATAAAATTAAAAACTAAATGCCTCATTAGTGAGTTCATATAAAGTGGAGTTCAACAGGGCTGGAGAGGGATCTCAGTTTTTAAGTGCCCTTGCTGCTCTTCCAGAAGATCCAAAGTCAGTTCCCAACACCCGCATCATGCAGCTTACAACCACTCATAACACCAACATCAATGGCTTTGACACTATCTTCTGGTCTCTCCACCAACACTTACACACACACACACACACACACACAAATCAGAATTCAAGATGAGTAAGACATTGCAACCAGAGGAATCAACCCATTAAAGTCAGCGAACCATGGAAAACTTGTTGTGACTGGAGGGACCGTGGCTCATATAAAGAGCTCCAGCAGAAAGGATGCCACACTTTATTTGGGAAAACACAAGAGAAATTAACAAAAAAAAATATTTACAAAGCTATGAGGAGTTAGCCCAAAACTTTTCTTTCTTGCAGGGTCATTTGTGATGTGTCACAATAAGAAAGATAGAATATTTTATTCCATCTGAATGTATCCATATGTTTTATCAAGTAAATACCCATTTCTTATATTTCAGTGTTCTGTGTTTCAATTATTGAGAAAATAAATGGCTGAAGTGTGAATAGCTCATTCAATTAAGTGCTCATCATACAAACATATGTACTTGGGTCTGATTCTGAGAGCCCATAAAAAAAGATTCAGGTGTGATGGTACACACCTGCATTCCAAGCACTACTGGGCAGAGACAGGTGGCCCTAGGGATTACAGGACAGCCAGATAAGTATATTTAATGAAGTCCAGGCCAGTGAGAGACCCAATTTCAAAACCCAAGGTGAGCAGCACCTGAGGAATGAGACACCATGACTGTCTACTGGCCTCCACACTGTACACATGCATACTCAGAAGCAAGACTGAAAGTAGATTTGCAATTCTTCCAAGACCTAATAGTGACACCTGCTGGAATAAAAAAAAACAGCAAGATAAAAACTTGACCTTTAAATCTTTAAAATTTTAGAGCAGTTCTGTTTCTATTAAATTAGGAAGAAATTGGTTGCTTTACCAGAGTACTGTGATGTGATAAGCAAATTAAATGTCCAGGGTGCTCTTTAATATTGTCATATTTACAAATAAAATTGTATTTTCTCCTTTTAGGATAAAGTCATTCTGGGAACTGATTATCCCTTTCCACTAGGTGAGCAGGAGCCTGGGAAGTTGATAGAGTCCATAGGAGAGTTTGACGAAGAAACGAAGGTATGTGCTTTGGACCTCAGTCTTCCTCCTAAGCTGAACAGA
The DNA here is from genome assembly GCA_004025045.1 of Sigmodon hispidus. NCBI lineage: Eukaryota > Metazoa > Chordata > Mammalia > Rodentia > Cricetidae > Sigmodon > Sigmodon hispidus. The sequence continues at coordinate 23,218 of PVIH01000381.1, forward strand.
GAGGCCATTATACTTCATTTGCCTACAACTCTGACTCTCTCTTCTGAAATAGACTATGAAGAACAAAAGTCTGAATATCTTAAAATAAGCCCAGTATAACTAAATGCATAAATACACACACTGCATGAATTCTGCTTGGTGTTATAATAAAACCTGGACACAGGTATTGGGGGAAAGCTGAACTGTCAGAGAAATAGAGAACGAACCACAGCCAATCCCTCGGCCTGTCTTCCTCTGAATCCTCTCTTACTGACTGGATGTGAAGACAAAGGGAAGCACGTCTGTCTTCTTCCTGCCTTAGCTTCCTCTCTTTGCCCAGCTATCTTACAGCCTAATTCAACTACTAGAACTGGGATAAAAGTTATGTGCCACAACCCCCGGCCCTCTTAGGCCTTGAACTCACAGAGACAGATTCCTGTTTCTGAGTGATGGAATTAAAGGTGTCGGTCACCACTCCCTGACCTTCACGGTTTGGCTCTGTCCTCTGATATTCCAAACTATTTTTATTAAATATACAGTATATCACCACACACAAAAATAAATTACTGCTTAATAAGTGATTTATCAAGCCAATCATGCTTTAAAAAAAATTTTTTTCTCTCTTTTTTTTTTATTCAGGATAAACTCACAGCTGCAAATGCCTTGGCTTTTTTGGGTCTTGAAAGAAAACTATTTGAATGTCAAAATTAACTACAAATAACCAAACTTCCAAGAAGCTACATCACTTCTGTCTTTGAACATGAGCTGTACAAACATCGCTAAAATTCTGTTTTGAATTATATTACCCCAAAATGGACTATCCCCCTCCAAATAATGCAGGAGGACCAGGAATTCAAGTTCCAGGCCAGTCTGGAGTACTTGGGAGTGGGATGGGGGGGGTCAATATGTTCAAATATTCTAAATTATTAATAACAAGATGTTTCATAAGGTCTTTATTCTGAAATGTGATATACCAAAAAGCAGTACATTGCTACATATGCAAATCAAAACTATCTAATTTAGAGATTAAAAAGTAATGTGTAATTACTGATCTACATACATAAAATCTAACATAAGCTTTATTCTAGAAGGCTCAGGTGGGTTATCTATTTTGATCAAAGATATGAGAATTGTGCCCAGATAACTTATTCTTTCCCATTGTAACCCTTCCCAGGGGTCTAGTCATTCACTGGGAATGTCCTTATATTTGTAAAGTACACATAAGATACGCACCAAACTCAAATGTTTCCAAAGCCAGTTAAGAAAGTAAGGCAAATTCTCATGGAATAATTGCTGACTGACCCAACACAAAGCTCAAAGGCACTTCAGTAATTTTTATTTTAGTCTCTCAGAGTTTGGCAGACTGTAGAACTTGGGATGAGTCTAGAAGGATAGATGAACACTTCTTTAAAAAGTGAAAAGATGGTGGACTGGGCATGGTTGGCGCATCTAATGCCAGCACTCGGGAAGCAGAGGCAGGCAATGGATCCCTGTTTGAGCCTATTCTGGTCTGTATAGCAAGCTCTAGGCAAGCCAGCCTAGGATACATAGTGAGACTCTGTCTCAGAAATAAATAAGCAAATAAATAAACAAACAGAAGCAGAAGAAACAGCTATGGGGACAGAGGTGTGACTTCAGAGTGAGTGAGTCTTGTCCTAAAGAGAATTTCATCTGAAAGTTTATTTTAACCAGAGCAGGAGGTACAGTGAGCTCTGGGCACTGAGTGGGTGACACCATGACACACTTGTTCCAGGTCTTACTGTTTCGCCTGAGTCACTGCAAAGGGACTCGGGCCTGGGAGAGGGTAGCAGGCAGAGTCTCTCCCTCACATCAGATAACCTTTCCATACCACATCCTTAACTTTGGACTCATACTTCCTTCTCTTTCCATTATACCACAAAAGCAGGCTCACTACTCCTGTGTGCCTTGAGGTGGCTTTTCCACAGAGAAAGATGAGAACTAATTAATACTCACTGCCTCCATTCTGTTATTTTCATCATCTTTGCTTCAATACCCCCTTCTTCCTGCTCCTCTTGTTGCTTTCTAGAATTTTCCTCAACTATCACTCTACTTACTACTCCAGTCTAACTTGAAAGAAAAATAAAGCAACAATTGGAAGCATATGTTACTGTCTTCCTTCCCTAAATCTCTGGAAGAAATGTCTAGTCCATTTCACATATTTCATATCTGAGCACTGCACACATAATATTTTTATTAGTTACTCTTGCCTCACTATGACCAAAAAGAACACACAAAAAACTTGAAGTTTGAATCCATTGTGGTAGGGAAGGCCTGGCAGAGCAGAACAGCTCACACCTCTGTGGGAAAGCAGCAGGGAAGAGAATGTCTATAGTAGTGGCTTGTTCCTTTTCCTTTTTTCAATCTGAGACCCAGCCCATGTGATGATGTCACCCACATCCTTTCTGGGAGGGTCTACACAGACACACCTAGAAGTGTGCTTTAGGAATCTCAAGATTAAGCATCCCAAGTCCATCCTTTGTCAGCCTGACACTCCAACATATCTTATACCATAAGATTCGATCCCTCCCCAACCCCCAATGCTCCAAAGCTCTAGTCCGGTTTCCCCTGAGACTAGGGCAAGAATTTAGCTGTGTGCTCTGCTAATATCAAATTATATAGTCCCAAGCATATCAGAAACATCCCCATCCCTAAAGTAAAGAATCCAGAAAGAATCTGCCCTAAGCAAGACTGAAACCAGGCAGGGCAAATACTAAATCCTATAGCTCTATGTCCAGTACTCAGAGCTCATAGCACTGTGCCCAATAGGCTTGGGAAAATCAACCCCTATGGTCTTGCCATTTGCAAGCCTCTCTTGAGTTAGCGCCTCTCTGCCTAACACTTTCCTCAGGAGACATCCCACCTTCCTGGCATCACCAGCATCCTGAGGTCTTCACTACATTCATCCTAGATTTTACCCTCACAGCTTCATGTCCTCAAAGGAGGTGCCTGCAGAAACTAACAATATTACCTGTTGCCTAGGCTCCCAGACTGTCCTTTGAAACCTGTGTGGAGGCTTCTATTTTAAGAGTCTGTGCAAGGAAACTGTGAACTTACTGAGAACTATGGATGGGGCAGAGTGCAGAACATCCTTCCCACGAGGTGGCCTTCTAGAAAGAACTGTATAAACTATGATAAGTGAATGCACTTCGAAGCAAGGATATGAAGGATGTGGTTTGTTCCCATTCTCTCTGTGAAAAAGGCAAAGGCCAAGGAGGAATACTCTTGGCTCTTTTCATGTGACCAAAGATATAATGCGAAGTGTATTCCCTTGACGTTTTGCTTAAGCTAACTGTAACATCACCTCGTGTTTTGCTTGCTTTAATAATAAAAATGAGAGATGCTTTGTCTGCATTTCTTTTGAGCTCAAATACCTAGGGTCCCCTGGTCACATTAGATCTTCAGAATATCCTTCGATCCTCAAAGACAGCCTTGGTGATTCTGTAATTCTTTCATTTTGTTTGCCTGCAAAACCAGCATCATTAAGACAACAGCAGTGTCTGCTTTCTGCCTGAGTAATAGCTGAGTCCCTTTGACCACAGACGTAGGGGCCTGCTGAGGGAATGTCTTAGAAAGCCCTGTGTTAGTTCTCTACTCAAGGGAAAATCTTTCCAATCCAGTTTGAATCTCTGTATCCTGCTAGTTGGGATGAGTAGGGTCTCACTGATCCTGTAACTTCAAAGTATCTTTTCTACTGTCTTGGTGAAAGATACTTGGGTTTTTTTTTTTTAAAAAAAAAAGTAGTCAAGTATCCTAGCCTGACCTTGAGCTCAGCTCATGATATAGCCAGTATGTCCTTGAACTTCTGATTCCTCCTGTCTACCTCACCACCACCACTCAGTGCTGGGCTCACAGGCTATGCCACCACCCCCACTTTGTTTCTCTGACATGTTGAACAGAACCAAGAATTCATGCATCCCCAATGCACTGTATCCCAACAGAGCACCCACACCCTTCTGGGTTCTTTTTAAGAGCCTAATCTCTTTAAACACCATGCTTTCTTAAAGCCTTAGCTTTAAACACCATCCTTTTCTGACCAAATTATTTTTCAAATCTTCTCTGCTCTTTTGTTCCTAGTTCTCAGCATAAAGCTAGTTAAAAGCCACCGAGAGTGCCCATTCCAAAGCTAAAATAATGGGCTGCCTTGAAATTTCCTGCTCCAGATGACCTAGTCTGCTGCCAATAAACCAGCCTCCCAGTAGCCCAGAGGCTAAGAGCATTGACTGCTCTTTTAGAGGTCCTGAACCACATGGTGGCTCCCACCCATCTATAGTGAGATCTGATGCCCTCTTGTGCAAGCAAACATGCAGACAGAACACTCTACATGGTAAATAAAATAAATCTTTAAAAAAAAAAGTCTTGGAAAATTAATAAATAAAAATTTAAAAACCCAGCCTCCCACAGGACATAAACAGAGGTAGCAACATAACACAAATGCCCTCCAGTGTCAGTTCTCAATAGCGTCCTTGTTCCCAACTACAGGCTCACTCATTCTCTCTGGCTTTCAGCAGAAGTTCTGACTCATACTCCCAAGAGTCCTAGGGCTGGCTTCTCTACATCTTCCTAACCTGTCAGTTAAAGTGTCAGCAACAATTCCACTTCCCTGGTACCAAACTTCTCTATGGATTGCTCTCCCACCAGTGTAAACAAAAAGGTTTCTTCCGGCTCAGTACCAGAGATTGCATCCAGCCTCCCAGGTGGTGGAGTGAAACACAGTAGTAGTTCATGCCATGGTGACCAGAAAGCAGAGAAGATACTTGTGGTAAGGGAGTTTTCTTTTCTCCCATTATTCTATGGGGCTCAAGAAGGATGTCTTTCCCCAGGGAATTTCTGGAAAGGCCCTCACGGACACCCCCAAATGTATGCCACACTAACTTTCTAAGTACTTCTTAATCCACCCAGGCTGAGTCAAGACCAACCACAGGATATGACTGTTTCATTATCACAAGTGACCTGATTACTTTTTTTAATGTCACAATATATGTAGGTGTTACAGCAGTATTAAAGGCCCATTAAGGGAAATGGTAAGGACTTTCTAATTAGAGACCTAAGATTCCAGCCAGGCTGGTCAACTGCCTGCCTGAGGAACCACCTCTCTGAAAAGTGGCCTCATCTCAAGGCAGTGGTTCTCAACCTTCCTAACTCTCTAACAGTTCCTCAGGCTGTGGTGACCCCCAACTATAAAATTATTTTTATTGCCACTTCATAACTGTAAATTTTAGGTATGAATTTTAATGTAAATATCTGTTTTCAGATGGTCTTAGATGATCCCTATGAAAGGGTCACTAAACCTTGAAATGGCTTTTGACCCATAGGTTGAGAACTGCTGCCTTAAGGTATACTAGAGGGATGAAAGAAATACACCTTTAATGAGATTGTGTACTTTTCCTTTCCAGAATCTCTGCCCTCTGCACAGTTGCTTAAGGGCCATGATATGTAGCCAGCCTCCTAAAGCCTATTAGCTTTTCTAAATTCTTACTCAAAGAAAACATAAACTTTTCCTGTTGTATGAGGTTTCTGGCCTGTACTTTAGGGCCTAACCTCAAGGTTTGGACCCACAGTCCCATAGAAACAAATGCTTATATTAATTTTACACAGATTGACCTAAGGTCCAGATGTGTTGCTAGCTAACTCTTTACTCTTAAACTAACCCATCTTGTTCAGTTATGTGGCTTGGTAACTTTTCTCAGAGCAGCATTTCAACTTCTTTCCTCTGCATCTGTCTCCTGGCATCTCTCCAGCTTCTCTGCTCTGCTCTGAGATGTTCCCATAGTTTTCTTAGTCTGGTAGCCCCACCCACACTTCCTGTCTGTCTCTGGCCAATCAGTTTTTAATTAAACCAGTAGGAGGGACAAATATTTACAATGTATCAACATAATCCCACTACATTTCCCTTTTTCTTCCTTTTGCTTCTGATATTTGCTAAAGCCTAGACATACTTATACAAACACACACTGGAATTTCTCGTTCTTTCTGTAAGCTCTCATCTTTTAGCCATGTCGCTTACAAACAGCATGGCTTTTTTCTCCTCTTCATCTTCCTCCTCCACGTAGAAACTAAGGTTTATAGCTTGGTAGCTCAGGAATTCTTTTTCTTCTTTTTCAACCCTAATAAAGTTGTCCTTAAAGTTTTCTCTGAGTCTTTTTAATTTTTTATTAGCATACTCAGAAGCCTGAGAAAGGACTGCAATTTCCCAAGTAACATGTAACATCCCAGTAGAGCACCCCAAAACTTCCAGTAACATAGTAGATGCTCATATTCATCTTCATGACAGCATTTTTTTCTATCTGCCAGAGATGCAGGAATTTATGGGCACTGGATGTGGAGGGAATAGATATGTAAACAAAAAATCTTTCCTCCAATTTGAGAAGTGAGATACATTAAGGAGAAAGGAAAGAGAACAGAGGCTAAGAGGCGGACGAGGGGACAGAAGAGGACTTCTCTTTATTGCTGAATACTGTAAGACATTAAAAAAAATGTGACAGTGAGGAGACAAAAGGGAAGTACAATATTCAGTTGTGGAGCCAGAGAAAGCCACTCTAAAGAGTACTTTGAGACTTATATGACAGATTGGTTAGTCATGAAAAGCCTTCCTGCCTGGCAATAGTACAGAGGTGCTAGGGCCAGGAAGAGGTGTGGCTGGAGAGTATGGGCAAGCAAAAGCAGAAACAGATGAAGCCAGAAGTTTAGCCAGATCAGTAGATCACAGTGAAGCATTCAGATTTTTATACGGAAGTTGTCCAGAAAACTTTAACAGACTAGTATAAATGTAAGCCTTGTGGCAGTAAAGGACAAGACTACTAGGGATGGAAGTGTGAACGGGAGAGATTCTTAGTGTAAAGCAGTACAGAATGTACCAAGGTCAGTTGTAGTTTTGTGTATCAAAAAAAGAATGAACAGGCTGGGGCTGGAGAGATGGCTCAGCTCTTATAAGCACATCAAGCTCCTGTGCAGGACCCAAGGTTCAGACCCCAGAAGCCACTATCTGGCTCACAACTCCAGTTCCAGGAAATCTGACAGTCTTCTAGCCATTGTGGTGCAATTCATACTTGCAGATACTCAAACATACACTTCAAATACAAACGTTTTTAAAAAGAACAAATGGGGTTTAATGGATTAATAAGATAGTTCAGTAGATAAAGGTGCTGCCACCAGGTCTGATGAGCTGAGTGCAATCCCCAGAAGAGGGTCCTTTAAATTGTTCTCCAACTCTACATGTGTGCTTTGGCATGACAGCAGCAACATACTTTTTTTTAGTTTTAACTATGTCATCTATAGACAGACAGATCTAATCCTTCCTAAACTGCTTTCAGGGTTTTTTGTTGTTGTTTTTTTCTTTTTTTTTTCTTTTTTGTATCACCTGAGACACTTTATATAGTGTTGAAAGGAGTAAACAGAGAGGGTACAGCCTGCTTTGTCCTAGATCTTAGCATCAAGTATCATGCTGACTGTAGTCTTCTGTAGATGCTCTCTGTCAAGCTGAGAGCATTTCTACTCCCCACCTTCTCTCATTAGGAATGGGTATTGGAAGGCACTTACAGAGTGTTAATCAATCTGGGAAACAAGATGTGATATCTTGCTATAATACTTGTAACAAGGTATTTAGGTAACTGTTCACAGTAGCCACCTACAATAATCAAAACATTAGCATAGTACAATGGAGCAGACAGGAGGCTGACTGTCCCAAATACTGACAAAAGCCTCAAGTTTTAATTTCAAGCACACTGGCCCTTTTATTTATTTATTTTAGAAAAATTTTAAGATACAGTCGTTTTCTTTACATTTATCTATTTTGCTTAAATGTGTCCCTTTGAACACAAGAAGGTCAGAGGGCAATTTGAAGGACTTGGGTCTTTCCTACCATATGGCCAGTGACCACTGAAAAAGGTTGTGAGGCTTGGCTGAAAGTGCCCTTAGCTGCTCAGCCCTCTCAGCAGCCTGTGGTGATTTATTATATATTTAATAAAAATAGGCTGGAATATCAGATAGAGCCACCCGCAGTCAAGGTGAAGGTGAGGGAGTGCTGACCACAGGCCTTTAATCCCAGCACTTGGGAGGCTGAGATCCTCTGGAACTCTATGAGTTCAAGGCTGAACAGAGAGCCAGTAAGTGGTAGCACACACCTTTAATCCTAGCACTAGGAAGGTTGAAGCAGGAATTAAGATGGCTGGTAGGGAAAAGAAATATAAGGAGAAGGCAGAAGTTCTTTGCTTTTTCTGCTCACCCAGTCAGTCTGAGGATTTGTGCAGATAGGACTTAGCCTGTTTGGCATGAGGTTTGGTCCCTCCCTGTCTCTCTGATATTTCAGCTTTTTTTTTTTTTATTAAATACACAATATATCACTACACCAGCCCTCACTTGCTTTTTTAAACACCAGTTTGTACTACCCTACTGCAGTCTTCAGCAAATAGTTAAAAACTTAAACATAAATTGGTCATATACAACAGGCATTAACTCAGAGGCAGATAAGATGTAACCAAGTGAGTGGCATTTTCTTGCAGTGAGATAGAATTAATCAAGTTATAAAAGATCTTACTTGATAAAATCCTAAAGGATTTTTTTTTTTTTCTTAAAGCATCGGCCTATAATCCCTGTATTCCAGAGGTGAGAGCACGGTAATCTGGAGTTCAAAGTCATCCTCCTGGCTCTGTCGTTCCTGGACAACCTGGGTTATGACATTCTGCTTCTCATCAACCTTCCTCAAACCCCAAGCTGCAGCAGAACCCACACACAATTTAAAACCATACTCAATCTGGATGGGAGGCCTAGAAGTCATGTCCTCCAATTATTAACTACATAACTGCTTGACAAGTAATTTAAAAAGAAAGATATCAGCACACTGTAGCACCTGCTCTATAATCTCAGCACTTTGAAGGTACCTAAACTTCAAGGCCATCCTTGATTACACAGTAAATTCAAGAACAGCCTGGGACACACGCACACTGTTTCTAAAATAGTAAACGAAATAAACCCACCCCTTGGGTTTATTTTAGGTTTATTTAAAGTAACGTTTTAAGGGCGTAAACCTCCAACATCTACTAGTGATTTAAAAAAAAAAAAAAAAAAAAAAACACAGAAGACACTGAGGTGCCGACTATTATTAGAAAAACCGTCCATTTTTGCAGTCTTTCCTAGCTAACTCCTCCCCAGAGCCGTCCTTCGGTCGGTGGCCATTTATGGACACAGGAATCAACACACCCAAGAGAATCGACCCAGAAACTCATACGGAAAATGGAGGCTGTGACTCTTTAATGAAACCACAGACCCGCAGACCAAGAAATAAAACGCAAGGTTGAAAGCAAACGCCCAAACCCTACTGCGCAGCCGCAGCCGAGTGACCCGTTCTCGTCCGCCCCGCCCCTTCCCCTTACTTCCTTCCCAGACCCAGCATGCACTGCGTCGACCTTTTCTTTTCCAGTGACCCCTACTTTCGGCGCCTTCCCAATGACAAGGGGCGCGGAGCATTGTGGTCCTGCGGGCCAGAGGGAGAGGCGGGAGACCGGAAAGAGAAAGCAAAAGACCAGTGCGAGCCCGCAGGGAGGAGCCCGGCGCGTGCGCAGGCGTAGCGGCAGGACCGGAAGGGGCGTGGCACACTCTACGGAGAGCGCATTGGGGCGGGGCCTCGAGGCAGGCGAGGAGGGGGCGGGCTAAGGGTGCGGGCGGAGGAGGAAGTGTCATGGCGTCGGGCCGTGGAGCTTCTTCTCGCTGGTTCTTTACTCGAGAACAGCTGGAGAACACGCCGAGCCGCCGCTGCGGAGTGGAAGCGGATGAAGAGCTGTCGCATCGCCAGCAGGCGGCCAACCTCATCCAAGACATGGGGCAACGTCTCAATGTGTATCCTTTTCTAGTTGCGGCCCTCGGTCCCTCACGCCCCGGTCGCGCTCGCCGGTGACCGGGGCCTAGTGTCCCGCGGACATGGCGCCGCTGCCACTACCTTCTTCTGGCGTCAGGAAAGAGAAAGACACATAAGTCTTGGGCCCGGGCTGTTGTGGCGAGCCCGAGGGAGAGGATGAGCTGGGGAAGGCAGGCCGGGAGCCCGCGTTGTGTAACCTGTGCTTGGAAGCGCGTGATGCGGTAGAGAATAGCATTGCTGCCCTGGTGAGAGGGGAATCCAAGATGAGCCAAGTCAAGGGCGGCCCCTTGCACTCCTTCCGAAGTCGGGAAAGGCTTTGAGACCTAGGAAGGCTCCAGTTGTTTAACAGAAAGCCCTTCCCAAGGCTTCCTTACCGGCTTCAGGGCGGCTCTTGCGCTGTGGGAACACATGAGGATCTTTTATTATGTTCTTTGGATGTGTGGCGCGCGCCTTTCAATTACTTTATTTCTAGTGTACTAAGCTGTAGACATTACACCTAATTTCCGGGTGCTCTTTACGTAGCGTAATAAGGAGAATTTGACATCAAGCCTGGTCTTTCTTTTACCCGCAGATTTTTCATGTACTTAGAGGTTGCGGGTTGGTTTTTGAGTAAATGAAAAGAAACTGTAAATCTGGGTTTCCATCCAAGTTGATTTAGTTTTTAAAAATATTTTTCTCGTATTTCCTAAACATTACATCCCAGCTCTCAGCTTACAATAAACACTGCGATTGTTTATATGCACAGGTTTTATATGCATCATTCTTTCACCAAATTCAACAGAAATGTAAGTACTGTTTTATTGTCTCAGCCGCCAAATTAATAATGAATAAATAGTGCAAAAAAAAAAGTTAGTCATTGGTTTTACCATTGGATTTTGTGTTCTGAGTTTACTGTAGATGTAAGTTATGTAATAAACGTCTTGCTCAAGAGCAGAAAGTATTGCGTGGATTTTATTAATTAAACTGTAAGGCTTGGTGTAAGCCCCTGCCAGACCTGAGGCAGAAACAAACAAACCTTGTTTTGTTGATTTGGTGTGTTTTCGGTTTTTTGGTTTTGGTGTTTGCCTTTGGAGTTTTTCAACAGTCTCACTGTAGCTCTGGCTGCCCTGGAATGCACTGTGTAGACCAGACAGACAGGTCTTGAACTCAAAGAGCTCCTGCTTCTGCCTCCTTGTTGTTTGGGATTAACGGGGGGGGGGGGGGGGGGGGGGGGGGGGGGGGGGGGGGGGGGGGGGAAGGGAAGACACGACACAGCAGCGACACCGGACTTCGACACTGGGGACAACACGGATATTTCTTAACTTAAAAAGGCAGCAACGTTTTTTTATTCATTTAACCTTTGCAGGTGGATTGATATATATTAGAATAATTTTTCAGTGATCACATACAGAATAGTTTTGGCAGTTCTTGTCCTTGGGTATGCTGCATCTTAATTGTATAGGACTCATTGTTTCAAATGTTATGAATTGAGACTTGTGTAAACATTGCTTTGAAGTGATACTTTGAAAGGGCAAGCTGCTTGGAGGAATCCTTCTGTGAAGAAGGTATCAATGGTTTTGGCATTGCTATTGACAGACAGTTCTTCATCTCGACCATCAAATACACTGTTAGTTTTGGTTGCAGTAGACCCTTCGAATAGTCTTGTGCTGTTTTTGAGTATAATGTGTGCATCTTTATAAATAGGTAGTTATTTTAGTTAATTAGTTTGCCTAACTAGAATTTTAAAGCTGTCAAAGTTGATGTTGTTCTTTCCAGAGTAACATGGCAATGCATTTGCTTAGTCCCCATTCCCATGGGTATTAGAAATGTTTAGTTTCTTACCGCTATTTTTTATTTGCCTTTCATTATAGTTTTGATAGTGAGAGGTACATGTGTGGATTTATGTTGTTTGTGGATAGTCATTAGGGTCTCAGTTGCTAAAGAAACAGTTTTAGAAAAGTTTCTTACATTGTTACTTTTGAAGTGGCAGAAATTTCGCATTATTTCTGCTTTAAGTTATCTGAAATCTTGACTTACCAAAATTTCAAATAGTTTTTTTTTTTTTTTTTTTAGATGGTGCATATTTTTATTGGATTTGGGTCTCTTGCAATTTCTCTTCTATGCTTTCCTCTCAATCTTCTTGAGTCTTGCTCTTACCTGATTCTTTTATATCGCTCTTAGTTCAATAGTGGTGTTGTAGAAAAGAAACATTGGTAATAATGCTTAGGCTAAGAGAATTAAGTTTTTATTTCAATTCTCTCTAAAAATAGTTGTGAATCAATAATGAGCACCAAATAAATTTGGCTTTTAAAAGTAGCCCTGGATAATGTTGGTAGAGGCTACAGATAAAAATTGTGGGAAATTGTGTTTTGTAAGTGGATTTATTATTCTATTTTCAGTAAAAGATCTCACTACAAGGCTCTGCTTCTTGAGCTCTGCCTGTTTCAGTGGCCTAGTTTATGTGCCTTAAACAAATGGCTTTCTTAAAAGGTAGGCTGTCTTCAGATTGAGCTAAAGCCAAGTCTTTTCTCTGCATTTTTGCTTTCACCATTTTTACTGACAGAGCCATTCAATATCTTTATTACCCCACTTACTCATGTGAAGGAATGTTTGAGCACTTTATACCAAGTCTTTCTTAGCAGGGTAATTGAAATATCATCTGTTTGGGGAAGCAGCATTGTCTCTTTTGTTAGACTTCTTTCTTGTCTGTTTTTGCAGCATCAAAGGTGGTTTTAATGTTTGTATCATGTACTTGCATCAGTTGCATAGCCTCAGTATTAACACATAGATCCTTTAGTGATGGTCTCAGATTGAATGTCAGCCCTGTTTAAATTCCTATTTTCCTACATTCTTGGGAACTTTTTTCTTAGAAGGTTTTAATCCAAGTGTTGTAAATTTTCAGCAGTGACTTAGGAAAATACCTCAGCTTCATAGTTTGGTTTCATTTATACATGTTCACTTGATCTCCAGCTACACAAAACAAATCTGGATCCACTTATGCTAAAACTTGGGAGTCGGCGACCCTAAGAAGTGACTATGTAGCCTGCAATGGTCCTAAACTCACCAAACCTCCTACCTCAGCCTCCTATTAGGCTAATTTTTTAAAATATTTATTTATTTATTATACAGAAGAGGATACCAGATCTCATTATATAGATGGTTGTGAGCCACCATGTGGTTGCTGGGAAATGAATTCAGGACCTTCAGAAGGTCAGCGCTCTTAATCTCTGAGCCGTCTCTCCAGCCCCCTATTAGGCCAAATTTTTAACTTCCTTATTTACAATAGTTATGCTTCTGGGTGATTTTGTTTTTAATTAGTGAGTTTCGCTGGAATCATGAAGGCAGTCTTTCTGAATTCCTTATCTCCTCCTTCATTTGGAGGAAAGCTGTTTATCAAGGGAGCACAACTCCTTTTCTTCTGTTCCTCTATATAACACCCTTGTTAGGCTGTAAGGGTCAGGTGCTTTATTGGAGGCCTTTACTCACTGTTTTTTGTCACTGGTGCTTAGAGAAACCCTCTGAGTTAGACTGACAGAGATTTGGTCTTGTTGCACAGGTCTGTGAATGTGTCACCTACATTTTCTTGATAAACACTCTCTAATAGATGCATTAAAGCAGTAGTTCTCAACTTTCCTGATGCTTCGACCCTTTAATACAATTCCTCATGTTGTGGTTACCCCACCACCAACTTTAAAATTATTCTCATTGCTACTTTATAACTGATTTTGCTGCTGTTATAAATTGAATTGTAAATATCTGTTTTCCGATGTTACTAGGCAACCCCTGTGAAAGGACCATTTGACACCCCCTCAAAGGGTAAATGTTGTAAATAAAACAGGGGTTGGGATAAATCGTCCCCTGCCTTATAATTTAATCAGCTGCTAGCCATTTTGAGGCCTCCTTTCTGAAATATTTTTTGCATGTAGGAGAGAATGAGTGTGTGTATTGCATCACAGAAGTTTCTCTTTTTGCCATAGTTCTTAGATCTAGCAGACAACATTAACATGGGAACACACAGACTTGGATTTTAATCCCTAGATGAGGTGTGATATAGTTAACTTTTGTTGTAAGGATTCAACCCAGGGCCTCATGCATACTAGACATGTCCTCTTACTGAGCTTCCTCCCAAGCCAGGAGCTATTAATTTGTAAGGTGGCATCAGAAGGCATAGTGTATCAATTTTGTCCTCCGGGATATGTTTGGGGGGAGGGGGGTCTAGTGGGTGTGGGTTGTTATTGGTATCTAGTACACAGAAGCTGGAAATGCTTTTCAGCAGTTTATAAGCACAAAGACTGCAGATGTCCCACCTCTGCTGAGGGTAGGGCAGGGGGAGATTTCAGTAGTCCTGAGATTGAGGAATTCTGGATTAACCCAAAAAAATTGAGTGCAGAAGAGCAAGCAGAATGGATGCCAATTAAAGCTCTCTGAACTCCACTGAATTAATTGCAGATTCAGTTCATTTCCTATAATAAACCATCACATGTCCTATTCTCCAAGGGCCTTAATAAAATTTATCATTTTTTTTTTTAATTAAGGGCTCTACGGACAGTTTGGCATTTCTGAAATTTTAAGTTGAAATTTAGTAAAACAATAAACCCTTCCTTCCTGTGCACTTCTGTGTTACTAAGTTTATTGGCTCCACATTTCTTGTTACATTTTTACTTTGTCCTTTAATTTTGTTTATTGTGGATGTGTTAATAAAATATATTAAATATATTGATTTAATATTGTGTGGTGATATATTTAATAAAACCCGTCTGGAATATCAGAAAGAGGAAACAGATCACAGGCAATTCTCACCCAGCCAACATCTCAGAGTAAAAGCTATCTTCCAGCTTCCTCAACCTTGCTCCTCATCAGCTTCTACAGAATAAATCTGTCTTCCTACACCTACACCTGCTTTAAATACCTTTGTCCAGGTGTTTCACCTGTGAGTTCAACTCTGCATCATATTCTAGAGTTAAGGTTAAAGGTGTGAGCTACTCTATTTGGTAGTTAGCCTTGAATTCACAGAAACACAGAAAAATCTGTCTCTGGAGTTATGGGATTAAAGGTCTCCATTCCCAGTCTTTCCCTACTGGAATTAAAGGCTTCAGCTACCACTCTCTGACTCTCCTGGCTTGACTGTGGGTGGATCTGTTCTCTGATATTCCAGACTGATTTTATTGAATATAAAATTATATCACTACAATTTTGCTTTGTTATCTTATGCTTAAGTTTATTTAATGATTTCATGAAGAGGGTTTTGGGGTTTTTGTTGTTTGAGACAGTGTCTAGACTTGCCTCATAGGAGGTATATGTGTCTTCTCCTGAAGAGGTACCTCTTAATCCTTAAGTTGGTGTCCTCTTTCTCTTTTTTTTCATGCAAATAAGGAAGATAGGAATCATGAAGGTTCAATTCCTTGTGTGAAGTCACACTGCTACATGACAACTCAAGAATTTCATAGCTCTGTACCTGCCCTAGGTATCTGCTTCTGGGGCATCTTTGTATCCCTGAAATTTCCCACTGAAAGCACTGTGAAAGGATTGTGTAGGAAGTGTGATTGATCAGCTACCTCCACCAGTATCAGCAGCTGGTTTGATAAAAATTAAGCCAGTTAATGGTTTGTGTTTTTTTTTTTTTTTTCATTTTTCTTAGAAGCAGATTTATAGTGTTGAAATAATCCCCACTGGACAGCTTTTCGGATGGCAGATTGTGTGACACATTAAATATATTGTTTATAGTACTTCATCAAAAAACATTAGCCCTTATTTTCTGTGCTGCTTTCAGCAGTATTGAATAATAATTTTTTGCTTATTAAACCAGCTACCTTTTAAATATAATGATTTGTTCCAAGCTGAA
This sequence comes from Sigmodon hispidus, assembly GCA_004025045.1. Taxonomy (NCBI): domain Eukaryota; kingdom Metazoa; phylum Chordata; class Mammalia; order Rodentia; family Cricetidae; genus Sigmodon; species Sigmodon hispidus. Next base: position 38,889 of record PVIH01000381.1, read on the forward strand.
AATTTATTTTAAATCAGTGTGAATTTTCTTGTGTGACAGTATTGTGTGCATAATTCTATGAATGAGAAAACAACAAAGATGTTAGACCAAGTCACTGATTTCTCTGATCCTCTGCTGCCAGGGCCTCCTTACAGCAGAAGTAAGGTGCTAAGTGCTTCCAACATACTACAGTATTGGTTCAGTTGGTTCTGGCTTTCCTGTGATAACAAATGGGTATTTTAGTTTATTCCAGTACTTGTGTTAGTGGGTATTCCCTTGCCTTAGCATTGAAGTTTTACTTGTGTCCTTGTTCTTGAGACCTTTCTGTGTGCCTTTACCATTTTCCTGAAGTATATGTAGTCCCTGGTGTTTTCCCAGTTTTTAGCTATGATTAGGGTCAAGTATTTATTTATTAATGAAGCCTTCTTAAAAGGCACTAGAGAAAAATAGTTATTCTAGTCTCAGTGAGGGTAGCAGGAATAGGAAGATACACAGGGCAGTTAATTAAAAGAACACAGGAGGATTGTCTTTCCTGCCCTGAGAGCTTAAAAATACAATACAGCCAATTGGAGTGAACCTGCTGCTGGTTTATTTGCAACTTAGACTCTTTGGAACTTCTCTCAGTCCATTTAGTTGTGGCATTCATGTTCATCAAGACTGTCAAATCAGTGATGACTAATTGGAGTCATTTGAAACTTTCTACACCTTAGTGATGACCCCGGCCTTCTGTTAATTCAGTTGACTTTGCCTCCGTGTCAGTGTTGAAGCACGCATTAGCATGAATAATGTCAACAGTGAGAGATGAAAGAATGGCCAAAGATGAGCAGGAGGAGAGCATCACAGAAAGGAATCAGATCAAGAAACAAGAAGGAAAACATAAAGGAATAGGCCAAAGGGAGAGAGTAGATGGCTGTGAGTTAGTGAAATGATTTGAAATGTCATAATTTCGGTGTTTAAGTATACTTAGGTCTACAACAGACCCTTTGAAGAAAGAGCATTTTAAACATAAGCTATTTTAAATTCAAGATCAGAAGTAACAGTACACACTTGTTTGATTTCACACACTAATATCTTGGTCATATTCCTCTGGAGTACTACCCAAAGGACCATGCATATATTAGTTGATTGTATTCTCACCGCAGCAATATAAACTGGTAGTATTTCCTGAGCCATAGAATAATTTGCCTGTGCTACTCAGGTAACAGCAGGGATTGCAGTGAGACAATTCAGCTACTTGGCTACAGCTGGTTTTATCACTTCTACTCTCATCTCCAGTACTTGTAACATTTCTGCAAAAAATTGTCTTGGTTTGAGAATGTTACATTCAAAAAGAGAGGGAGGAGCTGGACATGATGGTGCAGTGCACAACTCTAATCCCAGCCTCAGGAGGCAGAGACAGGCCCATCAATGAGTTCAACACCAGTCTGGTCTACGTAGTGAGTTCCAGGACAGCCAGGGCTACATAGTGAGGCCCTGTCTCGAATGAAAGAACAAACAGATATAATCAACTTCCCTCCACTTTCCTTTAGCTGGAGTAATTTGAGAACATTTCTTAAACTGGGTATTAGAATACTGAAGTATGTGTCTCCCTTCTGTCCCAGAAACCAAATTTATCTTACTTCTCTAATAATGCTGTGAATTTTTTGGCTTTAAACCATGTTAACATGTGCCAGAGAATGTTGGTAGCTTTCAAAAGTATGTTCAGCCTTGAACATTGCAGAGCTGCTAGTAATGTTTCTGTTGCCCAAAACCTCCAGAATTCTTCTAAGCAGTCCAGAAGTCAGTCTTCCATATAGAAAGCAATAGTACCTGGTGTGATCACCTCCCTTAGTCAACCTTAAAGTCTCAGGTGGCTGTTAGCAGTATCTGTCTAAAAAGGTGTTTGGGTTTGTTTTACAGCATGGATGGGGTAAGCTGTAGAGGTGTGGGATGGAGTTAGTAGGTTTTCGAGGAGCTAGGAGGAATGTTGGTTTTACTGTTGTACTACAGAAGACAATGCTTAAGCTGTTTATGGGGACCAGAAAGTCTTTCATGAGAAAGTGTGGGTACCCAAACCAGGAAGAGTCTGTCCCAAAGGTTCCTGCCTAATTCCTTGTATGATTCATGTTTTAAAAGTAGTGTGGCACTTTGGAATCCATTTGAAGCTGTCTTATCTTCTAAGGAGAATAATTGTACAGCTTGAAAGTTGCGTGGTTTTTATTATTTATTTATTTATTTTGGTTTTTCAAAACAGATTTTCTCGTGTAGTCCGAACTGTCATGGCACTCACTCTATAAACCAGGCTGGCCTCCTCAGTGCTGGAATTAAAGGTGTGAGCCATCACCATCTAGCTGTGTTTTATTTTTGATATTGAGACTTGCTTGCTCGTGTGAAGAGGGGAATTGTATGAGTTGCCTAAGAAATGCTTGTTAGAGACTTCATTAAGTGCCATTTGAACACTAAGGGAACTTCTGTAGTTGGGAAGGAAATTTAAATCTGCCTTGGTCTTTGTTTTGTTTTTCACTTTATTGCTCTCCTTAGTGTTAACATTTGAAGGCTAGGTTAGCTAACTGTTTCCCTCCTAGATTATGTGCAAGATCATGAATACAAGATTTGGGGGAAGTACTTACCTTTGTTTTATTGAGGACTTAATGAATTTCTTCCATAGTTGATGGCTCACAGATTTCCAGAGTGGCATCTTGAGTGCTTGGAGCTTGATATTAGTGATATTGGTGCCTTTGGTATCATTAGCCATATCATACATTCAGCAAGTACTGAGCATCTCAGTGAGCTACTCAGTAATAGAGAGCAGGAAGGAATTCAGATAAATGATTCAGTCTGTTTTAGCTGACTGCAGACTCATTTACTTGAGGCATTCTTGATAATTTGAAATTCCTTAGGATTGTCATCATAACATTCTTTCTCGCTGTTAATGAGTATTAATCAGCTTTCTGTTACTGTAAACAAACAAACCTAAGAGTTGCTTTGAGATTCTGGGAAAGGAAACACATCCAAGGCTCAGGAAAACTATTCTTCTCATTGATCAGGAGAAAAATGTCACAGTCCCCTTGGGGACTTGCCTCCAGTAACCTAAAAATCTGTTGTGCTACCCTAGGCTTTGAGTACATCGACCTTTGAGGGTTATTGAGCATACAAGCTATAATAGAAACCAAAGTTCAGTGTGATAGCACACCCTTTTCATCCCTTCACTTACAAGGCAGAGGGTCCCTTGAGTTAGAAGCCAGCCAAGATTACATTGTGTGAGACTGTCTCAAGAGTTCTGCAGAAAGAGTTTCTCAAAATCATTTCTATTCTACGTACTCTCAATGCAGATGAACTGGAAAAAATCCCCCTTAAGATCCACTGTCCAATGTGGATTTTCTATTAATTGCAAACATTTTTAGGAAAGGATGTTCCTTCACTACATTAAAGGCACACAGTTAGTGATACGATCTGCCTTTTTCTCCACCTCCCATCCTTTCTGTGTAATGAGTGGTCCCTTGGATAACAGACAAAAGTTCTTTTGCCTTTTGAATAATAGCGACCTGCATCTTAGCATCTAGAAATTACCATTCTGTGGGAAATTTTGGTGTGTGATTTTTTTTTTTAAGTTTTAGAATTTTTATTTTATATATATGAATGTTGTTCCTCCATGTATGCCTGTGCACCATGACTTTGAGGTGTGTATAGAAGAAGGCATTGGAACCTCAGAACTATAGTTACAGATATTTGTAAGCTGTGGTATGGGTGCTGGGACTCGAACCTGAGTCATCTACTGCTGAGGCATCTCCAGCTCCTTTGTGTAGAATCTTTTTTTAATAAAAAAAAAGTTGAATTTTTAGTTTGATTTTTTTTTTTGAGTTAATAATTGCTTGGTTTATTACTAACTCCAGATAATTGTTGAAATTTGTGTCTCTATCATAGTTGATGGCTGTGTAGTTAGTGCTGTCTATACTTACACCCCAGGAACTTACCTTACTATACTGTCCAGGTCTCCTCTTGGCAAAGGGTTTTAGCTTTCTTGGTCTTTAATGTGTTTCCCCCGTCTTGTTTTTTAGCTGCTTTTATTACCTACCGTAGTGAAGTAATTCTATGTAGCCCATTCATTTTCAGAATTCTCTTTGTGTTGTGCCCCATAGAGTCTATTACTAACCCATAAGTAAGATAACCTAACTCCAAGCCACACGGGGGTCTGGGAGTTTGGTCCTGAACTTTCTTAGCAAGCATTCAAAAATAGTGGCTGAGTAGAAAGAGGCAGTGTGGTGTGTTTGGCCCACTGTCTTAACTCTCTTAAAGCTGTGGTATTACTTTGTGTTATTTTTTCCTTTTTCCTCCACTGTGTACACACTAATGCTAAAGTTTGTTTGCTTGTTTTTACTTAGCCAAGGTCAAATCTTTTTATTTGCAAAATAAATATAATGAATATCTATTTAAAACTTATAATATTGGCTGATCCTGTGGTGCTGAGCTATGAGAACTTTTAACATCAGTGTCATAAAGGTTGATACGCAAAGTGTCCTATTGTTACACTGGTCTGGGTTAAAGAGAGAAGAATGAGAGTGAAATAGCTGAGTGCTGGAGATACACAGCTCAATGGCAAAGCATGTGATTAAACATGCAAATCTCTGGTTCCATCCTCAGCACCAAACACAGGAAAAGCTTTTACATCAGTCTTTTAGATCAATCCCAATGAATACGTCTTGCTATAATATATTCCTTTCTTTGCTTGCCCAACCCTAGGAAGTAGAGACTGTTCCCAAGAAAGTTTGCTTATAAATGACCTATTTATAAAAATCTCTTCAACAGATAATATCACCTACTGCATTGTTTTTGGCTGCAAAAGTGGAAGAACAGGCTCGAAAGCTTGAACATGTTATCAAAGTAGCACATGCTTGTCTTCATCCCCTAGAGCCACTGCTGGATACAAAATGTGATGTATGTAAAAATGAGGCTTTCTCGTTTTCATTTTCTTCATAAATTTGAAACCAGGAACTGTCTGACAGGAATGCTTCTTGTATGCTTCATGAATTTGTATGTCACCCTGGATTATGTAAGGATTTGAATAATGCTACTTGATTTGCAGTTGTTTTGAATTGTTTACAAATTCAATGACTGTCTTAGGGTTTCTATTGCTGTGGAGAGACTCCATAACCATGGCAATTCTTATAAAGGAAAATATTTTTAATTGAGGCTGGCTTATGGTTTCAGAGATTTAGTCAGTTAAAATGGCAGATACGGTGCTGGAGAAGGAGCTGAGAGTCCTATAGCTTGAGCGTATATGAAACCTTAAAGCCCCACCCCCACAGTGACACTTTGTCCAACAAGACCACAGTTCCTAGGAGTGTCATTCCCAATGAGCCAAACATTCAAACACATGAGTCCATGAGGTCATTTCCTATTCAAACCACCACAGTGACTTACAGTGGAAAGGGAAGATTCTATGTGACCTCTTGGTGGGTGTGCTTAAGACCAGAAGTTGTGTAACTCTCAATGAAACAGCAGAGGAAGGAATAGACAAACTCCAGTTTACTATAAATAGGTTATTCTTCTCGAGTTCTGTGGCTTCTTAAAATGAGCTTTCTTAGTTAGACAAAAGAATGTCTGACAAAATAATTGCATGTGGGCCTTTGCAGGTATTTTTCAGGCATTATAAGTGAGTCATTCAATCAGGAATCTTCACCCACTTAGTGACTTCCAAGTTATGTTAGTTCCATTTAATTTAGGTCAAGTTTAAAATCCTAAATTTAGGCTCTGATAGAAGATTGATACATTGATGCTGGTTTTTAAATGAATAAAATGCCATTGTGTACATTGAATAATGAGCAGTTTGTAATTGTTTAACAATAGTTCTCATAGTTTATGTTAATAGAATAAACTTACTTATTCTAGTGTGTACATGCTAGTGTCTTAAAAATCAGCTCAGTGACATTAAAGGTAATTTCACTCTCTGGGTTTAGTGTGTTGTCAGGAAAATGAGCATACATGTGTGTATACATGAATTTGGAGCAGGTGTACCAGAGTCCAGCTCTGTATATAGTCTAGGCTAGCCTCAAACCGAGTTATTCTGCCTCAGCCTCCCAACGGTATAGCCACTATACCCTTTTAAATGTGAGATTGCTTCCTTCTCACCAGGGTCAGTTGTTAGGGTCCTAAGACTGGGGTGTTGGGAAAATTTCTATGTTCTTTCTTTCAAGAACCTTGTGAAAGGGAGATGGGTTCTTGAGTTTTAAGGGGAAGATTCTGTGAATTTGTGTATCTTGGTAACTGGATGACATTGATCCAGAGACTTAAGATTCGCCTTTTCTAGGGAAGATAATTCTAAAAAATTAACTCACAGACACAAGTTAGGAAGTTTTTCTCTTAAAAGGCAAATTTGAGTTGAGTAACTCTCTTTTGGCTTGATGTTCCTGTACTGCCATCTAGATGCAACAGTGTAGACTTGTACTATGCAGACTTTATTCAGTTAACCTTCCCTGGTTCATGGCACTCTTTCATTTGTTTTTTTGGCTTTGTTTACTATCTGTATAAAAGTGGTTCTGTTGTAGTTTGTAGTAGTATAAAGTTTTACTGGGCACCTATTTGGCCTGGAGGTTTGTGACCCTGGCGCGTGCATGGCTGAGGTTTGAAACCTGGTCCTCGCCACGGCTTTTGACTTGTCCCAAAATTGGCCATGCTTCATTTATCACCTTAGTTTCTTTGCCTCGTATTTGTAAGCAACTGCTGTACTGTGTAATCCTCATGAAGTCTGATAGTCTAGGACTCTAGTGGTGTATTTATTCTAAATATCTAATGTTATTTTTGTCTGACAGGCTTATCTTCAGCAGACTCAAGAGCTGGTTTTACTTGAAACCATAATGCTACAAACACTGGGTATGTGCTCATATCATTTTGTGTTGTTTAAAACTAGTTTGGGGCCAGGTGGTTGTAGCGACACCTTTAATCCCAGTACTTGGTAGGCAGAGGCAGCTGGATCTTTGTGAGTTCAAGGCCAGCTTGGTCTACAGGGCAGCCACGGCTACATAGAGAAACCCTGTCTTAAAAAAATCAAAAATCAAAGCAGAAAGGGTGGATGTTAGACTTACCTAAAGTTAGGTGGTTCTTAGAGCCAAACCTAGCAGGCTGAGGTCACATAAATATGAGCTCTGGGAGGAGTCAAATTTAAATCTGTCAGCTTCTGGCACCGGTGTAATCTTGGGGCAGTTTTCATACCTTTTACATTTCCATTCTGCACATAGGGAATAAAGACTGCTTTATTATAACAACTTTTTGTTGCTATTATTCCATTTTCAAATGTTGAATAAAAATATAAGTACAAACAGGAGTGGAAGTACATGTTTTTTTTAATCCTAGCCCTCAGGAAGCAGAGCAAGTAATTGGCTCTCTACATTCAAGGTCTTCCAGGACTACATAGTGACCCTGTCTCCAAAGAAAAAGAGAAATAGAAATACAGCTACATGTGCTGGCAGATTTTTATTATATAAGTAGTTTATTTAAAGCATATGAACTAAGTTTTATTAAAAGATAGAAAAGTGGGCTGGAGAGATGGCTCAGCGGTTAAGAGCATTGACTGTTCTTCCAGAGGACCTGAGTTCACTTCCCAGCATCCACATGGCAGCCAACAACTGTCTGTAATTCCAAGATCTGACACCTTTACACAGTTATATATGCAGGCAAAACACCAATTCACATAAAATAAAAATATATTTAAAAAAAAATACAAGAGTGAAAGTGAGAATGCATTGCCTCTGAATGCAATTACGAGTTACAAACATTTATTTGATATTAATATGCTACATTATAAAACATAAACATTTTTATGGCATGCATTACATAGGAGCTGAAGGTAGGAGTCAGGTAGAACTTCTGTGTTCATGAGGCTATGTTTCATACCCAGTGTCACTAACAAAAGTAGCCGCTGCATGATATACATGACATTCTTAAGCACAGAGTATGAATGCATATGTTTAAGTGTACTTTGAAAACACATCTCTTTATTTGAAATGTTATTTTGCTAGTTAATTACAGGAGAGATATAAATACACCTGATTGCTCATTTGTTAGACTTTAGACTCAGCGTTCTAAAGCTACTAGATAATAAAAGCAAAAATTCTGCTACATGGAAGAGCTGATTGAATATTCATTGAAAGCTTTCCAACATTTTTTCTTAAATTTCTGAAGCTATTTCTAGAAATGGTCTACCTGTTTGTGTGATTCTCGTTAGAAGATATAGCTGTACCCCTTTGATTTAACAGTAAAATGAAGAGAGAGCTGCTATATGTAAAGTTCTTTGCTTTTGGCAGAGGGTATGTTTATGAGAAATTTTTTCCCACATCTTCTAAAAGATTGTTAATGTTAAAAAGAGAATATGTAAGCTGTAGCCATTGTAATAATTATTTGATGATTTTCAAATGTTCACATAGCTCTGGTAAATTAAAAGTATCAATTTTAGATCAAATTGACCTTGATGTTTAAATAATTGTCTGTTTTTCTATTGAGACATAAGAAATTAGTTATCATTTATTCTGGAGGGTAACGGACATATCAGCAATGAGAAGCTTTCATGTTGGCTTTGGATTACTCTTTAATACTGAAGAGTGTAATAGACATGATCTTATGGGGAGCTGCATTGCTCAGGCAAGTATTATTGTGGTAAGTAGTTGGGAAAAAAAGTGCTTTTCATTTCAGGTTTTGAGATCACCATTGAACACCCACACACAGATGTAGTGAAATGCACCCAGTTAGTAAGAGGTGAGTGGTCCCTCAACCATCTGAGATGAGTGTTGATGTTTTTTCCCTCTAGGATTGGTATGGACATTATGTATTCTTCTAGCTTTTATTTGGTTTTATTAAAAGGAGGAAATGTAAGCTTGGCAGTGGTGGTGCATGCCTTTAATTCTGTCACCCAGGAGACAGAGACAGGTGGATCTCTGTCAGTTTGAGGACAGCCAGGGCTACACAGAGAAACCTTATTTTTAAGGAGGGGATGGGGAATCAAGTGTCATTTTGAAATGTTATTATCTGCTTCTATCTACATTTCTCCAAACGCATTTGGTTGCTTTCTATGTGATAATGGAGAAAACTAACAAGCATATCATTTGCCATTGAGTTCTTGTTAAGCTACATGTAAGCAGGAGCCCTTTGTGTTTGCTGTGGCACTAGAATTCTTCCCACAGGGTACCAGTGTTGCTTCTCTGGTTCCCGTTAGGATTGTTTATGGGCACATCACAGCCTCTGGGGACCACTCCTGTGCTTTTTCTATTTTTGAAAATAAGATCCTGTGGTTGCAGTCTCTTACTTGCAAGATTTTTAAGGCTTATTTTTAAACAAAATGGATAAGGCTTTTGAAGATCTTGGGGGTTTTGTCGTTTTGGAGAGCATGTGTTTTGGGAGAGCGTGTGTGTCTTAGTGTTTACATTAGAAGTCTTATTCATTTTAAGTAGAATTCATTTTGTATTTAGGTAGTATTTTGATAAATGGCAACATTTGGAAAATAAGCCTAGAGTCTTGTTTGTTAGCGCTCTTGCTTTGTTGAGTTCTATACTCAGGATCACACATTATCAGTCGATCACTTTGTAAACCGAAGTATTTTAATTATGGTTCCTGCTTTTTACACAATCATACAAATATATTTAATAGCACATTCCTTTCCCTAGTCACAGTAAAGTACAGAATAAATAGCTAACTTAACTAGTTGTAGATGTTGAGTTAAGAAAGCTTGTAGGTTGATCTCCCTGAAAACTTGAAAGACTGGTGTTTACAAGGTACCAAACCATGTAATTTGCTGTAAGTCAAGAGCCTAATGAAGAAAGACATCAGTGTGTTTAGCAAAAGTGTGTGTATTGCCTTAGAAAATAAAGCTGGATTTTAAATTAACATTTAACAAAAACCACAGATTTAATACATCATTTCCCAAAAGGTTTTTGTTGTTGTTATTTAATTATTTGATGTTGGCATATAACCTGAACCTTGAGTTCAGAGAGAGAGAGAATGAGTGCGTGCGTGCGTGCGTGCGTGCGTGCGTGCGTGCGTGCGTGCGTGCGTGCGTGCGTGCGTGCGTGCGTGCGTGCGCGCGCTGGAGGCTCTCTTGTCTGAGGTAGCTGAGCTTTAAAGATGTTGTTTTATTTTTTTAGTGTCTTTGTTTCCTTTACTCTGTTATGACTTTGAACTAACAAGAACACTTTTCCTTCAATCCTATTTATTGAATTTAGATTCAGTCCTTAGGAAATGTGATACCAATTGAATG
>PVIH01000381.1:49189-246085 GCA_004025045.1 Sigmodon hispidus
TTTTTTTTTTTTTTTTTTTTTTTTTTTTTTTTTTTTTTTTTTTTTTTTTTTTTTTTTTTTGGTGGTAGGTAGATGTGCCGTGTAAAGCCCTCACTTCCCGCTCTAGATGAGACAGTTGCTATTTTGCTGCAGAATTGGCTGTTGTCATTTTACAGGGACCTTTCACTCTGTGATCTCTCCTTCCCTCCCCACCAGGAAAGAATATCATACTTAAGTCACACTGCCTCCAAGACCTCTGGTGCTCTGACAGTCTTCCTTAGCACAGCTCTGCCAAACCCAATTCCTTTTGTTAGACCTTCCCTTGATGATCACATGGGGCAGCGGGGATTACAGGTGCCAAGAGTGAAAAACAGGAGGGGAAGGAGTCTGGGGACTAGGGAGGGTGGGCTTCGGGGCTGTCAGCTAGTGAACAGTGATTTTGAACAGAAGGGATGGGAAGTGGGGCTGGTGAGAGGTTCTTCCTATTGGGGAGAGTATGGGGTAGGAAAAAGGGAAGGGAAACTGTTTAGTATCTTACGAAACTAGTTAAAAATTGCTTTCCTGTTGGGGACCAGTGTCGGAAGCATCCTTATTCCCCCAGAATACTCCTCTTTCTAGGTACTACCTGTAATTGGAGTCTCTAATTTAAAAAAAAAAAAAAAAGTATGGTCGGGCTTTCTACATTTTGTTAATGTGTAGTAATAATGTGGTAAAGAACTGAGATTTGTGCTTTGAGTTTGGGGTGGGGGTTTTATTCCATTTTGAAGGAAATTTAAGCCAGCCTAAATATGATGACAGGATTAAGTTTGGCAGGCAACTTCTTGTATTTTGTATTAGACTTCAAAAATCTTTTCTTCTTCTTCTTCTTCTTTTTGTTTTTTGTTTTTTTTTAAATCCAGGAGAATGCTTTATTTCAACTTTTAGCTGACTAGATGCTTAACTTAGTAACAAGTTTAGCCTAGCTAAAAGCAAATCGGCTTGTTTCTCAGATCTATGGGGGATAGCAAGAAACATTTGAGTGAATGTTGTTGAAGATTTTCAGTAGTATAGAAAATGATGGCGCTCTTGTGATATTTGTAAGTAGTAAGTAAAATTTACTTTTTGTGTATAAATCTTTGATGTTTTGTTGTATTGAGAGTTTTGTGGTGTTTACACGTTGAAGCTGATGATATTGTCTTCGTTCTTCTTTTTTTTCTTACAGCAAGCAAGGATTTGGCACAGACATCCTATTTCATGGCTACCAACAGGTTGTTATCCTGACCCTCTTTGTTGCACTGTTGTAGCACACTATAGCTTCCTTTAATGCAGGGCCCCCTCAACGTGTCTCTTGCCCTTGTTGCAACAGGAGACTGGACCATCTACTGTGGTGGTACCTTCCTGCTTGCTTTGCGGTGTATTGTACAAGGGACTTTGGGCACAGAGGGGTTAAATGCACACTGTGAAGTGTAGTGGTGCTTTCTGGTGGCATATTCTCGATTTGTGAGTGCATAAGTCTAAACTTGGTAGCCTGAATAGCAGCTAAAGATTACACAGAGCTAAACTTAACCTAGAAACTTGGTAAGTATAAAGCTATTTCTAGTTTACAATTATAGTTAATTTTCACATTGATCCAGTCTTTTAAAATAATTGCTTAAGTTTCTTAAGTAAAATTTATGTAATTTGGGACTCGTTCCAGATAATATTCCAGATAGTAAATTGGAAGTAGTCAAGTATTATCAGTCTTAGGTCTGCAGAGATACAGTTTGCTTTTAAAGTCCTGCTTTTTTTTTTCCACTTATAGAAAGTAAAAATGTAGTATGTATTTGTGGCTCTTCAGTATTTATTTCATCTATTCTAAACTAGAAGAATAGTTTGAATGAGGCTCTAAAATTGAATGTATAATTCTGTTCTGGATTTGTATTAAATGTTGAAACTTTTTTAAGTGGGCACTGTGGAAATGGGAACCAAACTACCTTTTTGGATTAGAAAACTTAGTTCAATGGGCATGGTGGCCTGTCCCCATCTTCCCAGCACTGGAAGATCAGGATTTCATGTTGTCCTTGACTACATAGAGAGGTTGAGGCCAGTCTAGACTACATGAGAATCTGTCTTTAAAAAAAAACTTGGTTTAAAAAACTAGTATGTGAAATGTCACATGCCCAATTTTGGTAGATATGAGAAGTAAAGATAGTAGTATTGACCTGTTTTGAGCCTTAAATTTTTTTGGCAGAAGGTAAGTTCTCCTTGAGGTTTTGCTAGAAGGGACACAAATTTACATGAACAGGAATTAAAAGCTCTGATTTACTAACATGTATTTTTGCTGTTAAGCTACATCAAATGGTCTGATCTTTGTGCTGTTAAAATTGTTTTTGTTTTATAATGTGTTTACATTTTTGCCATAATGTTATAAAAAGAACCAAGACTACCACAAAAAAAGGTTTAAAAGGTTATACTTTGTATATGATAATTATTGTAAATATACTGTTTTTTTCTTTGTATAATATTTTGTTAGGTCTTAAAATTTTATTAGTAGTATATTTTATAGTAGTATTTAGTATTATGTAAATAAAATATTACTATGCTATGAAGGGGTGAGAATAAGGGAAGTGTTTTATGATCTATGTAAAGGCTTATTATAATTTTTGGTAGTATTAGCTCTTAATAGAATATCATTATGTACAGACAAACACTTCTGATTTTATGTTTATTTAGTCTTACTGGCAAATGTTTTTCTTTGTTTTACATATTTTGAATTTTTGTGGCCCTCCACTTTTAAATCTGCTCTACACCAGTTTGCATCTTACGACCTTCTGTCTTCAATACAAACCCACGGTGATAGCATGTGTGTGCATTCATTTGGCTTGCAAATGGTCCAATTGGGAGATCCCTGTGTCAACTGATGGAAAGCACTGGTGGGAATATGTGGACCCTACAGTTACCCTAGAGCTGCTAGATGGTAAGCAGGGGGAAGAGTTCCTTTCCTATGTGAAGAATGTACTGTAAACTTTCTCTGTGTATGCTCGATACCTACCTTAAGCAGTTGCCAGTGCTGATCAGTCCACACATATACACCAACCACAGTGGCTCCAATGTTAATTCCAGATGTCCTTTAATTCACTAGTATTTGGATTTCAGAGGATAAATTCAGTCTCTTTAAAGGCCTGGATTTAATTCCATTTTAGTAATTTGATGGAAGAACTTAAAATTGCAGTTATCATCAAATGTTTACTAACCACCAGTTCACACTTTTAGGATTCCTTAATAAAATTTTTAAATTTTATTCCTTTAAAGTTTAGGTACAAAGTAATGTAATGAATGAGTTTCCTTATGGCATTTTCAAATACAGGAATCACTGTATTTTGTTCTAATCTGTCCCTTTGCCCTATTAAATACTGGAGTTGATAAAACGTGAATAAGCTTAACTGGGTGTGATAGCACATACTGATGATCTCAGTAATTGAGAGACAGGCAGATCCAGGGTTCAAGGCCATCTAAGAATACATAGTGAGACCCTGTCTCAAAAAAGTAAAAAACAATAAGCTGGATATACAACATTCCAGTTGAGTTTTGTCTATTAGATTGGAGGTGTTAAAGTATACTAATTTTGTTGAGTTTAAAGTCTGTAAACTAGGATCAGGTATAGCTAGGTAATTAATGTGTACTCGGAATATGTACGTACAATTCTAGTCTCAGTCCCAAGCACTTTTAGAAGTGAAAGCTCAAAATTGAGTGCTAACTTACTATGTAAACTGAAACATTAGGCCAAGGAGTTGTTTGTGATGTTCTCTTACATTATTAATTAGGAACGAATAAGAGAGAATTAAATGCAAATCATACCAGTTATAAACCTGAGATTTGAGGGTCTCTGGTAAGAGTCAGTGGTAACTGGTTAAAAATACGACATATTGTTGAGATGACTGATTAGCACTTTCAAGCAGATACCTGATTTCAGAAAGAAAATAGACAACAAATTGGAACAGATGTCAGATTTTCAGCATTTTTTTTTTTTTAATGCATTAGTGTTTTGCCTGTATGTGTGTCTGTGTGAGGGTGTCAGGTTCCCTGAAACTGTATTTACAGGCAGTTGTGATCTGCCATGTGGGTGCTGGGAATTGAACCCAGGTCCTCTAGAAGAGCAGTCAGTGCTCTTCACTGCTGAGCCATCTATAGCCCAAGCTTACTGTTTTTTAGACTTCCAGTCTCTATTCACAAGGAAGGCCGACGGGGAGAGAGGCTTTACTTTGGCTACTTTTAAAAATACTGACTTTTTTATGTAAAGTTCAGAGCCCCGAGTTCTAGAGGTTGTGGGGCAGCAGAGTTTCTATTGCAAATTGAAAAGGAGCCATAAGCAGTTTACAAGCTGGTAGTGGGGCTGCACATTTGCCTAACTGACTATAGTTGGCCTGTCCCACTTATAAAACATGCTTTTTTTGTAAAATCTTTATTTCTCCCCCTTGAGAGGGAGGGAAAAATTATATATATTATATATATATATATATATAATGCTAATGTCACCTGTCATACTGTTTTTATCAGTATTATACTCTAACCAGCTCACCTAAGTGGCCTGCTGTTTGTAAATGGTTAGGGGTCTTGTTTGTTTGGGTTTTGGGGTTTGTTTTGGTTTTGGTTTTCAGTTTATTTGGAGGAAAGCAAATTTAAAAACTAGTAAAGACCTTTTCATTTGGCTCTCTTGTTCTGTCCTTAAAAAAATCAGGTTACTATGCCACTGTCTCATCTTAGCAGTCAACAGACATAAGTGATCTGCCTTTTTGCTTTAGATCATATGTGCAGTTACCCTATGGTTGTCATTGACATAAGAGTCATCTGTATTTTCCTCCATTTTTATTCTGTATAGACTCAAATTCATTATCGATTCCGAAGTTGAATTTGTTCTGATCAAATTGTCATGAATTTCCTGAAGCTGTTCATTTAGTAACTGTTCCTCTAACAGCATGGCTTGGATTTAGCATAATTATAAGTTCTCTGCATGTGATTGTGGGTGCATGTGTAAAGTTGTTTATGTGTCATTCATTCTGTGTGTAGATTAGCTCTAAGGACGAAAGACCTCAGTAAAGAAGCCCCTAGAAGTTGGAGCCAAGAGACTCATTCAGTTTAATGCCATATTCCCAGCCCAGCCTGAGCTACATGAGTCCCTGTCTATCGATGGGTGGGTGGAGAGATGGATGAAGAAATAGATAGGAAAAAGACTTTATAGTGCATGTGGCTTATTTCTTTATAATAACATAACGGACTATTAAAAATTTTGATAAAATAAGGTACTTAAGAAAGGAAAAGCAAAGCTTGCACTTTTGTCTGCCATGTGCGGACAAAATTTGTGCAGGAAGTTTAAGGCAGAACATCCTCATTCACACTGGACCCAAAAGTGCCTGGGTATTAGCTGAAGTCAGGTCAAAAGTAAATTTTCTCAAAGGAGGAAATAGAGTTCTCAGAATTGGATATTTTATTTTATCCAGGCTTGTTCAAGAAGCTTCTGAGACTAAACAGGAAATAGTCTTGGAATTACTGAGGAAGTTCCATTCCCATCTGAAATTCGTAGTTAATTTAGATTTTAGTTGATGGGTGCTTTTCAGCACAATTTTATAGACCAGTCTTGGTTATGGTGGTGTGATAAAATCGTCATTGTCTGGGGTGCTGGACATTAAACCCAAAGTCTTATGTGCTAGGCAAATACTCTAGCACCGAGCTGTACCTCATCACCTTACAGGCTGAGTTGTTAGTTATCATGCTATTAAAACCTTTATATAACTGGGTATATACAGTGATACTGGATTAATTTTTGTATGTCCTACATTGAGACATTCTGTGTTGGCATAACATGCTGTCAGTCTTAACATTTACCTAGGCTAGGTGACAGGAAAACTTGATCTTTGCATTGGAAATCAGTAATGTGCAGCCTCTGCTTGGTCCCACTGTGTCAGACTGACTTGACATGGTTAATTCAGATGATAACCTTCCTTATTTCATAACAGTTTCTTAGGTGATAAAATTTTAATTTAACTCAAATATGCCATTTTGGAGCAGTGGTCACCTCATTATAATCCTAAACTAAGACAGTGGATAATAATTTGCTGGTATAGTGTTAAAATTACTGGGATAAGTGTAAGTGTGGATAGAGTTCTTTTTTTTTTTTCTTTTAGACATGTAGCCTTGAAATAATTTTAAGCTTGAAGAAATTGTTGGTTTTTTTTTTTTTTAAAAACAAAAACAAAAATCCTTGTAGTATCTTAACTTCTGTTGTTAATATCTTATATATTTGATTTTTAAGATTGGAAGATTGAAATTGTTATATAGTACTGCTGATTAAACCTGGTTCTGTTCATATCTCCCCATTTTCTCTGGTGTAGGGTCTTAATAATTCTGTTTGTATCTAATTGAAATGGCCAGATATCACCTCCAGGCTGTCAGGGCACTCTGTCGGTGATTTCCAGTGTGTCTCATATTTGTCATTGAGATTGAGTGTTCTTGGCAAGAATGCTGCAGAAGTAGGTTGTAGACTGTTTGCCTCTCAAAGCATGGGATAGAGTTCATTTAGCACATCTTAACCACCATGCTGGTCATGTGATAACGGTGGTGGTGTTGAGTTCTTCATTGTAAAGCTATTCTTTCTCTTTATAGTTAAACCTGTTGGGGACAATTCATTTAGGGCTCTACAAATGGATGCCTTTTTCTCAAACCCTGTTCTATGTTAAATGTTGCTATGTTGTTTGCCTGGTAGAGATTCCTACTACCACCCTCCACAGGAGTTTATTTTCTAATTAAGCAAGTGAAATGAGGGGAAGGAGGAATCTTTTATAAATGAATTCAGCTTTGAAATAAACAGTTCAAGAGTTGTGTCACCTTTTTTTATATATGCTTAAGACTGAATAGGAAGTTAACAGTGAACGGGATGAAGGATGAACTCCTAGGACCATTTTTGAATAATGCCCACTTGAGAGAAGTTCAGATAGATTCTAAAGGCACCGTCTAAGCTTTAAATTTAAATTTTATTTTTAGAGCTAACACATGAGTTTCTACAAATATTGGAGAAAACGCCTAGTAGGTTGAAGAGGATTCGAAACTGGAGGGTAAGAGAATTGGCAGGATTTAACCAAATATATCAATTTGTCACTCCTCTAGCAATTGCCTAGCAAGCAGTTTGAAATTGAATGATTGAATACTGCAATACTGCACTTCGCAGTATTTCCCAGTGTGTCACACTTAGACTGCTGGTGCTCATAGTTGCTCAGCTCCTGTGTCCAGTGGACTCTCTCTGTCATATCTTATTTATTATTATTATGATTATTATTATTATTAGTCTTGGGGAGATTCTCTTAGCTTTACAAGTGAGGCTAATGCCTACACAAGTTAATATCTCTCAAATCCTGGGTTAGGATGTAATTGTATCTAATTCTCAAAACATAAGAGTCTTCTGTTCCATTCATTTATTGCCTTAGAACTTTGAGTCCAGGCAATTTTATTTCTGTATACTTCCTATAGAGGTTTACAAGCAAAGACTTTTGTATTAATTACCCTTGCTGTCATTGTTTCTTCTATTTCTCATTAAACTAGGCTATGGCTAAGAAACCAAAAGTAGATGGACAAGTATCAGAGACACCACTGCTTGGTTCATCTTTGGTCCAGAATTCCCTTTTAGTTGATAGTGTCACTGGTGTGCCTGCCAACCCAAGTTTCCAGAAAGCTTCAACATCAACGTTCCCTGCTCCAATACCTCTAAATTCAGGAAATACTTCTGTTCAAGACAGCCGTGCATCTGATAATTTGTCAGTGCTAGCAGCAGGAATGCCCAGTACCTCGTACAGTTTGTCATCACACCAAGAATGGCCTCAGCATCTAGATTCAGCCAGGACAGACCCGGTATACGCTCAGAAACAAGAGGCCACTCTCTCTGGGAGTCAGTACATCAGCTTCCATCAGGGACCTTCAATGACACTGCATTCAGGATTACATCACAGGCCGGACAAAGTTACTGATCATTCATCAGCTAAGCAAGAATATGCTCACAAATCTGGGAGCAGTAAACACCATGGGCCCATTCCTTCTGCTCCTGGAGTGGTACCTCAGAAAATGTCTTTAGATAAGTACAGAGAAAAGCGGAAGCTGGAAACACTTGACCTGGACACGAGGGATCATTATACAGCTGCCCATGCAGAGCAGCAGCATAAACATGGGCCAGCCCAGGCAGTCCCGGGCAGTTCTGTCACATCTCCCATTAAAATGAAACTTCCCATCGCCAACTCAGACAAACCTGAGAAGCATGTAGCAGAGAAAAAGGAGAAGAGTGGATCACTGAAGTTGCGGATTCCCATCCCACTGCCTGATAAAGGTCCCAGTAAAGAAGAGCTGAAGATGAAGATCAAAGTGTCATCCTCAGAAAAACAGAGCTCTTCTGATGAAGGCAGTGGGAAGATCAACAGAGAGCACAAGGAGAAGCACAAGGAACACCCTGCCAACCGCCACCACAGCAGCCACAAGCATTTGCACATGCACAGTGGAAGCAGTAAGCATGCTGCTGATGGGATACCACCCACTGTGCTGAGGAGTCCTGTGGGCCTGGGCCCTGAAGGCATCTCCTCTAGCTCCAGTGCAAGGAAGAAGCTGCATATCAATGATGCCTCCCACAACCACCACTCCAAAATGAGCAAAAGTTCCAAAAGTTCAGGTAGTTCATCTAGTTCTTCCTCTGTTAAGCAGTATCTATCCTCTCACAGCTCTGTTTTTAACCATCCCTTACCCCCTCCTCCCCCTGTCACATACCAGGTGGGCTACGGACATCTCAGCACCCTCGTGAAACTGGACAAGAAACCAGTGGAGCCCCACGGTCCTGAGGCCAATCACACAAGCAGCCAGCATTTGGACTACAAAGACACATTCGACATGCTGGACTCGCTGCTAAGTGCCCAAGGAATGAATATGTAAATGAATTTGTTTAGGTCAACTTTTCCTTTCCTTTTTAATTTAAAAATGGTTGGAATGGAAACTTCTTCCTGATCCAGCAGTGGTGCCACTGCTTCACTGCTTCCGTATTTGTAAGTGCTGCTTTATTCTTCATTCTGAAAAGAAGAGATGATAGTAAACAAGTCTATCTCCACATTCAATAGTGTTACCAGTACTGTAAACGCATGGAAGGTGCAGCTAAGAACATTAGGATGAATGGCTGGCTGCTGCTAGGAATCTAAGCTGCCTCAAGCTTTTGTTATTTATGATTTGAATACTGTAGCTATTTTTTGTTGCTTGGCTTTGAATGAGTGTCAATTGTTTTCTTTTGTGTATTTATACTTGTATGTATGGTTTGCATGTCTCAGTGATAAAGGGATGAAACAGTATGCTGACAACTGTTTACAAGAAAGTGGAGAAAAAAATGTACATACATTTTTGTATGTTTAGATATTACCGTAAATACTCAGGATCGGAGCTGCTTGTAAGTATAACAATATACAGAATAACTTTATTTTCTCTCGTCAGAGTCCATCACTAATCTAAAACACAAGTGGCACTTTTTTATGTTAACCTTAAACTCTAGGCCTTACTGGAAGCCGCTGAGGGGACACTTCACTACTAGACTGGGATGCGGTGCCACGGGTGGTCCTTAACACTGGGAAGTGTTCAGTTTGCCTTCAGAGGTTCTGACCAGATTGGCTGCGGAATCAGCCCCTGATTTCTGAAGGCTTGAAGTGGGGGAAAAATAAAGTTTACATACACTTGATGTGAAGTGCATTTAAATGTTTGTTGGCTTGTTACAGTGCTGTAAAAGAGCAGTTAATAATGGGTATGAGGATGACTGGGACTCAGCTCATGGGAGCTCCCAGGGAAGAGTTTGTCCATTTCTTCAACAACTTTGACACTACAAATCTTAACAGTGAACAGGGATCACTTTTCCTTTAGCATTTGCAGTGACACCATAGTCTTGAATATACTCTTCCCATGAAGAGAGAGAGATTGAGAGAGTGTGTGTGTGTGTGTGAGAGAGAGAGAGAGAGAGAGAGAGACCATATTTCTTTTCAGGTAAATGCAGTCTTCCTTATAAAAATGAAATTAAACCTATGCTCTCTTGATTCTTTTATATTCTAACAATAAATAAAAAGAAAACATTGCTGACTGTGCATTGTACCTGTATTTATAGCTTATGGTCATTATCAGGAAAATGTAAGTAAATAGACCAACCTCATGCAAACCACTGCTAGAGGTTTTACATTCATTTGCACGTCTTAGTAGGTTCTCATTTAGGTGACTTGCACTGTCACCTGACGCCTGGTCAGGGGATAGACTAACTTGTCTAAATTGTGGTGTAAGCACCAATAGTATGGCTCTTGTCTGTTGCTTATCTTGAATTTATTTCTGTGGTAAGTCTTAGCTGTTGAGTCTCTTAAGATGGGTTGGATTCAACTTGTATTGAATCACAATTTTTCTCTGTATATGAACTGTTTTGTTATAAAGCCACTGATCTGTGCACAATTGTAATTTTATTCAAGTATGTTGTGGTTGTAAATATTAGAGTTGAGCCTTATACTCTACTTTTATTTAGTAATTACCTAATTTGCCAGTAGCTGTTTGTTTATTTTTTGTTTTGTTTTGTTTTGTTTTGTTTTAAGAAAATTGTTGATTATTTTGTCAATGTTATTTGAACTTGGGATGTCAGGATCCTCTTTGTGGGAACTCAGCCTAGCAGGCTCATCCTTACTCTGTTCTTTTGTCTTGAATCAGTAATCTGTTACTCTGATTTTTGTTGCTGTGTGCTATGCTATTGTATCATAAACATGGTGGTCTGATGCAGTTACAGTTTTACTGTGGTACATTTTCAAGGACTAGCTTAGAATTAAACAGAGTGCAAGGTGAGGGAGGGAAGGGTTTTGTTCTTGGTGATTTAGATGTGAAACCTCATCAGAGCATCATGTGAACTGACGAGGTGGTCATGCTACTGTATCATTGAGAGTGATGCCAGGAATTATAATCAGCTTTTGTAATGAGTATCCAGAAAAGTAGTGATCTTATTTTCAGTATGACATAGAAAACAATGTGAATATTTAAGGTCTGGGACTGTAGTTAAACTTCACTAAGGATTTTCAGAAATGTGTTGCTTTTTTTGTTTTGTTTTGTTTAGATATGGGAATAAAGGTAATTTTGTTGAATCTTATTGGTGCTAATGATGGACAGTTAAACAGATAGTGTATATGCTGTGGATCAGTACACTTAGGACTTCCAGAATTGACTTTGAAATGCTATGTATTCACTTTTCACTCTGTAAATGTAATTCTTTACAATGACTATTTATTAAAAGGCAGTCAGTTGTGATTTTTACAGGATTGTGTGAACTATTCAAGCTCTGCAACCTCCAAACGAGATAAAATCGCAAAGGGGGAAAATGTGTGAATCCTTTTAGGTTTCCTTTCCACTAAGGAAAACCCTTATAATTCATATCACCATGAATTTGCTTGAACCATCTTGTTGCATAAAATAGTTCATCTGCATGGTCCCATTAAACTCTACCAAAGAAAAAGACTCAATGAATGGACATTCTATTGTGAGTCTTGTAAGTAGCCATAAATAACCAAAATAGTATCAAGCGTAGGTGTGAAATTTAACATGTGCAAAGTACTGTTAAGGTGATACATTAAGGTGATACATTTTTGATGAGTTTTTTAATACTTGAAAAATATTAAAAAAAAAAAAAACATTATCTTTAAATTCTCCTATAAAAGAGTGATTCATTCCTAAGGTGTGTTTCCCTAGGTCTGTGACCTTTTTGCAAAAGCACATTGTAATCAGGCTTCCTGTCTACCTCTCTCAGCTAATTTTCAAAAATCAAGATGTGCTTCCTAAATATTTGCCTTAGCTACTAACTCATGCTGTCTTCAGGACCAATGCAAAGGAGTGTTTGTCTGCAGAAGTCTTCTTGGAAGTCTGCATTACAAGCTCTGGTGGCTGTGCCCACTAATATAGAAAGCCCTGCATGTCTCCCAGTAGCAATAAAAGGCAATGGTGCCATCCCGGCTGTGAGTGTGTAGCATCTCAATCTTTCCTGGTATTCAGAATACTCAGCTTTCTAAGATGTCTTCCATGGTATAGGATATTTGTTTTCTTCGAGAATGTCATGAGTACATACTTTGTGCCAACAGATAGTAGTTACATAGGACTCCCAGACTTTTGAACTAAAAACAGGACTATTTAGGACTTACTTTAGAGAACCAGTTTGAAATGTTTTCATTGCTTACCGATACCTCATCTTAAGAGGTTTCAAAAGGTATTTTTTTCTTATCTGAGAATTTAAACTTTGATTTTATTCCTTAGCCAGCCTGAGGAATAAGCCATTGCCTATATATGCATGGATGCAACATGATTCGTTGATTAGATAACTCAAACTCCATTATTATGGAGATGATTTGTTTAGATAACATCTAGGAAAGTGGGAAGTTTTTAGATTAGGATTTTTCGGACAAACGTCGTACTGTATAACAAGAATACAGGCTGGCTTTAAATTAATTCATTCTCCTGCCTCCACTCATGCCTGGATCAGTGTTTAAGTTATTCCCACTCTTATCTAAACAAAAGACTTAAAAATGAGTTTAATTTGCCAGAAGATTCTGTGGATTTCTCTACTGAGAAAAATCTGGAAACTCTTTGTATCTTTATTTGGAATTTCCCAATTAAGCAGCTTCACCCTCAGTTGCCTCTCTTGGGCAGTGGTAGCATCCACTCCACATTACACAGGGAAATGTCTGCAAAGCCCACAATGGGAAAATTTGGAGGAGACTGAGTTTAACTGTCTTGTGCCTATTGCTTTAAGATAGAGAGTTGAAACATTCTTGGTACATAATTGCTTTTTCGTGTTGACTCCATTGATACTAGGCTGTGTAGTCCCCTATATAATTCACCAACTTTCCTGCCTGGCATATTCCTGAGGTGTGCTGACGTGCCCAAGTCTGCATGGATAGGGGTGATTCTCTTCTCAGCTTCGCTGGCTTTGTCCATTTAGTGCAGTTCAATAATCTCCAGAGTCAGTCCTGTGAACTCTAGCTTCCCTTTGTTTCCAGGTTTTTGAGAGGAAACCTCACTGGCAGTCTCCAGTCGACAAGTTTATTTAGTAGTTTCTGTAACTTGATTGGCCCGGTAATGAGTGGCTTCCCTTGATTAGGAAAACTCCTCTGACTACCAGTCTGTTATGGACAGTGGAATCTGAACATTTAAAACCCTTGTGGATAATTGAATAAAACAAGAAAATGTGTATTCTGGCATGAATTAGCCTTTGAATTTCAACTTCTCATTACATAAGGAATTATTAATAAAGTCTGTGTTTATTGACAACCAAATCCAAGGCTGTAACGTGTCGATGTGAATCCAAAATATCAGTTCCTGGGGAAAACGGGAAGTTTGCTGTGATACAATTGACTCGCATTTATCCAGGTACCTTAGAAATCACCCAGGAAGGAGTTGAGTTGGAATTGGATTCTCTACATTAGTGTCAGCCTCAGATTGACAGTGGTGGCCATGGGTAAAGGACTGGGGTTTGTGCTCTGGCCTTGAGCTGCTGCAAAAAGCAGCATTCCCCAAATGCTGTGGCTACGGATGCACTCACTATGCTGGACTTACTCTGCTCTTTAAACTGTTCTTAGCTGCTCCCAACTCCTCTCCACTAGTTTTCCATTACTTTCTTCTTGAAAGAAAATGAAAGTTAGTCATAATTTTAGTGAAATAGAATTGGGAAGTTTGTTCCTCTAAAATCTGTGGTAAGCCTGAACTTTGTTTTGTTTGGGGTTTTTGGTCGGTGAGGGGGGGCGCAATAGGTACCACTCTATCCTTCTGGAGGTCTGTCCTCTTGAGCTCTCCCCTGCTCTTTGTTTATAGGCAAATTTAACCACTTTTCATAATTGAAATGTGCTGACAGCAAAACAGAGTGCCTTCTACCAAAGCTGTCTATGGCGTACCATGGACAGAAACTTCTTGTGTGTAGGTTTTGTTGTTTGAGTTTTGTTCTTCCACATAGGGCTTCCTGTGTTGCCCTGGCTGTCTTGTGGCCTCACAGAACAGGAAAGGTCTGTAGAGACCTGCACACTAACATTCTAAACTCAAGAACCCCTCTTAATGACAGCCTAGTCACAGTACATGCAGGAGCATATGTTATAATTGATGACTGTGGGCTCCTAGACCTTGAGGCCACAAAGAGCTCCAGGATGTGCTCCTGAGAACCTGAATTCCCCCTACCCACCCAAACCCACAGTTGATTTGGTTTGGCTTTTCAAGACGGGGTTTCTCTGTAGCCTTGGCTGTCCTGGAACTTGCTCTGTAGTCCAGGCTGGCTTCAAACTCTCCCATATACAGTGGAGGAGAACTGCCTGCCTAAAACCTCCACACACTTTGGAATACTTGCAAACACAAACACAATTAAAATTTTGCTGTGGTCTGTAACAGTGAAAACATGCCTTGCTCCTGGCCCTTCTCTAGAGGTTTTAACAAGCTTGAACAGAAATAGTTGTAAAGTTTAGAATACCAGATTTAAGGGCACACCTTGAATCAGACATAGCCTGCCAACTTAAAAGGGTTTATAATCCTAACTCTTATTGGTGTTTAGAAATGAAAGTACTTGGGTAACTACAATGGAAATGACCTCAAATGTTAAGTAACCAGAATTCTCTAACAAGCTTACAAGCTGACTCCAGCAGGTCTAGCTCTTGTCCCCATAGCTGTTTTAGGGTTAACTGATTCTCCCTGTGAATGTAACCTGACTCCTTGAAGTAAGCAACTGTCAAGTCATATATAACTAGAAAACTGCAGGAAAAGTACTCATACCTTAAAGAGCTATTTGGAAATAATAATAACAGTCTGGAACCATTACGAGCGTAAAAAAAAAAAAAAAAAAAAAAAAAGCCAGGTAGTGATGGTGCATGCCTTTAAATCCAGCACTCAAGAGGCAGAGGCAGACAGATTTCTCTGAATTTGAGGCCTGCTTGGTCTACAGAGCAAGTTCCAGGACAGGCCCCAAAGCTACACAGAGCAACTCTGACTCAAAAAACCAACAAGAAGAAGTTTGAAAGAAAAACACCAGGGCAGACAAGTGGTAAATGTGAGCAATTGCTGGAAGGAAGGAGATAGTTGGAGAAAAGCCATGCCCTCAAGGGTGGGTAAGCAGCTGGAGAAAGGGGAGGGTTGTTATAGAATTTTGATAAAACAAAATAACCAAAAAGCAGCTTGAGAGGAAAGAGTTTATTTCAGTTTATACTACTGTATCACAGTCCTTCACTGAAGGAAATCAGGACAGGAAAAAAATGGCAAGAACCTGGAGGCAGGAGCTGGTGCAGAAGTCATATACAAATGCTGTATACTGACTTGCTCAGCCTGCTTTCTTATAGTACCTTGGGGCCACCACTCCTGGGGTGGCACCATCCACAATAGGTAGGTAGGGCCCTCTCACATCAATCACTCCGAAAATGCACTGCAGACTTGCCAATGACGGACCAGTCTTACAGAGGCATTTTCTCTTTTGAGATTCTCTGCTCTCGTATGATTCCAGCCTGTGTTGAGAACATAAAACTAGCCAGTACAAGAGTCTGGGGAAACAGTGAGAAAGCACTAAGGAAAGTGTATTTTAAAAAAAAATTATATATATATGTATACATACACACTAGTTTTTACTATGTGTGAGTGTATGCCACATGTCTATAGGGTCTAGGGAAACACTGAAGGAAGACCCCAGATTCAAATAGTATGTAGAGCAAAGAGCTTTTATTACTATATCTGCATATGTGGGGTTGTTCACCTGTACAAAATGGCGATGACTGAGGAGCATGCCTTTTAAGGACAACCAGGGAAATTTCAAGAACAGGTAGGTCATCTCAAATATGATTCATTAAACAAGCAGCAGTTATATTAGTACACTTTTAGTTGGCCTAGGTTTACCTTCGAGCACAACCTGGGAAAGTTTCAAAAGGGTCGTAGAAACAGAGACATTGGGAGGTAAAAGAGGAAGCATTTAAACCCTTCATTTGCAGAGGCCAGAAGAAGGTGCCAGATCCCCCGAAGCCTGAAGTTCTAGGTGGTCATGAACACCTGACCTGGGTGCGGCAACCAAAGAGCAGCCTGTGCTTCTGTTCTGAGCCATCTCTCTCCAGCCAAAAGTTACATTTTTTTTTTTTTTGATTTATTTATTTATTATGCATACAGTTTTACAGAAGAGGGCGCCAGACCTCATCATAGATGGTTGTGAGCCACCATGTGGTTTTGCTGGGAATTGAACTCAGGACCCCTGGAAGAACAGTCAGTGCTCTTAACCTCTGAGCCATCTCTCCAGCCCCCAAAAGTTACATTTTTAAAACTAGAACTCATAAAAACAGGCAGGCTCAGCAGTGAGGATCTATAAGCTGCTGCTGCCCAGCTTCTTGAAGCCTTCCTACATTCCCGGACAGAAAGAGTACAAGGCCCTCAGCTCCTCCTGTTATGCACGCTAAGGTTTCTAGAATCGGTCATCCTGAGATTCCTGGGAAAAGTCCAAGTTCTTGGGATCCATTGTTCCAGCAAAAGTTTGTGTGTGTGTGTTTCTGCCAGGTTGGTTACACCACAGTCAATGATCCCTAGGATCCCTCACCCTACTTTTCCCACTTCCTCCAGACTTCTTTTACAATAATTAATTCATGAGCTAGAGAGACAGCTCAGTGGTTAAGAGCACTGACTGATCTTCCAGAGGTCCTGAGTTCAATTCCCAGCAACCACATGATGGCTCAACCATTTATAATGTGCCCTCTTCTGGCCTGGAGGCATACAAGCAGGCAGAACCTGTACATAGTAAGTACATTAATTCATGGGTGGCTGAGGGGATAACTGATTGGTTAAAGTGCTTGAGTGCCTGACTTTGATCCCCCACGTCCACATTGAAAATCACTGGGGAGGAGCTGGAGAGTCAGCTCAGCAGAGTTAATAGCATATGTTACTCTTGCAAAGGATCTGGATGCACTTCCTAGCACCCATATCAGGTGACTTATAACAGCCTGTAACTTTAGTTTCATGGCATATGACATCATCTGACCTCTATGGACACCCATACTCACGGTGTGCATACATGCACTGGGGCACACATAAATTTTTTTTTTTTTAATTATCAGGGAGTTGAAGATAGGATCCCTGGGCTGGTGAGCCAGCTAACCTAGCTAGTGGGTGAGCTTCAGGTTCAGAGAGATCCTGCCTCAAGAAATAAAGTAGGCAGCAACAGAGGGAGACATCAAATGTCAGCCTTCATTTACACACACACATACACAAATAAGCATATTATTGGGCAAAATGTGTGTGATTTATTTTAACTATCAAAGAAAGTAAGACAGTTGTGGTGGTGCACACCTTTAATCCCAGCACTCCAAGGCAGGCAGATGTCTGTGAGTTTGATGCCAACCTTGACTACATATATACTGAGTTCCTGGATAACCAAGGCTATGTAGTGAGACCCTGTCTCAAAAAAATTAAAGTAAGCATATAAAGTAATAGAGATAGCTCTTGGGCAATCAAAATTGTAAACACTGGAAGGAATAGGGGTTTGGGTAGGTTTTTTATTATTATGAAATTTTTCTTCTCATGCACACATACAGACATGCTTAACATTTAAGGTCAGTATGTAACTAAAGCTTTCCAATAATGCTGTAGGATCTGGTTAAATTGGACTAGGCTGAATTTACAATAAGAAAAGATGTCCTTTAACCGTCATCTCCCACAGCACAGCTGGGGGTGGAGGTGGGGGGGGTGTCTAGAGTGAGAAGTCCGTATGTGCTCACTGGCTTCTCGTCAGGAAGGAATGCTTCAAGAGCTCCAGAGCAGAAGGTCTCTCGTGCTGATCCCTGAGAGAGAGAAAACAGATTACAAGCAGCACATAGTAACATGATTACTGCCAAGATCCGCTGAGTCTGATACAGACTAGGAAGACAGAGGCACAGGCTGGGGGATGCTTCAGTTCAGTGATTTCCAGCGCTTACCGTTCTTGCAAAGGACTATACCAGTTGCTGGTACCCATGTTGTGTGGCTCACAACTACCTGTAATTCCAACACAGGCAGATCTGACGCCCTCTTCCAGTCTCCTCGGGCATCTGCACATGCTGTATACACACACACACACACACACACACACACACACACACACACACACACACACACACAAAATTAACTAATTAAGCAAATTAAGATAAAGATGGTGTCACAACTGCTGACCATCCAGTGGACTGGCTTTGCTCCCCTGTACAGTGAGGATTAACAACAGTACCTATAGACTGGGCTATGGTTTAGTGTGAAGTGCTTGTCTAGCACACCTGGGGTCCTACTACTGCACAGGCTGGGCTTAGTGCTCACCCATAATCCAGTACTTAAGTGGAAGCAAGAAGATCAGAAATCCAAGGCTATACATGGCTGGGTATAAACTTGTAGAGCTTGAGACCATTCTGGGATACATGAGACCTTGTCTCAATGTCTAAAATTTTTTTTAAATCTAACTCATTGGAAGAATTAAATATCTATCTTTAAAAAAAAAATCTCACTGGGCAGTGTGGTACACATTTTTAATCCCAGCACTAGGGAGACAGCGGCAGGTGGATCTCCATGCTGGCCTTGAACTTCTGATCCTTCTACCTCCACATCCTGAGTACTTTGACTACAGGTATCCAGAATGTCCAGTGTATGCAGGGCCAGGGATTGAACCCAGGGCTTTGTGCAGGGTAGGCAAGCACTCTGCCAACTCCGAAACATCCCCAACTCCCAAAACAGAACTTTAAATGGCCATACATTGTGAAGGAAATAGCCACTTCTGGTCTTTAGGTATCTTTTCCCTTCTTTGACTCTCTTACCTGGTCAGGCACAAGCGCACAAAGTCTGCAGCAGAATCTGAGAATCGGTCCGGTAGAGGAGGCATTAGTCCTCTATGGGCTCCAATGTAAAACATGGCTGCCATCCTATCCATGGAAGCCAGAGGAGGCTTCCCGGTGGCCATCTCAAACACGGTGCAGCCAATGCTCCATATGTCTGATTTCCTTCCATAGCCAGACTCATTGATGACCTCAGGGGCCATCCAGTATGGAGTCCCACGCATGGACTTCAGCATGTCACTGTGGGTCCCATTTAAGCCTGCCCAGGCCAGACGCTTGGCACAACCAAAGTCAATCAGCTTTATTGTTCCAGTCGGCATGAGCATGACATTATTTCCTTTGATATCTCGATGGACCACACAGTTCTCGTGAAGATAAGCAACACCTTCCAGGATCTGTCTTGTGTATTTACAGAACACCATCTCAGGCAGGGGCCCGAAGCGGTTTATAATACTAGAGATGGAACCACCAGGGACAAATTCCATGAAGATGCTCACCGTGTTCTCCTCCAAGCATGTCCCCAGATAAGCCACTATGTTTACATGCTTCAGTGCCTTCAGCAGATCCACTTCCTCCTGCAGTTTCCGGTATTCTTTCTCAGTAGCCAATTTATCAGAAGTGTCCAAGGCCACCTGCTTTACAGCTATTAGCTGCCCCAGGCTGGTAAGCCCACAGTAAACCTAAAGACAAACCAAGGCTTATTGATTGATGACAAAGCAATGTGTTCAAAAGTACCCTTTCCTTTACTTCCCAAAGACTTTTTGTCCTCTAAATTAATCTACCTCCAGCTGAATGATACATAGTTAAGCAAACTGCATTCGAGATGGTGGTGAACAAGTACAATGAACAGGTAGTACATTGATTTATAGCCACATCATTAGATCAATACAAACTGATTCATCATTCCCCCCAAGCACATATTTTTAGATAAGGTTGTATAACTTTCTTGCTTGCTTGTCTTACTTTTTAAAAAACTAGACATCTTGACACATGCCTTTATCTCAGCATATAGGGGAAATCAAAGCAGGGAGATGTCAGTCAGTTCAAGGACAACCTGGTCTACACAGCTGCTGGTCAGCCAGGGCTACATAATGAGACCCTGCCTGGAAAAAAATGTCTTTTTATTTTTATTTGTGTGATTATGTGAGTATCTTATTTATATGTATCTCTTTGTGTGTGTGTAGACAGAAGAGGGTGTTGGACCACCTAAAACTGCAGTTATAGGTGGTTATGAGCTGCCCAGTGTGGGGAGATGCAGGGAATGGAACACAGGTCCTCTGGAAGAGGGAGATATGTTTGATAAGCCATCTCTCCAGCCCTTGTTTGAAGACCATGTCTTATGTAGCTTAGGATGCCCCAAACTCACTTTGTAGCTGAAGATAACCTTAATCTCCTCCTTCTGCCTTTTTCTCCTGAGTGCCAGGATTACAGTGTGTCTCACTACAACCAGCAGTAGTCAGATGGATGTGTGTAGTTGTGTGTGCAAATGGAAGCAAGAGGTTGACACCAACAGTCTCACTCTATTGCTTCTCCTGTTCCTTCCTTCCTTCCTTCCTTCCATCTCAAAGCCTCTCTCTAAACATAGAGGTCTCCAGTTAGGTTAGCCATTGAACCCTAGGGCCCCTCCTGTCTCTCCCTCCCCTGTGCTGGTATTGTAGGTGCGTGGTACAGCACCCCGTTTCTATGGAAGCACCGGGACTCAAACTGAGCCATCCCTCCAGCCTGCGATGTGTGCTCTTTTATTAGTTTTTCTTATCTATAAAACTGATATAATGTTTGCGTCATCTATTTCTCTGATGAGAATGTCAGCTGTTGGTCTGGGAAAGCCCCTCACCAAAAGAATGCTCCAGGGCTAAGTCAGAATAAAGCTCTCCAGGAAGAGGAAGAAGTAGGTTCCGCCATTTTTCTCCTCTAGGGTTGAGCTTGTCTCGCCTTCTTGTGGGTCCCTAGAGTGTCCCTAGCTAGAGACTCCACAGACCTGTCTGTTCAATACTCTTTAGGCCACCAAAACTTTAGGAGGTTATTATGAAATTCCCAGAACACAAAGAATGGCATCTGAGTTTGCCCTGTGTAGTAAGTCTCCCCATTTCCAGGGCTGGAGGGATAGGGCTTTTTTCTCAATGGACTTATTTATGATGATGGTTAGAACTGTCAACTTCACAGAATCTAGATGCATCCAGGAGAGACAGACACATCTGGTCCTGTCTGTGGGGGAATTTCTAAATTAGATTAACTAAGGCGGGAACCATCCCATCAGCTGGGGTCCTAGACTGAATAAAGAGAAAGAAAAAGAGAAAGTGAGCTGATTACCAGCATTCATCTCTGTGATTCCTGACTGTGGATATCATGTGACCAGCTGCCTCAGCCTCCTGCTGCTAAGACTTCCTCATCATTATGGAACTATACCCAAAAACCATGAGCCAAAATAAACCATCGTTTGCTTAAGTTGTCAGATGTCTTAAGGGCACAATGAAAAAAATAGCTTCATCGGGGCTCAAACTTGGAATGAAGAGAGGCTGGAAGTGCAATAGGTCACTGTCTGAGAGCAAGAACCCGGGGCAGAGCCTGTGAGACAGCCAATCTTGAGGAAACGGTTAAGTCTCTAAACCACCCGTGCAAACATTAAATCAACGCCACACCTTTCAAATACATAAAGAAAGAAACATACTCTCCCTGAAGCAAGTTCATGTTTGTTTGTGGCCTCCAGCTGAAAATGTTCTAAGCACAAGCAGTAGGGAAGAGGGGTTAGGAACAAGCGGAAAGTTCTAGTTTTGAGGTTCAAAGTGTACTTACTGTGCCATACGCGCCTCGCCCAAGGATCTCACCCTTGGTCCAGAATATAGCCTCCTCATGTTTTAAACTCTTGCCAGAAAGTGTATTCTTTTCATTTGAGTTGAGAAAGTTTTCTTCCTTGTCATATATCCTGAATCCATTAATACACCTCTGGGAAAATGAAAAAAGAAAATCATTAAACTCTGATTTGTTGTGAGAAGTTGAAAATACAAGAAATCCTCTTCCTCCTTTTTTGAGACAAGGTATCAGGTAGCTCAGGCTAGCCTCCAACCTACTATGTGACCAAGGATGATCTCAAACTTCTGTGCCCCAAGTGCTGTGATTATAAACGATGGGCCACCACATGCAGCCTGGATACCTGCATGCAGCCTGAGACACCTGAATGCAGCCCATTACATCTGTGTGTAGCCTAGGCTAACTATGAGTATGTGTGGTCCAACACAAAATCATAAACTTACTTGAAACATCGTGAGACTTTGTTTGTTTGTTAAGCAATTGTGGGGCTCAAGAGCTGACTGTCGATTTGCCTTAACTGTCTGGTAATCACTGGAATTTATCTGCCATTGACTGAAAGTATCAGCATTGGACAAGATACCAACCTACTTAAATAGTTACGCTGTATTAATCCAGGTGATCTAGAAGCAGAGCGTCAAACTAGCTAAATTCCAGAAATAAGACCACAATAAGAACTGAGGATGTGGGTCAATAGTCAGAGAGCATATGCTTAGCATTCACAATGCCCTGGGTTCCATCCCCAGCACTACACAAATCAGGTAGAAGCAGAGGGTCTGGAAGCTTAGATGGGAACAACCTAAGCCCTCTACTTATATGTGACAGCTGTGTAGTTTGGTCTACAGTGGGAACAAGGGCTGTCCCTTCCTGATGCTTTGGCTGGCTCTTGGCTTTGTAGTGGAATGCCTTTCCCAGCCTAAATACAAATCAAGGTGTTTAGTCTTATAGCAATTTGGTATGCCATGCTTTGCTGATACCCATGGAAGGCTTGCTCCTTTCTGAACAGGAAGAGGGAAGGAGTGGATTCAGAGGGATGGAGGTGGGGGGGGGGAATAAGAAGAGAAGAGACGGGGGAAACTACAGTTGGGCTGTAAAATAAATTAGTTAATTTTAAAAAGAAAAAAAAAGAAGTTTAAGGTCATCCTCAGCTACATGAGTTCAAGGACAGTACAGTCTACAAGAGACCTTGTCTTGAAGAAAAGACACAGTAAAAAATTGTAGCCTAAGCCTGGTGGTGGCTTAGGCCTTTAATCCCAGCATTCCAGAGACAGAGGCAGGCGATCTCTGAGTTCAAGGCCAGCCTGGTTTACAGAAATAGGTTCAGGACAGCCAGGGGTACAAACAACAACAAAAACAGCAAAATAACAACAAAACCCTGTCTCAAAAAACTCAAAAAAAAATTTACTATTTGGGGTTTATGATTCCTTATTTAAAAATAAAGATTTTAGGGGCCAGCCAGTAAGATAACACAATGCAATGATTTTCAGCCTGTGGATCCTGACTCCCAATAGTAGTCTCATATCAGATATTTACACTGTGATTCATAACTGTATCAAAATGACAGTTATGAAGAAACAACAAAAAATGTTATGACTGGGGGTCACCACAGTGTGAGGAAAGGTCACAGCATTAGAAAGGTTAAGAACCACTGACTCGGGGACTGGAGAGATGGCTTGGAGACTGAGAGGACTGACTGTTCTTCCACAGGTCCTGAGTTTGATTCCCAGCAACCTCATGGAGGCTCACAACCATCCGCAATAAGATCTGGCGCCCTCTTCTGGCCTGCAAGCAAAACACTGTATACATAATAAATAAACCTAAGAAAGAAAGAAAGAAAGAAAGAAAGAAAGAAAGAAAGAAAGAAAGAAAGAAAGAAAGAAAGAAAGAAAGAACCACTGACTCAGTAGGAGGAGGCAGTAAGCCTGATGGTCTAAATTTGATCCTAGGAGCTGAAATGATGGGTGGAAGGAGAGAGGGTACCCAAAAGGGATGTGTGTGCACTTGTGTACTTGCAAGCACGTGCATGCATGCGTTCACACATGCAAACACATGTAATTAAAAATAAGGGGTCGCCTCTGAAGCCCTACCCACCCCAATGCACCGCTGATTCTAATCAGACCAACCTGTAGTTTGACATTTGTTGTCTCTCTGTCCAATTCTTTGATGGTATTGCCTCTCCTACTGAAGACAAGGTTCAGGTTTTCAGCATCTGCCTCATCTGTCATTATTTGGCAAGAGCTGTTATCAGTCTCATCAAGTGCTAATAGTTCTTCAACTAGACAGCCTAGCAACTCATCTGTCAATCCTTCATTCTTTACTGGGTCTAACATTTCTTGCGAAATCTTTCCAAATGTTTGGAATGTGACAGAGTTATTTTCTAAGCTATCCTGGTCTAAAGAACGTGTCCAGTGTTGCTCTGTAGGGGAAGGTGCACTTTCTGGGTTCTCATGGAAAGAGAAGCTGGAAAGGCTCACGAGCGTCTTAGACTTCTCTGAAAGGCTATCGAATTCTAGGCAATCCATGAACATCTGGCCAACTTTCACTTTGTCTGCATCCTGCTGTTCTGATGATACACGCTTGCCTGCATTCTTGTTGCTGAGCACAGCCCAGCTGTTTTCTGAAGGAACAAGCAGGGTCTGGTGGTTCAGTTCTTCCAGCTCTTTCAGATCTCCAAGGCTTTGGGTAAGAATGTCACTGTCAGAAATGCCTCCTTCATCTGCACACTCCTCTGTGAAGAGTTCTTCAACAATAGATAGATCTGAAGCAGGAGGGGTTTCTTTCCGTTTGGAGGATTGCTCAGGGATCGGCATCAAGTTCATGAGCGGAACTTTATCTCTGGGAGACGGTAAGCCATTTCCTGAAGATTGCATCCTCCAATCTGGTTCTGAAACACCATCCTCTGCATGGCTACCCACAGCCTTGCAACCCTTTTCTTTAGATATTAACCCTCTGTGCTTTTGCTTGAGGCCAAGTGAAGGCTTTGGGGGTTTGACATGTGGCCTCTTCTGCAGAAGTCTTACTCTCCCATTGCCGCTTCTGTCACTTTGGGAAGACTGACATTTGCTGGCGACACATCGGCCCAGGGGAGCTGTGCATATGTCACGGTAGTGTTCGTGCCTCTCTGCCTCTCGAATGTGACTATAAATAGGCGTCCCAAACATCTCGTAGATTCCTGGTCCATTGGAGATTGAGTTGATTTCTTTGAACATGTCACTATACTTCAAGTCCAGGAAATGCAGTCTTGGATCTGTTGTTTCAACTGAGAGGGGAACACATGCCTTTTTTATACCTGAGTTTTTACAGATTCGAGGAAATGCTTGCTTTTTAGGCTTCTGGGTCTGATAAATTGATTTCTTCTTTTCTGTCAGAGGCGCCCTCCTTTGAAACTTAGGTGATGGATGAGGTCTGGGGTCCATAAGTTCCAAAGCAGGGAAAACTTGAGTTTTTATGTTCTTTTTATGCCTGTTGGGTTTAATGGAAGCTTGAATGGAAACTGTGAGATTAGGAGGTGGTCTGTTTCTTGCCTTGATCCTTGAATCCAACTTGGCTCTGTGAATATTCACTTGGAGTTTGTCTGGTTCTTGTTGGGCAACTATGTGGAGGTTATTGCTGCTGTTCTGCACCGTGTGCTTCCTCCTTTGGAGGTTTGGTTTGACTGTAACTTGATCCTTGGGTGTTTCTTCTCCAGGGAATGTGATTTGGATAAGAGGCGCCACTCCATTTATTTCTGGTTTGGTTGATTCCTCTACTGATATTTTTTTGTTCTGTTCGGTGTCTCTATGACTTTCTAGGAGCTCTTCAGTGGAGCCATTGTAGCTCATGCTGGATCCATTTTTGAGAACACTAACCACCTCTTCTAACACAGCAAGTGGTTCCATTGTTCCAGCTCTGTGTAAAGAATTGCTTTTGGAATCAGGAGCTTTCTCATTTCTGATCTCTTTTTCCTCAGATGGGGTTATTTCTGACTCCAAGGCTTCCTGCAGCTTAATGAGAGTGGTGCACACAACTTCTGAATCTTGATCAAACGCTCTGGTTGCTGGACCCTCTTTTTCTCTTGGTGAAGGATATTGGGGGTTCTTACCCCCCTTTCTTAGTTCACGATCATGGCACTCACTACCCTTTTCCCTCTCTGTGGGAATATCACCTTCCTCCACACTCTCACAAGAAACCAAAGACGGCCCTTCTTCAAAGCAGGAGGTTTCGGTTTTGTACCATCCTTCCATTTCCTGAAATGGCCAACTCTCCGCTGCTCCCCTCTGTTTTCTGGGATGGTTCACCTTCTGGAAAGAGCACATGTTTCTAGACCAAATGGCACTGTCAGAAACCCTGAGTGCCAGCTCGGTTGCTCCTCTCCAGGTCACTTTATGATGGTTCTTTGATGAGCTAAACTCAGCTGATTGGCTAAGAGGCTCCAGGAGCTTAGGTACCGAGGCGGTGAGGCTTGGGACTTTTTTCTCCTTGTGTCTTGAGAACTTGAGACTCTTTTCTGTACTGAGGACACAAGATCTCATGGGCAAGAGTGATTGTGGTGGCAGAGGAAACTAAAAAAGAGAAAGAAAAGGAAAAAATGAATGCAGAAAAGTATCTACCATATTCACTGACTTAAAGTCAAAAAGTTCTTATTTGTTTGGTTGATTTGGTTTGTTTTTTGAGACAGGGTTTCTCGGTGTAGTCCTGGCTGTCCTGAAACTCACTCTGTAGACCAGGCTGGCCTCAAACTCAGGAATTGGCCTGTCTCTGCTTCCTGAGTGCTAGGATTAAAGGCGTACACCACCACCTGGCTTAAATAAAAAAGCTGTAACACCCACTTATGGAAGCCTTTAAAGTATAAAGCCATCCTAAAGATTACATTCTCTTTTCAGAGTTGGGGATCAAGTCCAGGGCCTGTGCATAATGGGCAAACGCTCTACCACTTAGCTACATCAATATGTCAACAGGCAAGAAAGATCACAATTTGTAAAGCACTGGGAATGGAGCTCAGTTAGTAGAGTGCTTGTGTGGTCCGGTTTGGTCCCCAGCATCACATAAGCAGGTCACCATGTGTACACCTAGAACCCTGTGCTGGAGAGGTAGAGGCAGGGGATCAGAGAAGTGGATAAAGAGCACAGGTTAGAGTACTTGCCAATAAAAACAAACAGCCAAACACATGCAGAAATAAAATAAAACCTAAATCAGGACATGGAAGATGGCTTTGGGTAAAGGCGCCTGCCACCAAGCCTGGACCCACATGGTGAGAGAAGAGAGAGGACTCCTCCAATTGTCCTCTGATTTGTACGTGTACATAGTCTCTCTCTCTGTCTCTCTGTCTCTGTCTCTGTCTCTCTCTCTCTCATACACACACTCATACATGCATGCATGCAAGCAAATTAAAAATAAACATTTTTTTTAAAATAAATCTTGAGGGGCTGGAGAGATGGCTCAGTGGTTAAGAGCACCGACTGTTCTTCCAGAGGACCTGAGTTCGATTCCCAGCAACCACTTAACAGCTAACAACTGTCTGTAATTCCAAGATCTGACACCTTTACACAGTTATACATGCAGGCGACACACCAGTTCACATAAAATAAAAATAAAATTTTAAATAAATAAATATTTAAATAAATAAATAAATCTCGAGGCTAGAAAGATGGCTCAGAGGTTAAGAGCACTGACTGTTCTTCCCAAGGTCCTGAGTTTAATTCCCACCATCCACATGGTGGCTCACAACCATCTATGATGACATCTGGTGCCCTCTTCTGTATACTGTATACATAATAAATAAATAAATAAATCTTTTTAGAGAGAGAGAGAGAGAGGATGGGGCACACATACAGGTGGGAGCCATGCCAGGCATATGGACATAAGCATCCTAGCTGAGATTTTAAAAAAAGTAAATCTCAAAGCCTGGGATTTGGTTCAGTGGTAGAGTATATATACTCAGCATACACGAAGCCCTAGGTTGAGTCTCTAGCACCAAAAATGGAAGGAGGAGCAACATAAAATATCATTCTTAATACTTTTTCAGAACCAAGACTAAGCAACTCTTTTAAAAAGATCTAAAGAGATCTATGGTGTGTAAAGATGGTGCAGACATAAGGAGTAAGGATCACTTATGCAGAGGGCTTAAGTTGGGTCCTCAGCACCCATGCTGGGTGGCTCACAGCTGCCTGTAAACCCAGCTCTATGAGATCTGATGCCCCTGGCCTCCTCAGGCATGTGCATGTACACAGGCAGACATACATATGTAAACATAATAAAAAATAACAAAGCTTTTTTTAAAGCTTAAATTAGGGGACTAGAGAGATGACTCAGTGGTTGAGTGCAGCAGTCATGGTGATTTATAGTCTGTAATACTAGTCCCAGGGGACATGACACCCTCTTCTGGCTTCTGTGGACACTGAGCATGTACATGGTGCACAGACATACATGCAGAGAAAACATCCATATTTATCAATTATGTTTTTAAATCAAAGCTAAAACTGTTATGTCAAGACTCATGGGTATATATATATATATATGTATGTGTATATATATAATTTATTTGTTTGTTATTTTGTCTTTTAAAATATATATTTATTTTTATTTTATGTGAATTGGTGTTTTGCCTGCACATATAACTGTGTAAGGGAGTCAGATCTTGGAATTACAGACAGTTGTGAGCTGCCATGTGGATGCTGGGAATCGAACTCAGGTCCTCTGGAAGAGCAGACGGTGCTTTTAACCACTGAGCCATCTCTCCAGCCCCTTTGTTTTGTTTTGGTTTTTTAAGACAGTTTCTCTGTATAGCCTGAAACTCACTCTTTAGACCAGGCTAGCCTCAAACTCAGAGATTCACATGCTTCTGCTCCCTCAGAGCTGGGATTAAACGTGTACAGCATCATGCCATCTTAAATGTTAACTTTAAAGACGAGAAATATTTTCTTTCTCTTTTCTTCTTAGCTTTGCTCTGGTGAAGTTCCACCCCAGCTCCTGGCATCCACACACCCAAAGAGTCTGGAATGTTCTGTGGAAGCTCCATCTCAACCCCCTTCTCCCATTATCTTTATCCAGACACTGCTTCATCTCAGAAAGCCAGGCAAATGATGGCCTTTCCCCAAGAGGTGCTCAAGACCACTCCCACAGGGCATTTAAACTGCCCTCCAGAAAACAGATACTTGAGTTTTTGGTCTCTTTTTCCATCCCCTCCTGGGGCGGGGGCTGAAGTATTTTACCCATTAAACCTGGGTTCTTTCTTAATTGGGTTTAATTTGGTCTGATTTGGATTGCTGTGTCAGCAGAGAGGCTTAATATCTGGGTGCAGAAACTTTTCAGTTTCCGAAAGATTGATTAGAATGTTCTGGAACACTCCTGGGAACAGGTTAAGGCTGTTGTTGAATATACTTTAACGGGCCTTCCGCGATTGATGAACTCAGTTTGTGGAACAAAATACTCATTATTGCTTTGCTGAATTGTTTGGCTGGGAACAGCTTTAGCCTTGGAAAATTAACTCAGTTGCTAGTGTTTTCCCATAATACAGAAAGCTCTGGATTCAGTCCCCAGCAATCCACAAACTGGATATGATAGTTCATCCAGGACTCCGGAAGTGGAGACCAAAGCATTAGGAATTTAAGGTTCTCCTCAGCCACATAGTAATTTTGAGGACAGTCTGAACCGCAGGACAATCTCTAAATAAACAAAAAAGAACAACCTCAATAGCTTTAAAAAAAAAAAAACTTATTTAAATGTGTATGGCTGACTGCCTGCATGTGTGTGTATCTGTACTGTGTGCATGCCTAGAGGGTGTCTGTTAGATCACCTAGAATTGAAGTTACAGATGGTTGTGAGCTACCGTATGTATAATAAAACTGAACCCAGATCCTCAAGAGTGTCAAGTGCTCTTTAGGACCAAGCCATCTCTCCAGACTCCTCAATAACTATTTATTCTCCTTTGTCCTCCAAACCATTTCAAGCTCAGCTTGTTAATTAGCACTAACCTCTAGGGGGCAGTGTAAGGCAGTGTACAGCCTGTTAAACTATAAAGTCCTTGAGTGGGTGTTTCTTTGTGGTGTTTCTCATGTATACAAACTCCATACCTAATTATATCAGATTATCTATAGACATGAATTGTTCATAGTGATTGAGAGCTTAAATTTGCAGTTGCCAGCTAGGTGTAAGCAGGTAGGAAATTCAGGTGTTAGGTGATGCATATTTTACTGCCTGAATCCCCTCCCCCATTTCTTAAAAATAAGAAATGAAGAATGAGGAGATGGCTCCGTCAGTGAAGTGCTTGTGTTGCAAGTACAAACACCTGACTTTAGTCCTCAGACCCCACATGCAAAAAGGTAGCCATGGTGGGAAAGTTAGAATCCCATTGTTGGGCTGGGATGTAAAACGGAGTCCTGGAGCTTGCTGGCCAATGAGTCTAGTATAATTGGCCACTAAGAGATCCTGTTTCAGAAAGCAAGGGGAAGCCTGGGAAACAACACCTGAGGATGACCTCTGGCTACATGCACATAAACACACACACACACACACACACACACACACACACACACACACACACACACGGGGGGGGGGGGGAGTCCCTTTCAAAAGCACTCTCACTGTGCTGATGACAGGTATACACAGATATCTCTATCACATGCTGATGCACAAGTGTGCACAGGTATCATTCATGCATGGGCTGATGCACAGGTGTGCACAGGTATCACCCACATGCTGATGCACACATATGCACAGATATCTCTATCCCATGTGATGCACAGATGTGCACAGATGTGTCTATCCCATGTGATGCGCAGGTGTGCACAGGTATTTGACTCCTAAGACCCTGGATGCCAGGAGAGCTGAGAAAACTGAAAAATGACAAGTATCTTCTCAGAAGCTTGTGCTTTTAAATTACAGAAGCAGGAAAACTCTCCACTGTGGGGTTGGGAGGTGAAGGGCAAAGAATTACCTAGGATGTGGACAAATGTAAGGTTGAGTGGTGTGGTGATCCACACCTTTAATTCAATGCTCAGGAGGCAGGAACAGGAGGAACTGGACGCTGTGAGTTCGAGGCCAGCCAGGACAACATATCGAGAACCTGTCTTAAAAAGTTAAATATGTAAATATCACAGAAATAGACAAACAAACAGAATTGAATGAAAGAAAACTAAGAGGCAGAAAGTATATCTTAGAATACACTTGGGAGAGACCAGCACTGTCAATCACGAGGGCCCGTTTTCTTCAATGGTTGTAGCCTAGTTACCTAGAATAACAGAGTAAAAAGTGGCCCATCAACCTGGTGGCCCTTTGCTATTCTATGAGCCAGCCTTCATGAATCCCCCAATATCCTGAGCATTGTTTAGGCCCTAATCCTGAACTTTGTCTTTCCAGGGGGAAAAATGCATCCCTATGAAAGAGACCCCGTGATTTTTGCATCCTCCATAGATATACAATCCATCCTTAGGCTTATCACAGACCCTTCTCTAGGCCCTAGCTCTGAGTTCTGCTAAGCAGCCAATAGAAGTTCTACTATTAAATGTGGAAAGAAAATAGGCCACAGGGTCAGCCCCTGGATGTCTTGACCCAGTGCCCACAAAAATGGCACTGTCCCCATCTTTTATTCTTAACTCTCTTTGGTCCACTTTCCTGCCACTGGCAATACCTGCAGGAACCCCTTAACACTAAGAGACCCACTCACCTCACCAGGCAGGGGACAGGAAACTGCCCAGAGAAGTGACCCACGGAGCATGGGCTAATATTCTCATGAATAACTGACTTCTCCATAAAACAGTCATCCTTTGTAATTTTTTTCTTTCACACTATTATTGCTGAGGATTTGACACTGAATAGTTTGATAGAACTTGTTGTTAGTTTTTAATTAAGTCAAAAATACTGGAGCTAATCTTACCTCAGTTCTTCGGCTACTGTCTCTCATGTCAGAAGTAGAAAACTCTATAAGAAAACAAGAATGGAGGGTTCTTAGTAGGAGGGCGAAGGATTGTTGTTGTAGGTTTGTTTGTTCATTTGGTTTTTGAGACCTGGACACAGGTAGGCTGACCTTGAACTCCCTAGGTAGCCAAGGATGACCTTGAGTGTTAGGATTGCAGGTATGTGTTTTGCCCAGGTCAGTACTGGGCACCAAACCCAGGGCTTCATGCCTGCTAAGTAAGCAAGCACTCTACCAACTGAGCCACATGTCAACTCTTAAAATAGTACTTTTTTCTCCCCCATGAAATACTCTTTCCAGAAACACATAGACTACATTCCCTCTTCTTTATTTGCTCAAGTTGATTTCATTATTGTCATGTATGTGTGTGTGGGGGGTGCCAGTGAAGGCATCTTTGTTCCATGACGTGCTTGTAGACATCAGAGGGCACACACAAACATTTAGACACCATTGACCTTGTTTTCTGAAAGAAGACCTCTCCCTGGCCTGGAACTTGTCAACTTAGCCAACCAATGAGCCCCAGAGTTCTTCCTGTCAGCCACCTCTGGGCTGTGATGACAAGCACATGTGCCCATATTTGGCTTTTTTATTTTATTTTTAACATGTGTTCTGGGGAATTGAACTCAGGTCTTTGTGTTTGCAAGCTCTTTCCTGACTGTGTTATCTTTCCTGCACCACTGTAGAATTAAATGCTCAACTCAATATGTTTCCTCTTGCTTGTGGTTTCTAGATTTTTTTTTTAAAAAAAAATTATTTATTATTAAGTATACAGTATACAGAAGAAGGTACCAGATGTCATTATAGATAGTTGTGAGCCACCCTATGGTTGTTGGGAATTAAACTCAGGACCTCTGGAAGAACAGTCAGTGCTCTTAACCTCTGAGCCATCTCTCCAGCCCCTTCTAGATTTTTTTTTAAATATAGATACATAAAATCATGTATGTATATATGGCATGAACAGAGAAGTAAAATTGTTTAGGATACAAAGGGGAGTGATAGGAACAGGAAGGGGTGAGGGGAGATGCGCTTGCCGATTAATATATCCTTGTATGGAAACTTGAAAATAAATATATAAACAAATGCTTGAATCACCTTCAGATTTTCTTTGCTCCACTTTTAGATCAGGAGGAGCCTCGTCCTTGGCTGCAGACATAGCAGTACTCGGGTCTAAGCAAAGTCTTGGTGGTAAGAGAGCCAAGTCTGTTCCACAGAGCCCTTCAGAACTTCCTTCTCTCCTCAGAAGTGAAGGTCTTACCATAAGACCCGCCCTGTCTGCTTCATCTGATGGAGAGACAGGAGGCACCTGTCCCCACTCCTGATGAACCTGACTGAGAGGAGAGAAATAGAAAAATTCATTTGCTGGTATAGTTTGGACCTCGGATGATCCCTCTGTGATAAAAGTTTGATCCTTATCACATGATGGTATTGGAGGAGGTGGTGCCTAATGGAAAGGAAATGCATTCCTGGGAGAAGCCCTTGAAGGGGTCTTAGTACTGATCCACTGCCCTGCTTTTTCTGTGGTCACCATGGAGGAAGGAGCATCTCATCCATGATGTGTTGCTGACTTTACCAAGAGCCAAAAACCCCACAAAACCAAAGCAACTGTGGGGGAACAAATCTTGGAAACCAAAATAAATTCTTCTTTATCTTACATATTTTGTCAGCGACAGAAACCTGACTGCTACATTCCCCAAATCTTCCGTACCTGCAGGTCTCAGCCAGCCTGACCCTGTTAGGAAGGTGGAAAATTTGTTTCCAAGTGTCTGGCTGAGCTGGTTGTGGAATCCTAAGCAGACAAGGTCCTTCCAGGCTCTGGCCTGATCTTGACAGCCTTGTCTTTTGGATTCCGTCCTATTCTACCCTCCCTCCCTCGTCCTGTTTCTAAGAACACAAAAGTCAATGACAAAGGCTAGGACAGGAGCTGCATCCTGTGTCTCTAAAGGCATTCATTCATTAGCCAGCCAAGTATTCCCCAAACTGTTTTTAGTGAAAAACTAGTTTCTAACTTGGTTAGTTATTTTTTAAATTACTTTATTTTTATTTATTTATTTTTTTGAGACAGGGTTTCATGTAACCCAAGCTAGTCCAAAACTAGCTATGTAATCAAGGATGATATTGAACCTCTAAACATTCTACCTTTCCTTCCAAGTGTTGGAATTACTGGCATGCTTGTATCTGGTTTATGCAGAGCCGAGGATAAAGCTCAGGGCTTGGTGTATGCTAGGAAAGCACTCCGCCCACTGAGCTGCATCCCGGCTCCATTGTTTGATTCTTGAGAGATGGAATCTTGCTGCTCTTGTGGTGTCACTTTCCAGGCAAAGCAGCTGCCATTTTCATAAGATCGCTGGTACTTGCTTGTAAGAGACTCTAGCCAGTTTACTAGAAGGGTCATGGAGCCTCACTTGAGATTCCCGCTTCCGACCTTTGTATGCAATTCTGCACTAATTGCATGGGGATCTCAGGAGATGCTGCAGTATAAAGGCAGGGGTAGGCTAACTAAAGAGAGATCTATCTCCCTGACTATGGGGAAGCCAACAAGTCTACTGCTTGAAGATATTTCAGTGTGGCTACTTTGGGTTCCCATGCTCCTGTAAGCTCCTCACCCATGCTATGAAAATAAACTCTGTGAACTCTTGTAGAGTTATACTTTGTTTGTTGTTGGGACCTTATAAGGAGAAGGTAGACACTGTATACATCTCTCAGGGAAGGAAATTTCCCAACAGTGCTGGCTGGCTGGCTTGGAACTTGATACCAGGCTGACCTTAAGCTTGAGACCATTTTCCTAACTCTGACTTCTGAAATCTAGTGCCCCTACTCATGGGCTGGAGAGGTGGCTCAGTGGTTAAGAACACTGACTGCTCTTCCTGAGGACCAGGGTTCAATTCTCAGCACCCACATGGCAGCTCACAACTGTCTGTAATTCCAGGGGACCTGACACCCACAGCAAAAAAAATCAATGCATATAAAATAAAAATAAATTTTTTAAAAACCTATTCATTTGCAGAGTGATAACTTTTGTCAACTATAATGAAAACTAGTTTAGAATGCAAAAGAATGCATGAAACAGGTCCCATTTTTTTATCACGTGATCAATGGACACAGATTATTATCAAATTACAGCTTTTCAGTGTTTATCCTCATGTTCTGTACCAA
The DNA here is from genome assembly GCA_004025045.1 of Sigmodon hispidus. NCBI lineage: Eukaryota > Metazoa > Chordata > Mammalia > Rodentia > Cricetidae > Sigmodon > Sigmodon hispidus. Next base: position 83,846 of record PVIH01000381.1, read on the forward strand.
CATTATCTTCTGCTGATCATGGGGTTACAGAACCACATTTGGGATACCATCTTTCTGGAGCATTGTAAATATGCCATGGCCCTGGAGCCAAATCAGACCTTCAGTCTTATGGTGGTTTGAATAGGTATGCCCACCCCAAAGACTCCTGTGTTTGAATGCTTGACCTTTAGAGAGTGGCACTATTAGGCGGTATGGCCTTGTTGGAGGAAGTGTGTTGCTGTAGAGGCGAGCTTTGAGGTATCATTTATGCACAAGCCATGCCCAAGAGACAGTTCACTTCCTGTTGCCTGCAAATCTAGATATAGAACTCCCAGCTTTTTCTCCAGTGCCATGGCTGCCTGCATTCCAGCATGTTCCACCATGACGACAATGGACTACACCTCTAAAACTGTAAGGTAGTCCCAATTCAACGTTTTCCTTTGTAAGAGTTGCAGTTGTCACAAGGTGGTGACGGCCCATGCCTTTAATCCTAGCACTTGGGAGGCAGGCAGATCTCAGAGAGTTTGAAGCCAACCTAGTTTACAAAGTGAGTTCTGGGACAGCCAGGACTGTTACCAAAAAAAAAAAAAAAAAAAAAAAAAAAAAAAGTTGCTGTTGTCATGGTGTCTCTTCATGGCAATAGAAATCCTAAGGCAATCCTGTTTCTAAAGAGTGTGTGTGTGTGTGTGTGTGTGTGTGTGTGTGTGTGTGTGTGTGTTACTCCTCTGTATGCCCTAATGTGGAGGCCAATGGAGGGGACTGGGTGTCCTGTGCTAACCTTCTTTGCCTAATTCCCTCAAGACAAGGTCTTTCACCAAACATGAAGCAAGGCTAGTATGGTAGCTAGCAAGTCCCAGCCATCCTCCTGTCTCTGCTTCCCACAGGGCTGGGATATAAGCACACATACACCCATGCCAAGCTTTTTAACATGAATGCTGGGGATTTGAACTCTGATCCTCATGATTGCACAGTAAGTGTTCCTTCAACCTGAGCTCCATCATTACAACAGACCCCATGTGGCCCACACACCTATAATATTCTGTTTATTATCTGGCCCCTCATCATAGTATTTATTGTCACACAACTGCCATATTTTATGCTTAAATTACAAGCCAATACCTGGGAAGATATTCCTTACTTCATTTCTTTCAAATCTTCTTGGTTTATTCCTTGGGAAGGATCTGGTGGAAATGTCATAATAATCTCAACACCTGCATAAAGTCACAACAGGGATAGAAGAAGTAAGAAAGCAATGAACTCCCTGTGGACAGAGAAACAGTCTATTTAGATAAGTCTATTCTTTTTGGGGGAATGAGACAGGGTTTCTCTGCCTAACAGCTCTGGGTGTCCCAGAACTTGATTTGTAGACCAGGCTGGCCTTGAACTCACAGAGATCTGCCTGCCTCTGCCTCCCAAGTGCTAAAGGCGTGTACCACCACCAGCACCCATCAGTGAGTCTACTTTAATGGTTATAAAATGAATGCTACTAGGGTGCTGAGTTTAGCCATTTTTTCCAGCATTATGGCATGTTGTGTTAGGTAGGTATAATACATCTCCAGCCTATGGCCCTAAGTAGCTATGGGTAGCAGTACTTTGGGGATGATGATGTCATGTCAGAATATCAAAAGGTTTGTTTTATGAATTTCCAGATGCAGGGTAGGATGCCTTAGAGGGAAGGAATCTGACACCATGCTCAATGAGATGAATTTAATGTTCTTGACCCACATGATGTAAAGAAAAACTGACTCTGGCAGGTGGTTCTTTCCTGACCTCCATATATGGACTGGGTGTGTATCCAGCACATAAACACACACACAAATACACACAATCAAAATGTAATTTAAAATTTTTAAATCTTTCAGATGGAAATGAAGGTCTTTGACTAAATAATGCCTTCGGTGGAGACAGGAATTCCTTCCTCTGTAAATATAACTGGCCACAGACTATCTATATCAACTAAAATTGATCAACTGTGAGTAGAAAATTTGTCAAAAAGATGATTCTTTGATTTATTACATCCCTGTATCAAAATCAAAAGCATTACAAATCCGTTTGACATGAAACCAGCATTTCAAACAGCAAGTTGTCCCAAAGTCGAACAGAATAAGTGAGATATTTAGCCTGCCCCACAGGGTGTTTCTGGGCAATGTTGGGCTTCTGAGAACCGGACTTTAAAGTTTATAAAAGTCAAAATCTGGGACTGAAGAGATGGCTCAGGGGTTAAGAGCACTGGCTGCCCTTCCAGAGGACCTGGATTCAAATCCCAGCACTCAGATAGCAGTTCACAACTGTCTGTAATTCCACTTCCAAGGGATCTGACACCCTCACTCTAATACACATAAAATAACTTTTTAAAAATAGTGAAAGGTATTGTGACCCAAAGTGGACCATGGTTCGTTTATTTTAATCATCTTTTCCAGGCTTGATGATGTTCGTTATTTGAACTGTTACTAAATTATAGCGAGCCTGGAGAGAGGAGAGAAGCGTCTGAGGAAGACAGGAGGAGGAAGTGGGCCCAGAAGGGAAGGAAGGATATGTGGATCTGGAAAGGAACGGGACTCCTAGAGCTGATGGAAGCCTCTGAGAGGAAAGGGGTGTCGGAAGGTGACATCGGACAACCGTGACAGGGACTGTGACTTCTCCCTACCAAAGAGCCAGGGGTGGGTGCTGGGGCAAGACTGACTCAGAAAAAGCATATAACAGAACAGAGTAATGGGTGGTTTTATTCTCTCTCTCTCTGAACACACACATGAAGCCAGAGTATAATTCCTCAGGACCTGTCCATGTGGATTTTTGTCTGTGTGCTTTGTTTTCCGCTTTATTGGGTCTGAAACTTGGCAGGTAGGCTAAGGCCCTGAGGTTACAAGCACACACCACCACACCCAGCATTGTTTTTTTAAATTTATTTATTTGCCTTAGTGTTTGCCTGGAACTATAGACAGTTGAGCTGCCATGTGGGTGCTGGGAGTCGGAACCCGGGTCTTCTGGAAGAGCAGACAGTGCTCTTAACCACTGAGCCATCTCTCCAGTCCCCACACCCAGCATTTTTATGTGGGCTCTGAAGATCAAACACAGGGCCTTATATTTGCAAAGTAAGCATTTTACCCATTGAGCTGTCTCTCCAGCTCCCGCTTCTTTCTTTCCCTTCCTTTCTTTCATTTTTTTTTTTGTTTGTTTGTTTATTGAGACTTTGTGTAACTCTGGAACCCTGTCCCGGAACTCACTCTATAGACCAGGCTGGCCTCAAACTCACAGAAATTTGTCTGCCTCTGTTTCTCAAATGCTGGGATTAAAAGCTTGTGTCACCACCACCACCGGGTTTGCCTGTGTTTTTGAAGTTGCACCACATACTTCTGAGATTCTGAGAGAAGCCCAGGTATCAGTGCTATCTGTAGAGACAAGTCATGGATGGAAGTGGATACCTCCTGTCCTGCATGGCCAGTCTTCACTCCTGGGATCTCCTCCTTCATCAGCCAATATGGACAGGCTGCAGTCATCCTCAAGGCCAAAGTCCTATAAGATCACAGAATGAAAGCTCAGTGAGGCTATGGGGAGATGCCCAATAAAACACTTGCCACACAATCGTGAGGACCGGAGTTCAGGACCCAGAATCAGTGCCCTCATGTTAGCCAGGTGGTGGTGGCACATGCCTTCAATCCCAACACAGGCAGATGGATCTGCCTGATCTACAGAGCAAGTTCTAGGACACTGAGGGCTGTTACACAGAGAAACTCTGTTGAAGAGGGAGGAGGAGGAGCAGGAGGAGGAGGAGGCCAGCTTGTTATTGTAGAACACATTTGCAATCCCAGTACAGGGAAGCAAAGCATGTGGATATTTGGGGCCAGCCAGTTTGGCTGAATCAGTGCATTCCAGGTTCAAGCAAAAGATTCTGTTTCAAAAAACCATGATGAATAGGAACCACAATCAAGACTGACCCCTGGCCTCCACATGCATGCACACATACACTTTAAAAAAAAATTTAAACATTAAAACAGTGACTCAACATACTATTTTGGGGAGCAGGGTAAATGCAGGCCTAAAATTTGACACCATGGATTAATTAGATAAAGTACTTAGGACCAACACTATGAGGAAGGTTCAGCCCCTAGAGCAGATGTGATTAATTGCATAATGAAAACTGAAGATCAAAGCTCAAACACAAGGGCATAAACCCGCAGTATTTTCTACTTTATAGGTTTAGCATCCTGGCTGCTCAGCTGCCTCGAATCCCATCTGGAAAGCTAAGTGGAAAGAATTCTTCAGCCACAGTCACAGGGAAGCAACCCCAGAGGAACCAAGTCACTGCCACAGTCTTCCCTGGGGCATTGCAAAAGAAATCCCTGCCCCTTGAAGCTGCAGGTAGAACCCCAGACAGAAGCAGGCAGTAAACTGGATTACAGTTTTTCACCAGGACGTCTGCTTTCTGCTCTGATCGTGGAGTGCAACTTCTTAAACTTCCTTTAGCCTTTTAGAAAATACTCCTTATGTTTGAGAGCCAACTTATAAAAAGTACTTAGAATTCTTTAAAGGGAAATTTTTCTCAGTATAATAGAAGTCATTGCATTTTAAAATGTATTTTTATTGAGCTTGTGTGTGTGTGTGTGTGTGTGTGTGTGTGTGTGTGTGAGTGTGAGTCCATATGCTTGTGGCACAGTGCACATGTAGGGACCAGAAGACCGCTGTGGGGTTCCATCTTTTACTCATACCACGGGAGTCCCAGGGACTAAACTCACAAAGCCAGGCTTGGTGGGGAGCATCATTCTTCTTTCTTTCTTTCTCTCTCTTTTTTAAGATACTATTTAATTTTATTTTACATGCATTGGTGTTTTGTTTGCATTCATATCTGGATAAGGGTGTCATATTTCCTGAAACTGTAGTTACAGACAGTTGTGAGATGACATGTGGATGTTGGGAATTGAACCCCGGTCCTCTGGAAGAGCAGCCAGTGCTCCCAACCTCTGAGCATCTCTCCAGCCCAGCTGGTAAGCACCTATACTTTCTGAAGCATCTTGCCAGCACTCAGAGTCATTGTTGATGATATGCTTCTTTACTGGAAGTTGTTACAATTGATTTTGTGCTTTTAAATTTCTACCACCAGGCTAGGGGTGTAGTTCAGTGTCCCCAGCACCATGTAAAACCAGGCTTGGTGGCATATGCTTATAATCTGAGCACTTGGAAAATAGAGGCAGAGATATTGGTAGTTCAAGGTCATTTTTGGCAGAATAAGGAGTCTGAGGTCAGCCTGGGATGCATGGGACCTATCTCAAAAATAGATTTCTAAATGTAAAGGCATTTCTTGGTCCCAATCCTATAACTAAGTCCTATAATTCTAGCCTTGTGAACTTTCAAAACTCTAAAATTGTCAGAAGATTCTAAAACCTGAGAGAAAGAAGATGAGAAAAACATAAACCATAGGAAACTAGATTGAGAACAGATTTCTTAAACACTCCATTGGAGAGTCAAGGGGCTGTCTCAGTGGGAAAGCCACTTGCGGCCAAGAATGGTAACCTGCCTTTGATCCTGGGATCCACATGGTTTATAGAAAGAACAGACTCCCAAAAGCTGTCTTCTGATTTTCATGTGTACTGCAACATGCATGTGAGTTCCACTACCCATTCATGAACTCAAAATTTTAAATACCACTAGAAGCTAAAAATGTGCTCAAGTGAAAAGACTCTTACACCGAAAGGAAAATATTGATAAAAGAATTAAAAGCTATTTAAAATAAATGAAATCATATGACACGGTATGTAGTACAGACAAAGCTGTAACAACCTTCATGTTATCCACATATAGGAAGGACTGATTCCAGACAGATGGAAGGCCTGCCTCCCAACAAAGACTTTATGTTGGAGTCCTAACTCTCAAAGCCATGGTGGAAGGGAGTAGACCCTTTGGGAGGTAACTAGTTCGTGACTGTGGAGCCCTAACAGGAGGCTACGTGACCTTATTCAAGACACAAGAGCCAGAATGAATGAACCAAAGACTTGCAGTGTGTTCGTGTTGTGTAGCAATGGCCTCTGAACTGAAACAGCCCTCCTGCAGGGAGGAGGTAGCTCCTGAGATTCTAGAAGCTTATAAAACTTCCAAGACTCAGGCCTATCCAGAGGTTATATAAGTGGTAAAAAAAAATTACTGGGAGAGAGAGAGAGACTCTCTAGTTGAGACCTGTAGATCATGAGTTTCAAGGATGCTGCTTTCCTGGATTCATCATCCTTGCCTTTGAGTCACTCATGCTCCTGTACATAGCCCCTCCCCCGTGATCATAAATAATCCCAGTGAGCTCATCTGCTCACCAAGCCAGCTGAAGGTTGAATCTTTCTGTTGAGCTCTATCACAAGACTAGACATTTTGTTCACATGTGCCCAGGAAAAGGCACACAACATCTATTCTAATCCTCAGTCTCTAGAACTGAGAAGCAAAATTTCTATTTGTTTATAGGCCATCCCATCTGTGGTGTTTTGTTATAACAGTAAGAATTAAGACACATACAAACTCCACCTTAACCAGCTAATTTACATTTAAAAAATTACGTCTGTGGGTGTTTTGCTTGCATGTATGTCTGTGTACCACATTTGAGCACTACTAGCTGAGGCCAGAAGAGGAAATCAGACCTCCTGATACTGGAGTTACAGACGGTCATGAGCCCCAGTGTGGGTGCCAGAAATCAAACTCAAGTTCTCTGGAAGAGCAGCCAGAACCCTTTACCACTGAGCCATCTCACCAGCTCCCAATTTGCATTTTAAAAATAATTGCATGGTACTAGTAATCCATCAGCTGGGAATGATGTTTCATACCAGAGGATCCTGGGAAACTAGGGTTGGAGGATCAGCTTCCACTACATAGTAAGTTCTAAAAGCATAACAAAACTGCCTCAAAGCATATGTGATATTGATATTTATATAAATTATGTGATATTTACATATGATTATTATAAAACATTAAAACAATACAAATGAACTAGTAAGTGTATTAGGCCACTTTTGTTGTTGCTTTATAAACTTTACTGTTTTTCCCTCTAAGATTTATTCATTTTGGGGCTGGAGAGATGGCTCAGCGGTTAAGAGCATCCTCTGCTCTTCCAGAGGACTCAGGTTCGATTCCCAACACCCATGTGGCAGCTAACAACTGTCTGTAGTTCCAGTTCCAGGCAAAATACCAAGGCAAATAAATAAATAAAGTTTAAAAAAAAAAGAATTCATTAGACCCTAAGCTTTAAAAAAAAAAAAGATTTATTCATTTTATTTTATCTACACTGATGTTTGCTTCCTTGAGTGGATGTGTACTAGCTGCCTGCCTGGTGTCTGCGGACGGCCGAAGAGGGTCCTGGATTCCTGCAACTGAGTTACAGGTGATTGTGAGTTGCCATGTGGATACTGGGAACTGAACCTGTGCTCTTTGTACCCTAACCCTAACCTGTGCACATCTTAACCACTGATTCACCTCTGCAATCCCTAGTTTTTCCTTTCCTTTTTTTTTCCTTCTTTTTCTTTATTTGTTTGTTCGCTTCTCTCTCTTTTTTTTGAGACAGGGTTTCTCTGTGTAGCTTTGGAGCCTGTTCTGGAACTCACTCTGTAGAAAAGGTTGGCCTCAAACTCACAGAGACCCACTGGCCTCTGCCTCCCAGTCCTGGGATTAAAGGCATGGTCACCACGGCCCGGCTTTCTAGTTTTACTTAGTATTTTTCTTTAGCGTGTTTCTTTACATGAGTCCTTACCTCACTGCTGTCAATGCTCTGCAAGATGATGTTTGCAGTTTTGGAAACCATTGTATCTGTTGGAGAAGAGTTTGTCTCGTGACAAACGTCGAGCAGAGATTCCGCATGCTTTTCTGTCAGAAAGAAACGACATGTGCTATGATAAGATTCAACCGTCTCATGGGAAGTTCTGTCATTAGGTTTAAGCAGCTCTATTTGGTCATGTTTTTCTGAGAGGATGGTCAGGCATTCTGATGAAACTTTCGGTAATAATTTTTTCAGGAAAAAAAAAAAAAAAAAAAAAAAAAAAGCAAGAGCCAGGCAGGAGAGATGGTCCAGAAGACAAGGCCCTTGCTATGCAAGCATAAGAACCAGAGTTCAGATCCCCCCAAATCCACATAAAAGCCAGGCAGGTGCAGTGACTGCCTGTGATTTGAGCACTCAGGAGGCAAAGATGGGCGCCAGGGGATCCCCAGGGCAAGGCCTAGACTAGCAGAAGCAGTGTATTCTAGATTAAGTGGAGAGAACCTGCCTCATTAAATAAAGTACACCATTATGGGGGAAGAAGAGATCTAATGTCAGACACACACACACACACTGCATACATACTTCAAACACATGCATGCAAGGAAAAAAAAAGAGTCAGAGTTTGGCTCAACATAATTATAGCAGCTCATTAATAATAACTTTGTTCTCACAGCCATGCCCTCTGTGGGGTGCTGGGACCTGGGGAAAAGCTTTTCAACCCTCAGAGATATCAACAGGTGTCTCAGGGTTGGAGCTCCCTTGTCTCCAGGGTGCTACAGAAAGAGGAAAAATGTTTGCCCTTCGACTTTACCTAAAGATGAACCCTTGAATGGACTTCTGTTGGTGAATGAGAGAGAGAAAACCTCTCTAGTCTCTTCCAAATAGATTTGCTTACAATTCGGAAGGCTGTGTTGGCTAATAACTGGCCTTTTGGCTTTCTTGAATTGCCTTGAAAGAGTCTCATGGACTGAGGATAATCTCCTCACAAGAGAAATCAAGGTGAAATGTAATATGTGGATTTATGAAAGCCATTCAGCCATTAAATACCTCACACTAGGCCTTGGGAGACCGTTCCGTTGACAAAGTGCTTTCCTGAAAATACGAGGAGCTGAATTCAATCCTCAAAACCTGAATCTTAAAAAAGAGCTAGAGAGATGGCTCAGTGCTTAAGAGCACTGATTGGTCTTCCACAGGACCTGGGTTTGATTCCTAGCATTTACAAACTAGCAACTGTCTATAACTCCAGTTCCAGGAGATCTGGTTCTCTCTTTTTGCCTCTATTGGCACTGGGCACATATGTGGTAGACATACAGGCACATAAAACACCAATACATATAAAATGAAAAGAAATACATTTCAAGATGGAAAAAGAAGCCTGGCATGTTGGTGTGAGTTTGTAATCTCAGTACTGGGGAGGTGGAGACAGGTGGGGCACATCTGGGGCTAACTAGCTGAACAAGCAAGTTCTGGGGGAAAGTGAGAGATCCTAGCAAGAGGTGGGGGCTGGAGAGATGAGTTGGTTAAGAGCACTTGCAGAGAATTAGGTTTGTTTTCTAGCATCCACAGTGGCTCACAGTCACTTGTAACTTCTGTCCCAGGGGACCTCTTCTGGTTCCTGTGAGCACTGCATACATGTGGTACTCATACAGACAAGCAGATATACACGGATCCACATAAATTAGTAAGTAAATCAATTACTTCAAAAAGCAAAATGTACACCATCTTTAGAAAAACACTGGAAGTTTACATCTGACCTACACACACACACACACACACACACACACAAATACATAAGAGTGTGGAGCGAGACTTCTGTGCATTCTTTTTTTTTTGAGTTTTTGTTTTGTTTTGTTTAGTTTGAGACAGGGTTTCTCTGTGTAACCCTGCTGTCCTGGAACTAGCTCTGTAGCTTAGGCTGGTCTGGAACTCTGCCACCCAAGTGTTGGGATTAAAGGTATGTGCCACCACTGCTGAGTTTTTTGTTTGTTTTGTTTTCACATCCTTTAGAGCATTAGTCTTGTTTCAGAAAGTCACTGCTCAATAAAGAATTACTGATTTGATTTATTTAAATAAAGTAAATTGTAATACCACACACCTTTGATCACAGTACTTGGGAGACTGAGGCAGGCAGATCTCTATGAATTCAAGACTAGCCTGGTCTATATATTGAACTGTAGGCCAGCCAGGGATATATAGGTATGATTCTGTTTCAAACAAACAAACAAATGGAGCTATTGAACAGAGGTAAGACAGAAAGACAGACTTCAAACAGGACTTTCAAACTGGGAGAATGTGCATCCAGAAAGAAATATTGGGGCTGGAGAGATGGCTCAGTGGTTAAGAGCACTGACTGCTCTTCCAGAGGACAAGGTTCAATTCCCAGCATCTACATGACAGCTAACAACTGTCTGTAGTTCCAGTTCTCAGTTCCAGGAAAACACCATGGCAAATAAATAAATAAAGGTTTAAGAAAGAAAGAAAAATAAATATCAACCTGGTTTGGGCATAGAATTCATCAGGATGTCCAATAACTGCTGCTTCCTCCAACTTTCAATCTGTGACACATAATGTATTGCTGACTTGCCGCTGAAATCACAAAGCTTAGGATCTCTGGAAAAAGTAGAAGTATCAAAGATTATTGGGTTAAATCTGTTAGACATAAGAACACTGACATCAGATAAACAGAAAACTTAAGTTGGGATATAATAATGATTTCAAAACACATGTGGTAGAGCATAACTATTTCTCAAAATTTTGAACAAGAGGGCTAGTGATATATCTCAATTGCTAGAGTGATTACCTAATGTCTTAGGACTTTTATTGCTGTGGAGAGACACCATGACCACAGCAACTCTTTTTTTTAAAAAAACTTTATTTATTTATTTGCCTTGGTGTTTGCCTGGAACTGGAACTACAGACAGTTGTTAGGTGCCATGTGGGTACTGGAAATCGAACCTGGGTCCTCTGGAAGAGCAGACGGTGCTCTTAACCGCTGAGCCATCTCTCCAGCCCCCACAGCAACTCTTATAAAGGAAAACATTTATGTGGGGTGGCTTATGGTATCAGAGGTTTAGTCCATTATCATCATGGCATGCAGGCAGACATGGTGCTGGAGAAGGAGTGGAGACTTCTACATCTTGATCCATAGGCAACAGGAAGTGAGCTGAACTAGGTATAGCCTAAGCATAGGAGACCTGGAAGCCTGCTCCCACAGTGACATACTTCTTCCAATAAGGCCACACCTTCTTCAATAAGGCCACACCTCCTAACAGTGCCATTCCCTATGAGCTTATGGGGGCCAATTACATTCAAACTACCACACCTAATATGCACAAACCCTGTGTTCCATCCCTAATGATGAATAGGCAAGGCATGGTAGCTCATACCTGAAACTGTAGGCTGGCCTCAAACTCAGCTATGGAGCTGAGAATGACCATGAATTTGGATCTCACCTCTTCTTCCCATATACTGAGATAACAAATACATATCACTGCATCTGGCTGGTGCACTGGAGACTGAACCAACTGAGATACATGTCCAGTGTCCAAAGAGCAGTTATCTAAACCAATAAAGAGCTAGATATCTTAAGAATAATGGTCAATTTAAATATTAGTCCATTCCTCAAAACTTACAATGAAGTCCCTTTTATAATGACACAAAAAGTCATATATACATGAAACAATCCACATATCTAAGTTTACATGTAGTTTTGACAAATTCCAATGGAGTAGCTGCCTTTCAGCTGGTGCTGACTGACCACCTGTACTCACGCATGATGCCTTAGGAGCTCTGTTAGAACTTCGGCAGGTTTGTAGACTGTTGATATATCCAGACTCTCAAATAGGTCCACATCTCTCACAGCCAGCATCAGAGGGGTCAGGCCATGCAGGTTTGGGAAATTTATATCCAGGAACTCTTCAGATGCCTTTAACAAGAAGAGCTTGAGTTTCTGTTATGTTTTTACTATATAGCTACCAAAACCAATCTTTGCATTTTCATTGCTTGGCCAATTTCTTGTGTTAACACTTTTTTCCCTGCTGGAGTAGGGACTGCACTAAACTACACCTCCGTCTTAACTTCAATAATTTGCTTTCTCCCAATATGGTGCATTTTATTTATATTTTATAGAGAATGTCAGGATTTTCCCTTCTATGTGTCTTCATCTTGCTACTTCATGGTCCATGATGTCAGCTGATGTTGTCAGTACAATGAGACAAGTGGATGGGATGAGGCAGATTATTCTCTTATTTTCTAGGTCTTTAAATTGCACATCAAACCTGGAGCTGATGGCTTCATATTTGTTTAACCTGCCTGTGAGATTCACAGTGATTCTCTGTGATCACTAATGATTTCAAATTTGCCTATGTAGCCAAGTTCACCATCACAGTTAGGAGTGGGATGATGGTTTTGAGCCTGATAAAGCCCTGAAGTTTGCCTCTCTTCTAAGTGCTGTAGATGATTTTGAGAGGATCTGCCAGAACATTCATTTACACCCCAATGATGGCACAGAATGATCTCAGAAAGAGCTTGGGTTTTTTTTTAAAGGTTTATTTATTCATTATATATACAACATTCTGCCTCCATGTATCCTGGCACACCAGAAGAGAACACCAGATCTCATTATAGATGGCTGTGAGCCATCATGTGGGTGCTGGGAATTGAACTCAGGACCTCTGAAAGAACAGCCAGTGCTCTTAACCACTGAGCCACTTCTCCTGCCCCAAGACACTGCTCCAGCTGCATTTTGTTTTTATTTATTTGTTTGTTTGTTTATTCATTCATTCATTATTTTATGTGCATTGATGTTTTGCCATGGGTATCAGGTCCCCTGGAACTGGAGTTACAATTGTGAGCTGCCATTCGGAGGCTTGGAATTGAGCCCAGGTCTTCTAGGAGAGCAGCCAGTGCTCTTAACTGCCGAGCCATCTCTCTAACCTCATTTTGTTTGGTTTTGTTTTGTTTGATGTTTACAAGGTCTTATGTAGGTCAAACTAACCTTGTGCTTTCTATATAGTTAAGGGTGATTTTGAATTTTTGGTAATTCTGCCTCCAGTTCTGGGGTTACAGGTGTGTAACCTGTTTATGTGGTGCTGGAAGTTGAACCCAAGGCATCATTCATGATAGGCAAGCACTCTACCAATTGGGCCACATCTCCAGCTTGTTCTATATAATGTTTTTTAGTACCTATCCAGAGGAGCTGATAAAGCAAAAGACCATAGCTCTGGTTTCAGTGTTGGTTCCCAAAGCTGACTATTAACAAATGCGTAGGTTATATGTTAAATGGTTGGTTAAAAAAACCACATTGGGGGCTGGAGAGATGGGTCAGTGGTTAAGAGCACTGGCTGCTCTTCCAGAGATCTTGAGTTCAATTCCCAGCAACCACATGGTAGTTCACAGCCATCTGTAATGGGATCTGATTCCTTCTTCTGGTGTGCTTGAAAATGATAGATCACTCATATATATATATATATATATATAATATTTTTAAAAAACTTGATAGAGCTGTGAATATGACTCAGTAAAGTGCTTGCTGAATACGTGTGAGGACTTGATTTCAATAACCTGAATCCATTAAAAACTAGGAGTGGCAGTGTTCACCTATGATGATGGGGAAGCGGGACAGGTGGATCCCTGGGCCTCAGTAATCAGCTAGAATAACCTACTTGGCAAGCAAGCTCTGGGCAAAAGGGAGGAAAGGAGGAAGGGATGGGTGGAGGGAGGGAGGAAGAAAGGGAGAGAGGGAGGGAGGGAGGGAGGGAGATGGAGGAAACCCCTTATGTTACCTGGCCTCCACCTGCACACATGTGCCCATAAATGCACATGAGATGTACACATCAACAAATACACAGAGAAAAAAATAACCCTTATAAAATTAAGAAGAAGAAGTTAAAGAGTAAATAATTTAGCATTTTTTATTTGGTACATACTTACATTAAAAAGAATTTGTTTATCTGAAATGTAAATTTAATATGCTCACTTCTGCAGCTGATAGCCCAAACATAACTTGGTGTCCTATATTTTTATTTGCAAAATCTGGTAGTACTATTTTAAAATATCTTAATGTATGTATATGTGTGTGTGTGTGTGTGCGCTGTGGACATAGAACTTTGGGTGACAGGCTTGCACAGAAGAGCTTTTACCCACTGAGCCATCTGCTGCCCCAAGCAGCTCCACTTTCTTTATTTCTAAGTTACACTGTACAGGTGACAGACCAGTGTTTCCTTTAGGGTTGTTTGGATGAGTGTATGTGAAAATCACTTATCAATATGACTTACACAGGGCAAGTGCTCCCTGAACGTTGATGAATAAATGGTTTGAGGTAGGAAAACGTGTCACTTAACTGCATTTATATAGTCAAACAGAAGTGTCATATGGGTATGATTAGTTGCTTTAGTAAAAGCAAAATTTAGGCTAGGAAAATGGTTCACTTGTAGAAATGCTTGCCTTACAGTGTGAGGACCCAAGTTTGGCTCCTCAGCACCTTCAGGAAAAGCCCAATATTGTGGTGTACACCTATAATCCAGCAGTGAGGAAGCAGAGCCAGGAGAATCTCTGAAGCTTGCCGGCCAGCTGGTCTAACCAAACTGGTGAGCTCAGGTTCAGTGAGAGACCTTGTCCCCAAAGACAGGCAGTAACTGATTTAAAAACAAAAACCCAGTGTTGACATCTGGAAAAGGAGGGAGGGAGAGAGGGAGGGAGGGAGAGAGGGAGAGAGGGAGAGAGATTTCATTCAGACCATTAGAATTAAAGTCTGTTGGAAGACCAAAACTACAAACGTTTCTTTTATAAACCAAAGTAACTTGCTAATTTTCACCAGTGTTTCGCTTTCTGCCATGGCAATATAGCCTTTACCTCAGCTTCTCCAGGGGCAAAATGAAGATAATAATATTACCTCAGCAGGGAGCTGTGGGAATTAGTTAATATTTTTTTCTCAATCTCTGAGAAAAAAAAACTACCTCTTAGATCAGTGCTTATCTAGGGCCAATATGAGAATTTTGAGCTGAGAATCCTATTATAACAACACATCAGCTTAGCATCTCTTGATTAAGCTAGATTCACGTTCCAGGCAATAAATAGTTCATTAAATGGTCATTAAACCTTTGAGATTAAAAAAAACAATGTGGTTATAAAAACAGAGATTGGGGTTCAGGATGACATTTTAGACTATCTTTGAGTACAACAAAAGCATAAAAAATGTCTTTTGGTTTTGTTACAATTGTCCTTAAACTAGACCTGGTTAGGATATCTTTAATTTCTTGATCTGTTTGTGTTTTTACCATAAAGGATTAGGAAAAAACTGTTTCCTAGCAGCAATATTGATTTTCTTTTAGTTGAAAGATCACATGGGTCTTATAGTAGCACTGAAGGTCAATGAATGCCCTGAGTGAGGAACTGTTAATAATTAAAGTCCTTAGTTATGCATACAATTTTGCAAGGTGCTTTGAGATAATGTATCTAACTAAGAATACTGATTACCCCCCCAAACTGCATTTAGTGCATAAATTCTTGGGGCTAGAGTGATGGCTTAGGAGTTAAAAGCCTATACCACTCTTGCAGAGGATCTGAGTTCTCTTTCCAGCACTCAGGCTGGGCTGCTCACAATCACCTGTAACTCCAGGTCCAAAGGACCCAATTCCCTACTGGATTCCAGAGGCATGTGTCCAAATGCACACATAAACACTCACAATTAAAAACAAAAATAAAATCTTTTAAAATGTGTTTTCAGGCTGAAGAGGCATCTCAGTTGGTAAAGTACTTGCTGTACAAATATGAAGACCAAAATCTGATCCCTAGAGTGCACCTCAACATCCAGCTATGTGTTGTATAGTAGTTTCCTCTGAGATCAAAACTATCTCTCTTGGAAGGGAGCTCATTAAAACACAGAATGTTAAAGGAAGGTAAAACTACAGGATGTTCTAAACAGACGTCAACTATTTCATATTTCAAGGAGACTCATTAAGACAGGATGTAAATAACTCAAAATAGCTTCAGGAAGTTCCTGAAACTGACCAAATTTATTTCCCTAAGGCCTACTGAGAATTATTCTCAGATCTGCAGTATAAAAGAAGCAGAGCCAACCTGAACTGCCAGGAAGGAACAGCAGCCAGCCATCTTCTAGAGGTTCAAACCAACTGAGATAATTGCTAAGGACATTCTCTCAACCTGTTGAGCTGCCTGCAGGTTGTGCAGTGAACTCCAGTTTTCCAGATTTCATGCGCTGTCAACCATGCTGGGGTGGGTTTTGGTGGTACAGCTGCCTTTTGAGACACTTATGTCCCTCACCCATAATCTTCAAAGTAACTCCAGTAAAACTCAGGAGTTCATCAAGTTGGACTTCGCTTGTATACTTTGGTGTGTTTTCAGTTCCCTATCTGAAATGAGTAGATGCTTGTCTACACCTCCCCAGGAATATTGTCATGCAACAGCATGGCGTGGCATGTACTTTCATCCCCAGTGCTGGGGAGGTGAAGACAAGAGAAGCCCTGGCTACCAGCCTATCCTATTTGGTGAGATCCAGGCAAATGTGAGATTGTCATAAACAAAACAAAACACTCAAACCAAACAAAAAACTCAAAATGGATGGCACTAGAGGAATGATACCTATGGTTGATCTTTGGCCATCACATGCATATGCAGACATGTGCATATGAACACACACACACAAATATATTCCCCTAAAAGTTCTTGGGGCACAGCTAAATATTGTGCAATGTGTAAATTCTCTGATTCCCTTTTCAGGATAAAGATAATAATTGCCAGTGGCCCAAAGGGATCTAAACAGCAACTGTGCAAATGGCAATGATATCCAGGGAACTGCCTGAGCAAGCTGACAGCGGTCCTCTGGGTCTTCCTGGGGCTCATCATTTCCCAGGGGTGCCACCTGACTTCTAACTCTTACATAGAGAGGGGTGGATAGTTTGCTGCTCTGTTTTTCTATATATCTTTTCCTACTTGTGTTCTGTCCAGTTCTGTATCTTACTGTTTCTTCTGCCTGAAACTTTCTGGGATTGCGTTTGGAAATAACTATCTCCTTCTTTGGAAGGAGTCTGGAGTACTGAAGAGCTGGGTCAGCAGTTAAGAGTGAGTGCTTGATACTCTTTTCATGAGGACCAGAGTTCAGCTACTAAAACCCATAGGAGGCAGCTCACAACTGCCTGTAACTCCAGCTCCATGGGATCTGACATCCTCTGGTGGCCTCCATGACTACTCTTATGCCTGCATTCATATGCACACACGCGTGCGTGCACACACACACACACACATACACGCACGCATGCACGCACGCACATACATACACATGAACTTATACATACACATAATTAAAAACAAAAATTTTAAATTTAAATGTAAATACAAAAAAAATTTAAGAAAGAGTCCTGTATTGGGCATGTGAAGGCATAATCTGTCTTCTGCACATCTGTCCACCCCTGCCCCAAGTAAACATCACTGTAACTAACCAGCAAATGTTGAAGCTGTTCAAGATCACCTTGCCACGAACTTCTTAGGAGCTGCATTTGGGGAGCTTGAATTTTCTTGCCTGCCAATAACTGTCTCCGGATGTCATCATTAGCCACATGAACTGCAGTTTGATTGCTGTAATTGCAGAGGGTGACATCTGCTCCCCTTTCCAGAAGAATCTCAACAACCTATAAAACAGTAACATCTTTAAATTCAAAAAATTTGTTTTGGGGCTGGAGAGATGGCTCAGCGGTTAAGAGCACTGACTGTTCTTCTGAAGGACCTGAGTTCGATTCCCAGCATCTACATGGCAGCTCACAACTGTCTGTAATTCCAAGATCTGACACCCTTACACAGTTATACATGCAGGCAAAAAACTGATTCACATAAAAAAATTGTTTTTATTCTTAGCTTTAAAATATTCATAATTATATATGTTGAGCATATTCTCCTCCCACCCAATTTTTTAAGTTGGGTTTTGTCTGTTTTGTTTTTCTCTTTTGAGATAGTCTCACTATATCACCAGCTTGGTCTGGAACTTGCTATATAGATCAGGCTGGCCTCAAGCTCAAAGATTCCTGATTGCTAGGATTCAAGACATGTGTCACCATGCCTGACTTACAGTTATTTTTAATTTAATTAGTGTGTGTGTGTGTGTGTGTGTGTGTGTGTGTGTGTGTATGAGTGTGTTTGGGGTGCCGGTATATGTGGGTGGATATGCAGGCCAGAAGAGGGAATCAGATTCTTTGGTTATTTGTGAGCTGCCAATGTAGATGTTGGGATGCCAACTCTTGTCCTCATGACTGAGCACCAAATGCTCTAAACTGCTGAGCCATTTCTCCAGCTCCATCCCTAGAAGGCTTCATATTCTTTGAGTGACAGCTGTACCATTAGGGCTGGATAAAAGACTAACTTAGATATGGTTCTCATTCCCAATTTTTTAAGAAAGGCAGATAAGAGTGGTAGAAAATGGAGAACCGAAGGCTGGAGGTGCAGCTCAATGGTGGAAGCTCATGTCTAGCATCTGTGAGGTGGTCCCCAACACCACCACAGCCAAAGATATGAATGCAGGGAGCTATTATTTAACTTTCTAAATATTGAAACCAAATCTCTGTGATAGCTGGTGTGATGGTACACACCTTTAATCCTAACACTTTCAGAAGCCAAGTAGGACTATGTAGGAACACTGTACCCCCTCCCCCGCAAAAGAAACAAAACTAACCACAACAAAAACAACTCTGTGATTTCTGAGGACTTTATTTTTAGACTAGAGATCTATAAATACTTTCATCTAAGGACACATAAACATTAATTTTTTTTAAGGATAGGATTAGGATCTTAAGTAGCCCAAGCTGGCCTGTGAGGACTCTGGATTCTCTTGCTCTACCTCCTGAGTACTGGAATTATAAGTGTGTGCCATGACATATGGTGCTGGCGCTCAAACCTGGGTCTTCATGCATGCTAAGCTAACACTCTACCAGTTGAGTCACAGCCATAGCTCCTAACATTCCAACACTGAAGTCTTATAGTAGTCTATAATTTAGAAAACAAAACTCATATTATCTATCATGGATTTATCATCTGTTTACCTAGCATCAATCATACATTATTTATCTACATACCTATCATTTCTGTTTGTTTATCATCTTCTTATCTTATCTCAATCAATTTATTATCTGCCTATCTATCATTATCTACTTACCTTATGCTTCACACCTTTGATCTAGCATTTATCAACATTTCAATTAGCTATCTGGAGTGTAGCAAAAACGGGGCTCAGGGTCTTGTGCTTGCTAGGCAAGTACACTCTATTCCAGCTCTGGTTAGCTTATAAAGTCCTGACAATTACAAAGATTTTTATGTATTTCTGGAGAGTGAGTAAACTACATTCAAATGCTGAAGTGATTAATTTTTTAACAAATATGGAATAGATATCCAGTGTGTAGCATGATCTGTCCTTGATCTAAGCCCTAAACAACGAACCAGGTAACTACCCAGACTTCAAGCTACTCATAGAGTGGTAGGGACACAGAGCCAGATGAGAAAGCAGCACTGTGGTGAATGTAAAGATGGACATGCACAGGAGACTGGAGTGGTGTCTATGAAGACCACTGAGCTATCTTTCAAAGTCCTGGAGGACTTTAGAAGACAGTTCTTACAAAGGCAGAGGGTACAGCACAGATGGTAGAACACTTTCCTAGCATGCAGGAAGCCCTAGAATTTGTCCTAACACTGCAAAGACTGGGCATGGTAATCCACACTTAAATCTCAGTTCTGAGAAAATGGAGGAAGGAGCATCAGAAGTTCAAATCCATCTTTGACTATAGCAAACTCAAGGCCAGCTTTAGTGTGACAGGTGGTGTTAATTATCTTTTACTTGTTTGTTTTTTAAGGTAGGGTTTCTCAGTGTAGTCCTGGGTGTCTAGGGACTCACTATACAAACCAGGCTGGCATTGAACTCAGAGATCCACTTGCTTCTGCCTCCCAGGTGCTGGGATTAAAGTGGGTCACCCTGCCTAGTGGTAGTGTTAATTATCAGTTTGACAGAATCTAGAATTACCTGGGAGACGGGCCCTTGGGCATGCCTGTGGGAGAGTTTTGTTTTTGTTTTTAGTGTCTACATTCTTTCTAATAAGCTGCTGAAAGCTTAAAAAATACTAAAGACTGTAAGCCCCCCAGATCTATCAGAAAGCAGAAGCAGAACTAGACAATACCATCATAATGATCTTGACCCCTGAGCTAGGATTTGCAACACCTGGGAATAGATGGTTGTTGGTGGAGGAATAAAAAAACTGCCGTGCTTCAGAAAAACCAAAGGCAAACCCTCCTTGCTTCCTGCCAGACTCTATTTTCTTCCTCCCCACTGTACCTCTGATAGATTTTCTTCTGCCGCAGTAATGAGAGGTGTGTTTCCAGTCTGTGGGTGCTGAAAGTCAAGGTTCCCAAGGACTGAATGGACTTCAGGAATATGGCCACAGATGCATTCCACGTCACCCTTGGAAACCACTTCCAGGAAATTATGAATCAGCTTGTTTTTGTTCATCTTGCTGGTTTCTATCATTGCCTTAAAGAGAAACATGACTTAAACAGCTAGAGTTCCAACAGTAACCTATTCTGTTTATATTGTTACATGGTTCTGTTGCATGAATTCTCAGACCAAAGTGGGAAGCAAAGGAAAAGGCACGGGGAAGACCAAAATGGAGGGCCCAAACTCTTATTTCCTCCTGCCTTACATCTTTTTCTCTGCCCAGCCATATCACTTCCTGTTTCAACC
The DNA here is from genome assembly GCA_004025045.1 of Sigmodon hispidus. Classification (NCBI taxonomy): domain Eukaryota; kingdom Metazoa; phylum Chordata; class Mammalia; order Rodentia; family Cricetidae; genus Sigmodon; species Sigmodon hispidus. The sequence continues at coordinate 104,281 of PVIH01000381.1, forward strand.
TTTCTAGTGCTGGGATTAAAGATGTGGGATGATCCCAAGTGTTGGAATTAAAGGTGTGTGCCACCGAGGCCTGGCTCTGTTTCTTTTTTATGCTGGATTATTCATGTAGCCAAGTATGGCCGTGAACTCAAAGAGATCCAGATGGATCTTGGCCTCCAGAGTTCAAAACTGATCTCGGCCTCCCAAGTGCTAAGCTGTCTCTCTGATCTTTCAGCTTTACCCTAATACCTGGCTCTGGGTTTTTATTAATACCAAATAGGACTCAGGCGACATGGTTCTTTTATAAGGGGGAAAAAAAGAATGGGGGGGGTGTGACTCAATGGACAAAGAACTTGCTCAGTGTGTTCAATTCTCAGACCTACAAAAAAGCTAACAGGCCTGGCAGCCACCTGTCATCCCAGCACTCAGGAGGCTGATGGAGGATCCCCAGGACAGTAGCCAGTGGTAGTAGCCAGACTTGGAGAGAGATCTTGCCTCAGCAAAGTGGGGAATGATTGAGTCAAGTACCCACCATCATCTTTAGGCCTCTACATGTACATACACATGCATGAATACCCACACAACATGTATACACACACATGCATGCGTATCATACACATACAGATGTAAAATAAAATAAATAGGGTCTGGGTAGATGGCTCAGTTGGTAAGATTACCTGCTTTGCCAGCATGAGGAACTGAGTTCAATTCTTTCTCTTTTTTAAATAATTTATTGAACTTTATTTTATGTGCATTAGTATGAAGGTGTCAGATCTTCCTGGAAATGGAATGGGAGTTATGGACAGTTGTGAGCTGCCATGTGGATACCGGGAACCAAACCTGGGTTCTCTGGAAAAGCAGCCAGTGCTCCTAATCCCTGAGCCATCTCTCCAGCTCCCTGCATTCAATTCTTTAGCATGCAAGAAAATAAAATGTTTGATCCCCAGGACCCAGATGTTAGAAAGAGAGAACTGATTCCGTACCTTCCACATGTGTGCTATGTGAACAATTTACATACAGACACAAAGGCATAGGCATACATTCATACATACAAATGAAAATGTAATAAAAAAATTAGAGCTGAAGAGATGGCTCAGTGGGTAAGTACATTGGCTACTCTATCAGAGGTCTTGAGCTAAATTCCCAGCAACCCACATAGCAGCTCACAAGTGTTCCTAACTGTAGTGCCATGGGATTTGATGCCTTCTTCTGATGTGCAGACATTAATGCATATAAAACACTTATATACATAAAATATGTAAATAAATTTTGTTTGGTTGTTGTTGGTTCTTTTCCCAGTGCCCCACCATTGCCCAGTTAATAAATAAATCTTTAAAAATAAAATAAATTTACATAAATAATATTATAATGTACTAGGCAGTGGTGGCACATGCCTTTAATCGCAGCACTTAGAGGGTAGAGGCAGGTGGATCTCTATAAATTCAAGGTCATTCTGGTTTACAGAGCTAGTTCCAGGACAATCAGGGCTACACAAAGAAACTCTGTCTTGAAAAAAAAATAAATTATATATATGCATATATGCATGTGCTACTAATTTTTAACACTTTGCTTTTAGGTATATTCATGTACCTAATATAATAAACCTAGGGCTGTTTATTATACATCTACTGTATGTTGTTATTTCTTCTTTCAGTGATGGGCATCTAAATTACCTCCAATGTTTCACCCTGCAAACAACACCCACTGCGATAATATCTTTACTGGGGCCATGTGATTCATAGCCCAAAAGTCTGCTTGTATCTAATTTGTCTAAGATGTTCAATTTTACTATAACATGCCAGAACATTCTCCAGAATGACCTTAGCAAATAATACCACACCAATGCTGGGTGTTTTGGAGGTCTTCTTTTTTTTTTAACTTTATTTATTTATTTATTTATTTGCCTTGGTGTTTGCCTGGAACTGGAACTACAGACAGTTGTTAGCTGCCATGTGGGTGCTGGGAATCGAACCTGGGTCCTCTGGAAGAGCAGATGGTGCTCTTAACCGCTGAGCCATCTCTCCAGCCCCCTGGAGGTCTTCTAAGAAGGCATTTGGTTGACTGAGGTGACTTAGTCATCATACTAATCATGAACATTTAATAAGAGCCACACTTGGAACTCCACCAAAGGTCTCAAGAACAGACAATATGTTCAAAATTGTAGCACAGAAAAATTCCAAGTCAGCATACATACACATCCCAGCAAAACATTTTGCAACTTAGATTTATCTTCATAAGTTCTTTCTCAAAATGTAGTTATCACTTCAAGGCTAGAAAATACTTTCATAAATAGGGTAATTACAGCCTGTCCTTCAACATAGCTAAAAACCATGTATTCAAATAACAACCAGGCAAGAAAGCAGTATTTATGTCATCGGAAAGAATTTATAGCATCATTCATAAAGGGGAACTAAAGCCTCAAGAAACTAACTCTTTTTCTCCGAGGTTGTTACTTAGCAATGAATGTTTTAGAGTCTATACTTTAACTCTGGTATGTAACCTTTTTGTTTGTGTGTTTGTTTCTCTGCTAAGGTTTGACTCTGCAGTCCTGGCTGACCTAACTTGGCTCCAGACCCTCCATTCTCCTTCCTCAGACTCTTGGGTGCTGATACGGCATCATGTGCCCCCTCACCTGGATCGTGCATAACCCTTTAAGAGAGATTTTCACATGTAGTAACTACTTGCTAGTATAAGAATAAATAAACAAAAATGTGAATTCAGCTTCACTGTAATCTCCAAGTTATCCAGTCTCTACAACACACTCAAAGATGCCTAAAGAAAGATAATGAGGAGTCAAGGACATCAATCCCCCAAATAACAGGAGCTTTCTCACACTGCTTCTTGTGGCTGAGTGCTATGCTATTTTCTCCTCTGACTTCCAGCCTGAGCATTTCTGTTTTAAGTTTCCCATGGAGCTGGGCAGTGGTGGCTCATGCCTTTAAAACCAGCACTCAGGAGGCAGACACTGGTGGATCCCCGTGAGTCTGAGGCCAGCCTGCTCTACAAAGTGAGTTCCAGGACAGCTGGGGCTACACAGAGAAACCCTGTCTCGAAAAACAAATCAAAACAAAGTTTCTCAAAGAGAAAACTTTTCTTGATTTTCTATTTAGAACTCCTTTTCAAGCAATGATTGTTTAAACAATAATGTTTTGTTCTATAAGATTAAGCCAGAAGATGTACCTTCTATTGAATGACACTCTTTGTTCTTAGCTGTGTTATCAATTTGTGAAGTCAAAACTTTTACCGTTAATCACACAACACAGCATTTTATGATGACGTTTTCATGTATTTATAATTTCTTTTGATTATACTCACCCTATTACTCTCTTGTCTTTCTCCTCACCCACTGACCCCTTCCTCTTCCCAAGTGATTTCTCTTCTGTTTTTATGTATTTTGTTGCCATTATTTTGTGGCCCGGTTAGTTTTATTAGGTTGCTTATGAGAGAATGGGCATTTTCCCAGTAAAACTTTTTGTTATATTCTGCATTGGCTTGGAATACTATATAGAAAAGGCCTAGAACAGCTGAAACTTAATAAAATGTGCCCCTAAATATGTGTTTACAATTTTTTAGATTACAAAATTTTTAGATGTTTACAAATATTTAGGTGATTAAAGTCTGAGATTATCTCTGTATGGAATTCAATAGAAAAAAAGATTTTTTTATTAGTAAACATTTCTTACCACTATTACTTTTTCCTATGGTCTAAAGGTATTTCCATAAAGTATTGGAAGGAAGAATTTGTAAGATCAAAACTAGCTTATTGCGACTCTAAGGATAAAATTAATCAAGCTTAGGTCACAGTTTCTTCTGTCGGTTCCTCCCCCCCCAGGGACATTCTTCCGAGAGGAAAACAAAAAGTTCCAACATTCAGTATTATCTAAAACAGCGTGAAAAAAAAATAGAAACTTGACTTACCTAGTGTGTATTTTGCTGAAGGAGTTTTGCCTCTATTGAAGGAGCAACCAGACGTGGTGTAGCAGCCCAAATCATCCTACCTCTTCAGGGCTCTGATTTCCGGACCAGCTATCAACCGTCACACCCACTAGGTTTCCATTTAAAAGCAGCATAGATTTAGAACCTTTTTTTTGATTCTGTTCCAGTGTTGCACAGTCCAAACACTTTATTTTTTAAAAAATATTTAAAACTGGTTCTGGGTGCACGAAACCTTTGGCTCAGTGCAATGAGACTTGCTTAGTTTACAGACTGTTGCCCAGGCAACCAGCCTTAGTGTGTTTAGCTTGGAGGATTAAGAGCAGGACTGTCTCATGGAGGAAGAAAAACAAATGTTGTATGTGCTTCTAAGCTGCTGTTGGAGTGCTTTAAAAAGTTGGGCCCCTGTGCACATCCACGGCTGACCCATTGTCATTATCTCTTTATTCAGTGAGATGTTCTCCAGAAGAGCCATGCCTCTGTATCCCTGCTGTGTGCTGAAAAGTCCCCTTTAAAATCCAAGAAAAGTCAGAGGAATAATATAACTATACAAGCAGGAATGAGACATTCTAAAGAGACATAGTACCTTTGATTATTGGACTATTGAAGCAATGGACCCGAAGAAATGGGAAGTCCCATTCTGGCAAAGGGGAAGGCTGGAGCCTGGGGCCAGCCAGAAGAGGCACTTGTGTCTCCCAGGAAGTGATTTCCACTTGTGAGACCACCTTGCAGGAGAGACTGGGGATCAGACAATGATGGGTCAGTACCAGGCAGGACCACAGATTCCCCAGAACTGTTAACTCATCTGTACCTTCTGGCCCTTTATTTAGACACACATCAGGATCTCAGTGGTGGATTTGGGCAGGGTCACTAGACCTCTCTTATTCTTCCCAGCATGGCAACATTGAATAAATCTCCTTTCTCTGCTTTTCTCTGTTACTAATCTATGTAAAGGGCCTATTGAAGATGGATGGTCCAACTGACTTATTTGGGATTGTCAGGACTTAGGCTCTGAACCTGATGACATTGGTAATAAGAATCCAATCCAATAGATTTCCCCTGGAGAGGGGGGAATTCATTGACACATCTTGAGGAATCCTTTCATTGGGACACATTTACTTCCTCTTCCTCCTTTTCTTCATTATTTGAGACAGGGTCTCACTTTGTAGCTCTGGCTGTCCTAGAACTCACTATGTAGACCAGGCTGGTCTCAAACTTAGAGAGATGAACCTGCTTCTGTTCCTGAGTGCTACATTTCTTGTCAAGAGAGGCTTGTTGTATTCTAACATGAAGGATTCAGCAATTGAATGCATTTTCGTCTGACTCATAGACTAAAACTGACCCAATATTGAGAGAGACCATGGAGCCAAACATAGTCAGAAGAAATATACCAGAAGATAAGGCTAGCTGGCATTTGGAGTTGCTAGGCTTTCCTACTATCTGCTGAAGGGTGTAGAGATCTCTTCTTTGTAGATGTGATATTATATATTTTCACAAAAATGAGGTGCAGCTATGTAGTCAAGAATGTCTTCAGATGCCTTTGAAAACATGAAGCTTATGGTTGAAGAGAGGGCTCAGTGATTAAGAGCACTTGCTACTCTTACAGAGGACCCTGGTTCAGGTTCCAACTCATTGGGTAGGTGGTTTATAACTTCAGTGGGTCTTCTGAATCCACACCTTCTTTTGGTTTCAGCAGGCACCTGTGCACAGGTAGCATACACTAACACAGATATACACATACACAAAAGTATTTGTGAAAACAACAACAACAAAGCTATGTTTCTACTGTGGGATTTCCTCTCCCTCCTCTGTCTATTCATACTAATCTTCCTAAAGGTTACATAGGGTTTGCTCTCTGCTGTACAGAGTTTTGACTAATTTTTACCAATACTTGCTGTGTCACTGGCTGCCCTAAAATCTATTTTTTACTAACTGCAACAGTTTTTGTTGTGGTTGTTTTAGATTTTTTTGTCAACCAAAACAACCATTCAAGAAGCACATTATTTCACTTGTTTAGCTGAGGATTCAGAAGGTCAGCAAATGGGGCCAGACTACAAATGTAGACACAGGGCAGGGCCTCACAATGCTTAGGCTAGCCCCTATTTTTCTAGGTAGCCTGTATTAGCCTTGAACTTTGAATCCCCCTGTCTCTCTACTTCCCAAGTGTTGGGATTACAAATGTGGAGCATTCTCCACCAGTATAGAGTGCTTAGGCTTGAAACCAAGGATTCACACATGCCTGGCAAGCACTCTGTCAAGGGAGCCACATTCCCAGCATGGGAATCATTTTTACATAAACAAAATCAGCAAGTACAGGTCACCAACAGATCTGTACTACAAAATATACTACAGGAAATTCCTTACCGTGGCAAGGAATGAAATTAATTCTTGTTTGTTTGTTTTTTTTAATTTATTTATTATGTATACAGAAGAGGGCACCAGATCTCATTATAGATGGTTGTGAGCCACCATGTGGTTGCTGGGAATTGAACTTAGAACCTCTGTAAGAACAGTCAGAGCTCTCAACCTCTGAGCCACCTCTCCAGCCCTGGAATGACATTAATTCTAAAGCGATGTTTTAGAAGCTAAGTAAGTGGGATATGCTGAGAATATTGAAATTGGGAGGCATAGGAAGGTACTTTGAAAAACTTCCATTTGAGACTTAGCCAAATATGTAAATGGTGTTGTCATTTACTGGCCAGAAGTGGTAGGACATGCTTGAGCTAAAACAGAAAGAGTTATTATGGACCTACTGAAGTTTGAAATGCTTATTAGTCTTCCAAGAGATGATAGCAAGTAAAGAAAATGGATCTGTAAAAGTTTATGGTACAATGGGTACTATGTAAGTCACAAATAAGAAGCTGAGTCACTGGGGCAACCTTGGGACATCCCAGAGAACTTTCAGTGAGGATTCAGTGATGCTGGCCTTTCCATGGTGAGATCCAGGGATCAAACTCAAATTCTCAGGTTTGCATGGTGAATGTTGATTCATATCACCAGGTCCTAAGAGATGATAGTTAATCTCTCACTTCAAAGAAAGGAAGCAGCTCTCTCCTTTTGGTTGGTTTCATGGAGAGGTCCAGGCTGTGCAGATAGTGCAGAGGCACTGAAGCATGTTAAGGGGTCAAGTTCAGAAAGGAGGCTGGCGCCAGAACTGAGGTGAGAAGGTAACACAGAGGCCAGATCTTCAAGGGCCCATTGGGAACAGTAAAGAGGTTTGACTCTTTTCTAAATGTAGAACTCTAGTGTATCATATCACAGGGGAGTGACAGGATCTAACTTGCTTTCTGTTGTTTGATTTTTGTGTTTGTTTTATTGTTGTGTGTGAAGGAAAGAGGACAACTTGCAGAAGTTGGTTCATTCTTCCAGCATGTGGGTTCTGGGGATTGGGGCTGGACCTCCATAGTCAGACTTTGTTGTAAGTACTTTTAATTGATAAATCCACTCACTGGACTGATTAGTAAAACTTAATACTAGACAAGATCTGCTTTTGTGTAAGTGTGACTTGATAACATGATTCTCCATACACACACACACACACACACACACACACACACACACACAAGTGGGAGGTGGTGCAGATAAGACACAAGACAATAGTCAAGACCTCCCTCTGGAGGCCAACATGGTTGAAAGCTTTCCTCATTGGGGTACACTCCTCCGGGCTCTGGTGCTTTCTTGGCCTCACGTACTGGCTAATTTTTTACGTAACTTGATACAGCTAGAGTCATATTGGAAGTGGAAACCTTAATTGAGAAAATGCCCCCACCACACTGGCCTGTGGGCAATCCTACGGTGAATTTTCTTGACTGATAAGTGATATGATAAGGTGGTGTCATCCTTGAGCTTGGTGGTCCTGAGTGCTATGCCAGTGCTATAGGAAAGCAGGCTGAGCAAGCACGATAAGCTAACCAAAGAGCAGCACTCCTCGTGGATTCTGCATTAGTTCTTGCCTCCAGGTTCCTCCCTTGAATTCCTGTCCTGACTTCCCTCAGTGACGGACAGTAACCTAATTGTCAGATGAAATAAACTCTTCCTTCCTTAAGTCGCTTTTGGTTGTGGTATTTTATCACAGCAAAGAAAACCCTAAGACACCCAATGAACTTCTCCAATATATTCTTCTAATACACTCTATTCTTATGTCATTTTGTATTTCTCCCCTCCTACCCCTCCTTCTTTCCTTCATCACTTTCTCCTTCTCTACTGAGCATTACAGGACTTGCAAATGCTGGGCAAGAATTCTACCACAGAGCAAAAGTGTGAGCCCTCTATTTTAGTTATTTTATATTTCCAGTATGGTCAAATTTCTGGAAGACAAGGGATATGGCTTAATTACTTTTATTTCCTCTATTATATATCACATATAGATTTTTTGGTGGATGTTTCTAGAACTGATTGTATGCTCTGGAGAACTTTAAGGACCGTGAATTTCACGCACTAGCATTTTCCTTAGTAAACAAGAAGCCAAGTTCTTAACAGAAGCTGTATTCTATTACATTTTGTTTCTGTAGAGAAATCATTTCAGGAAACATTAATGCCTAATGCAATACTGTAAGAAAAGGTATGAAAAGAGAACAATTATAGTTTTGAATCCAGTCTTAGTTTTAAGAGAGCCCTGCGAATACTTTAGGAATGCTTGGACAGCCTCAAGCTATTAGGTAGAAAAAGTACTGAGGTTTTTCCATTTTTAGAAGCTTTTCTGCTGAGGTGGCACTGTCCTTGTGAACCTCATCACTGGCTAAGTCTGACCTCTTCATCTTCGCAGGGCAGTGGTGAGAAAAAGTGAATTTGTTTATTGGTTTGTTTATCTATTTGTTATGCAGAAAGATCACGAGGGAGCCTGTTGTTTTGTGTGTGTATGTATGTATGTGTGTGCATGTTTAAACTATATATATAGTTGTACATATAATTAATTATATATTATATAACACATATTTATATATGAATAAACATTTGATTATATTATATATAAATGTATACATTATTTTAAATATATGATGTATATCATATATATGCAGGAACATATGTGTGCATGTATGTGTATATGAAAACCAGAGGCCAGCCTCCTATGTCATACCTCAGATGCTACCCAGCTTGTTTCTTGAGACAGAATCTCTCACTAACTTGGAACTCACCAATCAGGCTAGACTGGCTGGTCAGCAAGCCTCAGGTACCCACTGTCTCAGCCTCCCAGGTACTGGGATTACAAGTGCCTGGCATCATGCCTGTCTTCTTTATGCAGGTTCTGGGGTTGGACTCCAGGCTCATGCTTGTGTGGCAAGCGCTCCAGAGCCATCTCCATGGCCTGAGTCTATTGCTCTTAAGAAACATGAAGTTCCCAGAAGCTCTGTTCTAACTGTCTTCTGCTTTTCTCTTTGGAACGATGACAGAACAAGAGAAACAGGGCATCTCTATGCACAGAGAGAAACCATTGAAGTCCAAGGGCTCCAGCAGCTTGGAGAACTGTAAGAGAGACCAAGATTTCCTATGATTCTGACTAAATGGCAGCTGCTTTCCTAGCTAAGATTTTCTGCATCTCAAAGAGGCTTTGGGAGAAGAAAGGACTTCAACTCTATGAAACAGAGCCAAACATGGATGGACAATACTCATAGCCTAGGCTCACAAGTACAGTCAACGACCAGCTTCATTGGAAATATTTTATAAAATCTCAGAGTAAGAGGCTAAGAAGACAGCTCACTGGGAAAGGTACTTATTGTAGCACAAGGACCTGAGTGAGGATCCCCAGACTCCATATAAAAGCTGGACATTGCTCTTATACTCCAGGGCTCCTGTTGTAAAATGGGAGGCAGAAACAGAAGCCACCTAGCCTGTGCACAAAGCAGAAAAGAACAACAAAGAGACCCTGACTCAAACTAGGTGGAAGGCTGACAGCTAAGGCTGTCCTTGAAAACCTTAATGGGATAATGTATTATATTGTAAATAATTGTTCCGCCTCTGAGTTTAATAAAAAGCTAATTGGCCAGAGGCAGACAGAAAGTGTGGGCAGGGCTACCAGGCTAAGAAAACTTTGGGAACATCTTGGAGCAGGATAGATGCTACAGAGTCGCTGGAGCTGCCAGGAGCTGCAGAGGAAATGGTGCTGAGAAAAGGTACCAAGCCGTGTGGCTGAACAGGATAAGAAAGATGGGTTAGTTTAAGACTAAAGAGCTAGCAAGTTACATGCCTGGGCCATAGGCCAACCAGCATAAAATTAATATAAACCTGTGTGTGGTTATTTGAGACTAAGCCAGGCTGAGAGTGGATCTGAACCTCTAGGTTAGACTGGAAAGTCTGGGTCAGACACAAAATACAACAAAAACCCCCATTTGCATCATAGCACTCCTCTCTCTCTCTCTCTCTCTCTCTCTCTCTCTCTCTCTCTCTCTCACACACACACACACACACACACACACACACACACACACACACACCAAAGAAGTAAAAGAAAAATTTTTTTTGAGACACAGCCTATGTAGCCCTAGCTGGCCTGAAACTTGAAATGTAGACCAGGCCAGCTTCGAACTCACAAATATCTATCTGTCTCTGCTTCCTCATTGCTGGGTTTAAAGGTATACAATACCACAGCTAGATTCGTGAAAATATTTTAAAGGAAACTCATAAACTTGGGCAAGGAAAGTTACCAGCCTGTAAGTGTTGCACTGTGTGAACCTATCAGGCAAATTATAATCTTAAAGACTGTGTGTAGTAAGCAGTTTCTGACTTACTATCATCCAAAAGAATTTGGTGACTTTATGTTCTTGAACATGGGCACCTTGGGTTAGGGAGACGATGGCTCAGCAGTTAAGAACACTTGCTGCTCTTGCAGAGGACCAGAGTTTGGTTCCCAGCATCCATGTCTGGTGATTCACAACTGCCTATATTTTAATTCCAAGGGATCTGACACCCTCTTCTGGCCTCTGAAGGCTCCTGCACATACATGCATGTAAACACACACCACACACACACACACATACACACACACACACACACATACACAAAGAAGTAAAAATAAAGTAAATAGTTTTAAAGGGACATATACATTTAAAAATTGATTTCTTTAAAAAAAATTTAGTTTTTGAAATGGGATCCTATGTTACTCAGACTAGCCTCAAACTCATATAGTGAAGGATGGCTTTATTTTTTTTCTTTTTAATTATGAATAAAGAAGTTACATTTTCTATCCGTGTATAGCCTTATTCAAGGTCCCTTTCCCCTTCCACTGCATCAGGTCACTCTCTCTTCTCCACAACTCCCCATCTCCTCCCCAGCATGGGCAGGCGGTCCCAAGGTCCTAAGGTCCCAATATTGCTTATTTCAGCCTCTGCTCCTGGCAGATCCAATTTTCTTTCCCCAACATCAAGACTGAGTCAGGTGTTCCTGTAGAGGGAGTGGGATCCAAGGGGTCAGTCCTAGGTGTTTCAGATCCCAAGCTGTTCAGTGGTTGTGGTTTGCAGCTTGGGCATGCTTTGCTTTTTTCTTTTTTTGTTGAAGGATGACTTTAAAACTCCCGTTTCTCCTGCTTTCTTCTCCCAAAGTTAGCTGGGCTTCTAGGTGTGCACCACAGTGGTCCGTCTGTGCAGTACTGAAGATGGGACCAGGTCTTTGAACATGGAAGGCAAGAACTCCACCAGGTGGCTATATTTCCAGGAGTAGATGGTGTGTGTGTGTGTGTGTGTGTGTGTGTGTGTGTGTGTGCCTTGCAGCATTTTAGGTAAGACTCCTATCCACGTTGACCGTTAGAGAATTGCCTCTTCCTGACAATCCTCAAGAGAATCGTCTCTCCCCTGGACAATCTTTAAAAAGAGCTGCCTCTCTCTATTGGACAGCTCTTGTGATACCCTGTTCAATGTCCCTGTTTCTAGGAAATGCCACTGTGAGGACCAGCCTTCAGCAGCTCAGGAATTGAGGGAGAGCCATGGAATAGGCAGACTAATCATTCAATTTGCCTTTTCTATTTTAGGGAGTAAAACTTAAATTCTCTGGGGCCAGTGAATGGGGCAAAACTTAACTCTGGCATCAGCGAAAAAGGGGAACATACACACGTGTACCCCTACCTTTAGGGTCTTTCTATCCATCTCTCCCATTTCTTTGCTTCTTTTCTTACCTCTACCTAGATGTATCTCTTTTGTTCCTTTCTTGATGTCTTCCTTTTATTTGTTATTTTTTTCCCTCATAGCTTATATAACTCAGCAAAATCTTTTAAACAGTTTAAAAATTACAATGTGGTTACATTCTATTTTTGAAGCAAATGATTACAATGAATACAAGTAAAAAGCGGTATGTTTTCCATATCCCTTACATGATTAAACATTTTAGGTATTACAGATGAAAAACAAATTATCTCCAAGAACCCACATACATTCATGTCCAAGCATGTAGGGAGCCCGGTCAAGCAGGCAAGATGGCGCCGGTTTCCGGTACCAAGGCGCGGCTGAGGCGATAAACAACATATCTGCGCATGTCCCCCGGTAAATTTCCACTCTGTGAGCCAAGCCCTCTGACCTTGTGTCATATCAGGCGAGAGTCCGCAACCAAACAAAAGGGGACACGTAAGAGGCGAGGGCTTGAAAGTATAAAAGCTGGCTCCTGGCAAGGGGTCGGGGTCTTCCCATTTTCTAACAGCTGGAGAGCTCTAATGAACTTGCTGCAGAAGGATCCAAACTGCGTAGTACTGCGTTCTTCGCGGGCGAAGACAGGGCGCGGGACACAAGCATCTTATTGTAGAGTAACAGAATATAAACAAGCAAGATATTTTTCTTAGTCAGTTCTTTTACAGGCAGGCTGCATTTTTGTAGTCACAAGAAAAGAATCAATCGCTTTATCATTTATCTTAAATGATAACCTTTTTTAAAAATCTTAAGAGAATCACAAATCTAAACTTTTATATATGAAAACCAATCAGTCAACTCTACTTTAAATCCTCAGGGTACACACCCATTCATCAATAGTTTGTTTTTGATCAGGAAGCTGAGGGCAGAAATGGGTACAAGGAATTAATCATCACCCTTGATCACCAACCCATCCTAGCAAGAAAGGCACGTGAGCAATTAATAACTGGCTGTCTTTGTTCTTGTTCTTTGACTTCAATGAATCCTTTATTCAACTATATGCCTTTCTAATCTTTAAATTTTTCCCCAAGATTTTCTACCTCAAAGTCATTAACAAAAACATCATACTAACAATTCTATGTGTCTACATTCTTTATAAGGGTAGTGGTTGAATCATTAATCTGCTCCAGCAGCAATGCTTGAAAAAAAAAGTCAATCACTATTATTTTAAGTAGCAGTAACACAATGCCCAGTGAGGGGCTAGAAACCCCCTAAGAGTTTTCATACAAACCATAGATGATGAAGGATGAGGTGACCATGAAGGGCAACAATAGAGCTATGCTCATAACAGCATGAGGTCCCCAGGACATATAGTCTGGCTTTGTCTCCCCAAGGTTCACTCAGACATGGTTTTGCCAACCACCCAGGTGTGTTCCATGAGCTCCAATGCTGCCTGTTGGTCCCCAAGAATGGCCCCTGACATTTTGTTTTTGTTTGGTTGGTTTTTTCCCATCAAGTCAAGGTTTCTCTGTGTAACATCCCTGACTGTCCTGGAACTCACTCCATAGTCCAGGCTGGCTTCAAATTTAGAGACCCACCTCCCTCTGCCTCTGAGTGTTGGGATCAAAGGCATGTACCACCACTGCCCAGCTAGAAGTTTCTGTTTTTAAAACAATGTTCACTGAATGAAGAGGTAGCTAAAAGAATGGTGAGTGACTGAATTCAGATTTACCTTGCCTCACATTCTCTGGAGGCTCCACACTTGAGAATCTTTGGTTTGGTCTATTAAAACCATAAATAATGGTTTTAATCTGGGTGTAGTGCATCATATTGGTAATCCAAACCAACCTGTGCTGTAAAATAGAGCCCTGCCAGAAAAACAAAACAAAAACAAACAACCCCCCAAAGCAATAGGGCTGGGGATGCAGGTCAGTCAGTCTAATACTTGCCTTATAAATAGGAGGACTTCAGTCCAACTTGGAAGCCACATAAAAATGTTGGGCATTGTATAGTACATTTGTAATCCCAGTGCTTGGATAGGCAGAGCTGGAGGATCCTGTGGCTGTCTGATCAGCCAGCCTCACCTAGATTTACAGTACCAAGTACAAATTCCCTCTTTTGAACCAGGTTTCCGATCCAATTGGAAAGCAGTTGGTTATCCCCCAAACCTTCATGCTACTATTTTATCCATAGGCACATCTTACCAGTGGGTCAGTACTGCAGCATGCAGGGTTCAGTACTGGGTAAGAATTGACATCTTTTCTTCCCAGGTGGCTTGCATAGCACTTTCTGGCACTATTAAAACTAGCAGCCATTAGGGAGGAAGTTTTCAGGTCAACTCCAGCTCAGTTTCTCTATGTCCTGCAACTAAAGTGTGTTGTGTCTTCAGCAACACGCACTTACCATCTAGCTATGGTTGGCCACAAAGAGCAATTGTAATAGCTTGTGTTGTTTTGTGGGGAGTCTGACATCTTCCTAACCAATAACTTGTAGGAAGCTATGCCATGCTTGGCACTGAGATTTTCACTTATTAACCCACATCTTTTGGTGGAAAAATTCTCCACTCATGCCAGCCTAACCTAATTGGCTAGCTCCAGGCCAATCAATGAGAGATTTTGTTTCAAGAAAGAAGTGGATAGCATTTCTGTCCTCTGATTCACACACACCCACACACACTTGAAAACATTTGCATAAAACAATAAAACAACAGAAAAGTGGGATTCACTTTCAGAATGCAGTTTCAGATAGTCACTTGAATATTTTTATAGCACCCATTTTTAAAAGAGTTTTAAGAAATTGACTAAACATCACACAGTCCTTTCTAAACCACCCTATCATTACCTGTGTCTTATCTCTGCCCTCAGATGGAGAACACAGTGGGAGGGGATTATTCTTCACTGAATCCCTCTACAGGATCAGCTACACAGTCCTGGCATTGGATGCTTAACAAGAAAACTCTCAGGCGGTTTTGACTTTTTAGAGAATCTCTCTTTGAAGATTCTTGTTCTCATAGTGTTTTCCTCTTCGAGTTGTAATGTCTATTGTAGGCATTCTGGGACAACATCACAGAAAGTTCCTATATTGTCCTGCACAATGCCATCAAGACAGATAGATGAGAATAGCAGAGACACACATACATGATGCTTTCTTTTTCTCTATGACCTAATTAAACTGTTTCGCCCCCATGGTCCCCTGAGATCCCAGCTTAGGGTGATTTTTCCAAAGCTTCTAATCTCTTAAATTGCCTGTGCGTCAAAATAGCTCCCTATGGCCATTATTGGTAACACCTTGAAATAACTGAATTATACTAGTGAGGAAACCAGTTTGAAAGGGAAAGCTGTTGCCTCAGGATGTAAACTCAAACAGCCTTTCATCCCACAGAAACAGAATCATTTCTGCTTTTTTGAGGCAGTGGGGGTGGGGGAATCTAATAAAAGTTTATCTCCCATGGGTTTCTACATCATTAGCATCCTGACTTCACACTTCACTGTAACAAATAACTTCTTTTAAAATTTTCTCCAGGGAGATGACAAGAAGCCAAAAATATCTTGGAAGAGACTTTGTCTTAGCAACCTCAGTCAGCAGTTTCATATAACGTCTAAAATTTAACTTCAGGAAGCAAAAGGTTTTGGGACTTATTTTTTGAACCATCTTTAATACTCATCAAGAAGGGAAAGAGTAATGGCTTGTATGTAAGTAGTGTTCCATAATTTTCCTGGGACATGAATTATAAATACTACTACTGTAATTGTTCACCTATCTCACGCTGGACATTGGGTTGTTTATATGTGAACTCAATCTTGAATACAATCCTACATAGTAATTGGTATTATTGAGGCCTTTTTATTAATATAAACAGGTTTAGGGAAGTTAAATCATTTGCAAAAAGTCAAATAGTAAGTGGCTAAAATCAGATCCAACTGACCCTAAGACCCACGCATGGACCTACTTCACTTTAAGGATCTTAAATATGAAAAAGAGATTCTTCACAGGGGCAGAAGAGATGGCTCAGTGTTTAAGAGCATTAACTGCTCTTGTAGAGGACCCAGGTTCAGTTCCTGGCAGCTCACAGCCTGGAGGATCTAATACCCTCTTCTGGCTTCTGGGTTCTGTGGGCACTAGGTACCAGTGATGCAGGCAAAACTCCAAGTAAGAAGAAGGGAAGAGATACCCTTTCCCATCTATAAATTTTCCTAGGTCTCTATCCATCATTTACTCCCCACTTTCTAGTCTTTTGAGGAACTCACTGATTTTTCTAGACTGGTTGGCCAGAAAGTGCTAGAATTACAGGTATGCACTACCACACTCAATGATTCTAGGAGCGAACCCAGGACTGTATGCATGCTGGGCATTCTACCAACTGATGTACATCCCTTATGCCTTTCTTTTTTAAGTTATGAAAACGTACTATCACTTTGTTTCTATCATCAAAATTTATGATCTTTCTTTCTTGTTTTTATATCTAGCCAAAAAGAGACGCATTGTCTATTCTGCCAGGCTTAAAATGAACTCAAGGGGTTGGAATGTAGCCAGTTAGTATTATGTTTGTCAAGCATTCATGAGTCTCTGGGTTTGATTTGTAGCACCACATACACCAAGCTCATGCACAATATTTCATTATACATGACAGAATTCTTCATATTTATTGTGTGTCTGTTTTCCAGTGCAATGCCACCACATATATGAAGGTTATTTTTTAAAAATTCATTTATGTATACAGTATACAGAAGAGGGTACTAGATGTCATCATAGATGGTTGTGAGTCATCATGTAGTTGCTGGGAATCGAACTCAGGACCTCTGGAAGAACAGTCAGTGCTCCTAACCCCTGAGCCATCTCTCCAGCCCATGAAGGTCATTTTTAAAACTACATTTATCTATCCCTATTTGGGAGAGGGAAGTCAGAACCATCAGAGGACATTTTGCAGGAGTCAGTTCTTTTCTTCCACCATGCTGATCCCTGAGATGGTATTTAGGTTTTTCAGCCTTGGCAACAAGTACCATTACTTGCTGAGCTATCTCAGCTTGAGATAGAATTTTTTTTCTCTTTTTAAGATTTATTTTAAAGGTTGGGTGTAGTGCCACATGCCTTTAATCCCAGTACTCCGGTGGAGACAGAGGCAGGTGGATTTCTGTGAGTTTGAGGCTAGCCTCATCTACACAGTGAGTTCCAGGACAGCCAGAGCTACATACTAGAGACACCTTGTCTTGAAAAAAAATAGATTTATAGTTTAATTCTTATGTGTCTGAGTGTTGCCTGCTTGTAAATATGTGCGCTGTGTGCATTCCTATTTCCCACAGAAGCCAGAAGAGGGTGCTGGATCCTCTAAAACTAGAGGTATGAAAGGCTGTATGCAGTCATGTGAAGGCTGGAACCTGAATAGAGATCCTTTGCAAGAGCACTCAGTGCTCTTAACTGCTGAGCCATCACTCCAGTCCTCAACAGAACTCTTATCTGCTAGTTGGCACTCTGGTTCTTCAGTGGTTTAAAAAGAGAAGCATTCATCAAATAGCATGTTGTGCTCTTCAGAAAATATGTAGCTTGTATAAAATTTAAAAATATGTAATTTTAGATTATAAAGTTATATTTAGATTCCAAGAGATGGTAGGTTTGTAGAACTTTGGTCAGTGTCTACAATTCAGTAAAGTTTGGACAAGGTCTGAGGACATAGCTCAATTGGTAGAGCATTTGCCTAGCATGCACAGAGTTCTGGGTTTCATCTTCACTGCATAATCCAAACCTGGTGCTATATGCCAGTAGTCAAGGTACTCAGAAGGTGGAGGCAGGAAGATCAGAAATTCTAATTCACCTTTCTCACCACAGTGAATTTGAGGCTGACTTGGGACCCTGTCTCAATAACAACAAAACAAAAAATATTTGAATTAAAGCAATCTCAAAGTGCTTGATGTTTTTAAATACAATTTTGACTACACATGTCTAGGGTCTTTGTCATATAGAACTGCATCTGTCCCTGAATATCTATGAATGTGGCTCAACACATTTGTAGACGACAATATCATGTGACAATGTCAAAAGGTTCAACAGCTCTGCTTGAGTCTACAGAATACTTTGATTGTTTTTATTCTTTTAAAATTTTTCTTGGGGCTGGAGAGATGGCTCAGTGGTTAAGAGCACCGTCTGCTCTTCCAGAGGACCCGGGTTCGATTCCCAGCACCCACATGGCAGCTAACAACTGTCTGTAGTTCCAGTTCCAGGCAAACACCAAGGCAAATAAATAAATAAATAAAGTTTTTTATAAAAAAAAAAAAAAAAAAAAATTTTCTTAAATTTAATTTAGTGTGTGTTTGTCAGAATGTAAGTCTGTGCACCAAAAAGACTTTTATTTTTTTAATTCTTTTAAAAATTTCTTAAATTTGGTTTATTGTGTGTGTTTGTCAGAATGTAAATCTATGCACCACATGCATGTCTGGTTTTAGTGGAGGCCAGAAGGCATATGATCCCTTTGGACTGGAGTCACAAACAATTGTGAACTATCTTGTGGGTGCTGGAAATTGAACCTAGGTCCCCTGGAAGGGCAGGGGGTGATCTTAATCACAGAGCCGTCTCTCTAGTCACTATATATATATATTTATTTATATTTATATATAATTATAAAATTATATATTATTTATATAATTATAAATAATTGATATAATTATAATATATATCATTTATATATTATATAATAATATATTATAATAAAATTATATATATTATTTATATAATTATAAATAATTTATATAATTATAAAATATATTAATATATATATTTTAAGTATTATTAAACAACCTAGAAGGAGAGGTGAAGTAAATCACTCAAGGATGTTCCCGCCTGGAGAAAAGAAACCATATCCTCCGTGGGCGGGCCTGCACCGAGGCCACACCCACTCCACAAGAAGCCACGCCCATGGTCACTCAGTGCCCGCCCCCTAGCTCCCTTCTTCCCGGCAGCCTTCGCGCGCGGCCTGGCTCCGCAAGATGGCGGCGGACAGCGAGGTGAGTTCTGCGGCCCGGTTGCGTCTGTCACAGGGTTCTGCCGCCCACGTCAGTGGCCCGAGCCTTAATGTCTGTCCTCTTGTCTTCCGCCGCAGCCCGAGTCCGAGGTGTTTGAGATCACAGACTTCACCACGGCCTCTGAGTGGGAAAGGTGAGTACCCTGGTTGGTCCTCACCGGCCCGGCGGCATCACACAGGTGACTCTGGTTCGGAGGGAGACGCCCACGGTTCGTTCTCTTCCGTGCCCTGGCCGCCTATGGCTTCTTCCGCGTCACTCATGGGGCAGATCAGACAAACCTTCTGACTCCGCTTCCTTTAGAAAGAAAAAAGTTGTGTTTACTTCCCTGACACCGAAAACCATTCCCCAAGTCGTCCTGGTGTCATCTGCTTTCATGTGGGTTAGCCTCAGTTGTCATAAGTAGTCAGTTAAGCAGGTGCTGTGCTTTCTTCCCGTCTTTATTGGAAGAGGCTTCCCTTTAGTGCACTGATGGGCTGGTCATCTGTCGTCTCCCCACCATCTCCATTCTGTCCTCCAGAATAATGCATTTACAAATGTAAAGTTTTATTATTTCTTTATTCCTTTCTTTTTTGCCCTCCTTCCCCTTTTACTCTTCCTCTTTATTTTTGCAAACCGTAGGGATGTTTCATTTACATCATTACGTCTTAAACTTGGTTATGAGCCCAGGTTTCTTGAGCTTGTCAAACTCAGATGAACAACTGTTCCGGTGAATTTGTCTTATCACTGAAGTTAGTTGAAAGCTAAGTTTGACTTGATAGCTTAGATTGTGATTTCTGTTTATTGTCACAGAAACCTTTAATTATAGATATTGAGGTCATTTTATTACTGCAATGTTTGTAGGCTTGCCAGATTTGTGACTCACATAACAAATGGTGGCAGAGGAATATTAAAGATCCTTGATGGAATAGTACTTTGCCCTGTATATCCATTTTCACATGTCATAGTCTGTAAGACCAACACACTAGCAAGACTTCATAAACAAGTTCCGTGTGCCCTGAGCTATCTTAAAGATGGATAAATCTATACCTTAAAAAAAGCCCATCAAGGGGCTGGAGAGATGGCTCAGCGGTTAAGAGCGTCGTCTGCTCTTCCAGAGGACCCGGGTTCGATTCCCAGCACCCACATGGCAGCTAACAACTGTCTGTAGTTCCAGTTCCAGGCAAACACCAAGGCAAATAAATAAATAAATAATAAATAAAGTTTAAAAAAAAAAAAGCCCATCAAATAGTTAAAATGTAAGTTAGTTGGTACTAACTACAAAGAACCAGTTAAATAGGGTAATGTGGACCACAAAATGGTTGAAGAAAATTTTATAGGGAAAAGACAGGAGATACCCTGCCTTGAAAACTGGAGGGGAAATGGAAGCTGGGTGAGGTGGCGCTTGCCTGTAATCTTGGCAAAGCTGAGGTGAAAGGATCACTTGAGCTAAGGAAATTAAGACCAGCCTGTTCAATCTATCAAGAAGAAAATGAAAAATGGGGTTTGGTTAGACAGAGAAAAGACTGACATTGCTAGACATGGATGTGAGGATCTATCACTGGGAAATAAAAAAAAAAAAATAAGAAAGTGAGGAGGTCCTCCTCCCCTAAAGCCTCGTGCAGGAATCTGGAGTTGGTATATTTGCCTAAAAAGTCTCAAACTTGACTGTGGTCAGAATTTGGTGGTTTTCTCCTCTCAGGGCTTCCCATTAGTGTAGGTTTATGTTGGACCCTCAAATTTACTTTTCTGCTATGGTTCCAAGTAAGATAGATGTTGCTGGTCAGAAGACCATATTTAGAAAGAACTGCTGCTTAAGAAAGTGGTAAGAGATTTTGGCCAGATAGTACAAGGATTGTTTGCCTAAAAGAATGAAGCTAAGCATCAAAGTAACCAGAGTGCAGTTTGGAGCATGTGAACTCTAAGGTTGACATTTTGAAGGTAGTTAGAAAAATATAATTTGGGCGCCCTGGAACGAGTTTGCCCTTAGATAGGGGCCTGGGCCTTGGAAAGCCTCCTGGTTCAGGTGGCATCCGGTGAGCTGGGGTGGGGGTGGGGTGTAAATCTCGCACTGAGCAGTACCCATATCGGCAGCAGGTCTCCAAAGTCAACAGCCTCTGGCATGTTGGAACAATGTAGCTCTGCCTGCCTTCCTGCCTAGCTGGACTCCTTGAAACATATCATAACATAACTGAGAACACTCCTGCTAAGGAAGGGTTAAAGATAGAACTGGCTGCCTCTGAGACTGTACACCAGCCGTTTTCCTCTTCTTCCCAAATCCATATGCATCCATAGACAGACGAAGAGGAAGAAACCTTATTGTCCCAACATAAGAAGGTCCCACCCACAGGGAGCACAACCCCGCCCCCCCACGAAACCTTTTGCCCTCAATAAAATAAACAAAAATATGAATGGATAGGTAAATTAAATAAATAAATGAATAATAGTTTAAAAAAGAAAAATAGAATTTAATCTTGGAGTGATGAGAAAACATCAGTGACCAGCTTTTGGAATGGAAAAATGATAGTTTTCCCCTAGTTAAATAACTTAAAATTTTCTGAGGGGAGCTGGATAGATGGCTCAATGGTTAAGAATACTGGCTGCTTTTCCAGAGGACCCAGGTTCAGTCTGAGCACCCACATGACAGATGACAACTGTCTATAACTCCAGTTCCAGGTAATCCAATACCTGCACATAGACATATATGGAGGCAAAACACAATGCATTTAAAAAAAGAAAAAAGCCTTTTCTCGGGCTGGAGAGATGGCTCAGCGGTTAAGAGCACCGTCTGCTCTTCCAGAGGACCCGGGTTCGATTCCCAGCACCCACATGGCAGCTCACAACTGTCTGTAGTTCCAGTTCCAGGCAAACAGCAAGGCAAATAAATAAAAATAATAAATAAATAAAGTTTAAAAAAAAAAAAAAAAAAAAAGCCTTTTCTCCTGCTACCTCTGAGTTGGGTAGAGGTGGAGGCTCTCAAGCATTCATGCTAGGGCTCACTCATAATCTACTGCCACGGCAGAGGAAGGCTTTGCTATTTGAGGTATAATGGATGCCAATACTGCCTTACAAGAGGTGCTGAAAATCACCCTAGTCCATGATGGCCTAGCGTGGCATGGTCTTCATGAAGCTACTAAAGCCTTAGACAAGTACCAAGCCCATCGTTTTGTGCTTGTATGCAATGATGATGAGTCTATGTATGTCAAGTTGGTGAAGCACTTGTATATCAAGGTACTTTGTGCTGACATCCAATCAACCTAATTAAGATTGATAACAAGAAACTAAGGAAATGGGTAAGCCTCTATATAATTGATTGAGATGGACACCTCATAAAGTGATTGTTACAGATATGTAATAGTTAAAGAGTATGGCAAAGAATCTCAGGCCAAAAATGTCATCAAAGAGTACTTTAAAAACAAATTAATGAAAAAAAATTAACTCTTAGGGAGTCAAAAATAATTTCTTAGAGAGAATATTAAATTCTTTGGTTGCTCATGTGGAAATAATTGTTAGCACAATGAGAACTGTCACATAGTAGGAAATTAAGCATTTGTCTTTTAAGTTTCTCTTTGTAGAATAAAATCAGTATTTTATAATTCATGACGTGAAAACTTTGAAGGTTTTTTGTTTTGGTTTGGTTTTTGGTTTTTTGAGACAGGGTTTCTCTGTGTAGCCCCTGCTGTTCTGGAATTTGCTGTGTAGACCAGTCTGGCCTCAAACTCAGAGGTCTGTTTGCCTCTGCCTTCTGAATGCTGGAATTAAAGGCATGCGTCACCACTGCCTGGCCCAACTTTGAAGTTTCTTAAGTCTTGATTTTAAAATTTGGATGAAAAGTTCCTTTCAGGTGCTAGAGAGATGGCTCAGCAGTTAAGAGCACTGACTATTCTTCCGGAGGACCTGAGTTCAAGTCCCAGCATCCACATGACAGCTAACGACTGTCTGTGATTCCAGGATCTGACACCTTTACACAGTTATACATGCAAGCAAAATACCAATTCTTTTTACAAAAGAAGAATTTCTTTGAATATTGAATGAAAACGAGGACATGACCACCCCTAGATATGATTGAAGAGAAGGCTTATTGTAGATCTGAGGGAGAGAACAGCAAGGGGTATCTGGAAGTGTCCTGACTGAATTAGCCATGAGAGGAGGAGGTGGTGGAGAGGAAGAGAAGAGGGAATGGAGAACATATAGGAACCAAGAGACCAAGAGAATGCATATCCAAATGGTTGGGTTATGTAGGAAAAGAGAAGCTTCGGGGAAGTGAAGAGAAGCTCGGGATGGAGAAGTTTAGGGTAGGGGTGGGATAGGCCAGCCTAGATGTACTAGGTACTTGTGAGTAGGTGCTGAGGGAGCATAGAGCTTAGTGTAGACTTCCATATGCTAATAAGTACCACAAGCAGAGTTTAATGGAGGGGCCATAAGTTCTTTTTGCCAGAGATAAGGAGATGACTCTTTTTAGCAAGTAGGAACTATCATAAGTCCCTGAGCTCAGGGATGCTGGTGTTTGTCTAAATGCCAGAATGGCAAAAGGAATTTTTTGAGACCTAACATGTATGTTATTGAATGAGGAAAAAAGAGGAAAAAAGAAAAAGGAGAGGAACATGACTGCTCCTAGGTATGGTGGAGGAAAAGTTTGTTATAGATATGTGGGAGAGCCTAGCCAGAGGCAGGGACATTTGGGCTTGCACAGAGTAGTCACGACTAGACTGAGCTGGATGGGAGGGGAAGGGGAGAGAGGAGAACCAGCTGCAGCAGTCAGGAGGCTCAAAAGAGAAGAGGCAGAATAGACCAGGTAACAAAAATGGTTGATGATGTAAGGAATGGCAGCCCAACTTTGAAACCTAACAGTTATGTACCATATAGATAATTTATTGAGAAGACTAAGTAAAACCTAAAATTAGTATTTTTTTCACTTAAAAAAGTATTTACTGAATGTCAATGTATAAGACACCATGTAAGACTTTAGAGATTTAGTAGCTAGTAAAAACAGATAAGACTTAGCATGTTCATTGCTCTGGGTTCAATCCCTAGAACTGCAGTAAACAAGCAAATATAATAAAAATAATAAGGTTCCTGCTCTTATTGAAAGTATAGTCTGGCAGAAGAGGCGGACATGAGTCAGATAATATGATTGAGTCTATAATTACATGTTGACCTAAAAGCTATGAAGGGAAATGGGGGGTTGGGGAACGGGGATGGGACAGCTATTCTTCCAAAAGCATGTGCAAAAGAACCTAATATAGGAGAAACTAAGTGACTCATCAGCTAAGATATGGAGAATTGTTAAAGAAAAATATTACTAAATTTTTCTAGTCAAATCTCAGTATTTGTAGGATATAATTGTCTGCTAACAAGTACTGCTAGAGTTCATAAGTAAATTATTGTAAGATGATTCTTTTACTCTGAAAATTATATTTTAAATTGTTTTTAATTATAGCAACAATACCTTGCAGTAAAAAAAAAATACCTTTGAACAATCCACCTAAAATAGCTATTAAATTTTTGATATATTTTCTTTTTTTTTTTTAAAGATTTATTTATTTATTATGCATACAGTGTACAGAAGAGGATACCAGATGTCATCATAGATGGCTGTCCATGTGGTTACTGGGAATTGAACTCAGGACCTCTGGAAGAGCAGTCAGTGCTCTTAACCTCTGAGCCATCTCTCCAGCCCCTTGATATATTTTCTTATTGTGTATGTGTAAAATTTTTAGATCAAACTATATCAGTGTTTGTTTCTAACAGCTTTCTTTTTTTCATTTAACTATAGACTTTTTTTTTTTTTAAAAAAAAAACTTTATTTATTTATTTATTTGCCTTGGTGTTTGCCTGGAACTGGAACTACAGACAGTTGTTAGCTGCCATGTGGGTGCTGGGAATCGAACCCGGGTCCTCTGGAAGAGCAGACAGTGCTCTTAACCGCTGAGCCATCTCTCCAGCCCCCCTTAACTATAGACATTTTTATATTTCCTCAAATGTTCTTTAGAACAATTTTTAATGCATAGTAGTCTAGTGAGCGGATGTGTCAGTAACCTAGAACTGTTTGCTGCAATTGCATGTGAAAGTAGCTTTTAGTTTTCACTTTATAAAAAGTTCAGTGTAGTTTTAGTCCTTTTCTATGCAGCTAGGGATTGCTTGGGATAGAACTCAGCCTTTTGGATAAGTACTGTGCCACTGGACTATATTCCTAGACCTCTGCAGTATATGTTTAATGTACATTTTTGTTCTCCATTGGATATAATTTACATTTTTATTTGTTCTGTAAATGTAAACTTATTTTATTCATTTTCAAATTTATTGTCATTTGTGTGAGCTTCCCTAAAGTGATTTCATATATGAATAATTGTTGTTTTAATTTTAAGGAGTTAATGAGAACATTCAGTCAAAGCACAAGCTGATTTATTACTTTATGTTATTACTGTCTTAAAAGAAATGCATGAGCTCATAATGCTTTTGAAGGGAAAATCTGATGCCTTTGAAAACAGTCATCTTACCCTAGAAGAACTTTCTAGATATTTTAGGTAGCAGTGCTGTTGCAAGATTGCATCCTCTTTCTCTCAATATGAGCAACTTGACACTTTTCTTTTGCTAATAAGCTGACTTGATGCTGATCAAATTTAGTCCACTTTTAAAGATTTAATAATTTGTTTTATTGCATGTAAAAATGTTTTTGATTGCATGTATGTATGTGCATAGCATGTATGCCTGGTATCCTCAGGCCAGTGAGTCACTATGTGGGTTCTGGGAATGGAAATTTTGAAGGTAGGGAGAAGTGATCAGTTGTATAATTGTCCTTAATAAGTATCATTTTAATCTGTCAGTTTTAGCTTCTAAATTTATTGTATCATATTAAGGCAGGATTGTTCTCTGGGAGGTGAGGGCACATACCTTTAATCCCAGCACTTGGAGGCAGAAGGCAGCTTGATCTCCTTGAGCTCTCAGCCTGCCTGGTCCACAGAACTAGTTCCAGGATTGTGGTGGGACTGTCTTTTGTAAACAAAAGAGCTGTTTCAGCCTATGTGGAGCACCAAGTGGGTGCAGGAATCAGAGAAGAGACAGATAGAAGGAGGGTGGAGTCAGTCAGTCTCCATCCAATCCAAAGAGCTATGTGAGGAATCCAGGTGAGCCCCGGGCTGGGCCACATGGCAGGTAAAATACTAAAAATGAGTTAAATTAAGATGAAAGAGATAGGTAGGAATGTGCTTGAGACATAGGCCAAATAGTATAAAATTAATATAAGCATCTGATTCATTTCTTTAAGAGATTAAAGCCACCACAGGTCAAGTCCAAACTTCTGGCACAAACGGGCCAAAGAATATTCCACAACACAGGATAGCCAGAACTGTTCTTACACAAAGAAACCTTGTCTCAAAAAAAAAGAAACTCTAATTATCTCTAATGTTAGGATGTAAGGAAATATCTTTTTAAAGAAATTATATAGTAATAGGAAAAAATGTATGGTTATGTATTTAAAAAGTTTTTCCTCCTTAGGTTTATTTCCAAAGTTGAAGAAGTCTTGAATGACTGGAAACTGATTGGAAACTCCCAGGGGAAGCCACTTGAAAAGGTCAGATATGTTTGCTTGTGTCTTTAGATTGGGATTTAGGTTGAAATCTTATTTTTATGCCCTTTGCTACACATGATGCAATTAATTAAATGTTTAAATTTTAAGTTTTATGTAGAGTTTTTGTGAACATCAAATGGCTTCTGAAAGGATTTGGATGTAAGACCTTTGTGAAACTTATTTACTTATTGACCTTTTTTATTCTGAGACAGGGTCTCACTATGTAGCTTTGGTTGTTCTGTAACTCACTATGTAGACCAGGCAGACCTTGAACTCAGAGATCTGCCTGTCCGTCTCTCTAGTGTGAAGATTATCACCAGGGCTTGCTTGTGAAACATTTTTTTAAATCATAAAGTTTTACATGTGATGAGTTTCTTGGTGGTTGTTTAAATTTCTTCTGAGCTTACTTTTCTCAAATTCTAAGGGTTTTTTAGCCAATAAATACTTTTTCAGAGTTTTTAATTGATCAGTGAGTAATTATATTTACAAGAGTTCGCTTAATCTCTTGTGTTTGTCAAGTTCCAAGTCAGCATGGACAACACATTAAAAAAAAAAGAAACCAAAAAGTAAACCAACCACATTTTTTTGTTGTTGTTGTTTCAGGAAAAGAAAATGTATACTAAACACAGACTACATACATAATGAGATCTTGCCTTTGAAAATGTAAAATAAATAAAAACAAAACACTACATTAAAAACTTGCAAAATGTGAAATAGTGCTATATTTCTTTTTTTCTGGAAAGCATCATTAGAAAGTTATATTGATATAGAAGTTTATTATTTATTACCACAGGAAGTGTTGGTTTTATGTGTGAGATCAAACATACACACACTTACCAGGGCCACAAGAGAGTTTATTCAGGAGAGTTGCCAGGCAAGTACAGGGGCTGAGAAGCAGAGGAGAGAGATTTCTATGTGGTATCTCCTCCCCTTTTTTTAATATTTTATTTTTATTTTATGTGAATTGGTGTTTTGCCTGCATGTATAACTATGTAAGGGTGTCAGATCTTGGAATTACAGACAGTTGTTAGCTGCCATGTGGATGCTGGGAATTGAACTTAGGTCCTTCAGAAGAACAGTCAGTGCTCTTAACTGCAGAGCCATCCCTCCAGCCCGATAATATCTTTTATTAGAAGACTGTTTTTGGATATCATAGAGGAAAATAATTGGTATTTTATGTTTCCTACTTTCAAATTTGAAGTTTAGTGAAGATTTTTGTTATATTTAGTAATGGTTGATTTCTATTTTTGTTGTGTAAATGGCAGGAGAGCTTATTTTAATAACAGTGATACCTGTGAGCTATAAAGTTACACTGCTTACAATACCAGAAGTATTGGTATTGCTAATGGCACTATGTTCTCAGTCAGCACTAGCTGTTATTACTGCCACTCTATTGCATATGTTCAGAGGCTAGAAAATGATACATACATAAAGAAGACTACAAACAAATAGGATATAAGCATATAGGACAAAAACACATTTTTAGCAATAAAAATGATTTATTATTTCTTGGATCACCTAGCTGTTAGACACCTAGCACCTAAGGAGAATGTTATATAATGAACCCATGCCTGAAAAGTTCAAGTTTAATGATTTATTATTTCTTGGATCACCTAGCTGTTAAACACCTAGCACCCTAAGGAGAATGTTATATAATGAACCCATGCCTGAAAAGTTCAAGTTTAATGATTTATTATTTCTTGGATCACCTAGCTGTTAAACACCTAGCACCTAAGGAAAATGTTATATAATGAACCTGTGCCTGAAAAGTTCAAGTTTAATTAAGATAGATGGGAGGTCTCTGTGGACATTTTTAGATGTTTCTCAATATTGTACATTTTTAAAGATTTGCTTACTAATTATAAATGAATGAGTAATAAATAAAACTTTTAACATGAACATTATAATATAAATTTTGAAACTTAATCTCATCTGAGATATTGCCAATAAAACCATACAAACAACTTTTTTCTTTTTTGGGAATTTAATTACATTTCTTCTTTCCCTTTCCTCCCTCAACTCCCATATACCCTTCCTTGCTCTCCTACAAATACATGACCTCTTTTTTCCATTAAAATTTTATATTTGTGTGTGTGTATACACATATGTATATATATATACTCATTTCTAAATGTAACCGTTTCAATCTGTATAATGCTACCTATATGCATGTTTTCAGGGCTGGCTGTTTGTCATTGAAAACCAACCAGTCAGTTTGCTCTTCTTTGGGAAAGACCACCTGTCATTTCCTGCTTTCCTCAGTTTCCTGTAGTTCTTTGTGTAGGGTTAAGGCCTCATGGGCTTAACTTTGATCAGTTTAGCATGTTCATTGGTGTCTTCATTGTTCAGCTCACATTTGGGCAGTCATGCTGGTGAGGGTGGTGTGGCGTGGCTTCTGATATCATTAGGAAACACAATCTTAAAGCAAACTCCCTGGTCCTCTCTTAACAACCTTTCTTTGCTGCAGCCTTCCCTGAACCATAAATGTGTGAGTGTTTTGTAGATGTATCCACAACTCTGCATTTTGACTGATTGTAATGTTCTTCATCATTTCACAGAGATGTTTCCTTGATGAAGGATAAAGCTACACTTAACCCTGTGGGTATAAGGACAAATGTGTATAGATTGTTGTTAGGTATTATTCTGGTTTAGTAAATTAGTGAGTATAGATTCTTCTCCAATAACCATGACTTCTCTAACACTGAATTCATAGCTAGGTTTTCAGTACTAGACATGGTCTCCCTCTTGTTGGGGGGGGGGGAGTCTTAAGTCTATTAGAGAGCAGTTGTTACTGCCAAGGCATGTGTGCTACTACTGCACCTGTAGAGTTATTGTGCTTTGCTGGTCATTGTTGTGGTTCATAAGTTCATAAGCTTGTAGCTGGGTAGGACTATTGGTTGCCTTCCTCCTTTGGAAGCTGGCATGGCATCTTCTGGTACCATGAAAGCTAGTACTCAGGGAGGAGGCATTCAGTTGCAGCACAAGAGGTCTCTGGGCTCTGTTTCTGAAGTTCATGACTTCAGCAATAGGGATATACCTGTAGGGTAGCCCAGGGCAACAGCAATAGGCTGTATGTTTTGGGAGTCTTGGACAACCCTGGCCAACAGCTCAAAGGAGGGCTTCTCATGTCTGATATTGGGTTTTTTTTTTGTCAGTTAGTCTTTGGCTCTTTGAGGGACCGTCATTCTACATGAGAAAGGTTCATTAAAACTGTATATGTTTGTTTATACATGAAATTACATGTATTATAGATTTGTGTGATGTGTGTGTGAATTCCTTGTGACTTTCAGACATTCTTATTTTACTCACCTTATTCTCTATTAACCTCCCCCACTTCCCTAAAGAACTCCCCCTTTCCCATTTACTTGATTAGATCATTTGTGTCCTGCATTTCCCTTTAACCTCCTCTTGAAAGATCTTTCTTAACTCTTTATTATTATTATTATTATTTATGTGTACGGTGTTCTTCCTGTATGTATGCCTGCAGGCCAGGAGAGGGCACCAGATTTCATTACAGATGCTTGTGAGCCACCATATGGTTGCTTGGAATTGAACTAAGGTCCTCTGGAAGAGCAGCTAGTGCTCTTAACCTCTGAGCATCTCTCCAGCCCAATCTTTCTTAATTCTTAAGAAATGTCTTAGCTCAAACTATCCATTTATTTTTGGCAATATTTTATGTCATGAAATTAATCTACAATTTATTGTAAGCAACAAAAACTTTATATATTAGCTATTAATACGCATGTAGTTTACATATGGGTTTGATTACAGAAACTGATATTTCTTGAATAATAAAAAATTAATAGGCAGTTTTATTAAATGATGTTTTGACTAATGTTTTTCTTCTTGGCTTGATAAGATCACATTTTGTTAAAATAAATGCAATAGAAGTATTTTTTAATAAAAATAAATTAAAACCATAATAATTTTGTGGGGATTTTGGCAACTACATTTGTTTTGTTTTCAAGACAGGGTTTCTCTGTGTAGTCCTGTCTGTCCTGGCACTCATTTTGTATACTAGTCTGGCCTCGAACTCACAGAGATCCATCAGCTTCTGCCTCCAAAGTACTGGGATTAAAGGTGTGCACCACCACTACCCTGTGCCAATTACTTTTTTTTTTAAAAAAAAAAAAACTTTATTTATTTATTTATTTGCCTTGGTGTTTGCCTGGAACTGGAACTACAGACAGTTGTTAGCTGCCATGTGGGTGCTGGGAATCGAACCCGGGTCCTCTGGAAGAGCAGACGGCGCTCTTAACCGCTGAGCCATCTCTCCAGCCCCAACCAATTACTTTTTTATTACTGTGAGTGTGTGAGTGTGTGTGTGTGTGTTGAGACAGTGTTTGACATTGTAGTCCAAGCTGTCTTAGAGCTAAATAACCCAGGCTGGTCTTGAACATGTCTTAACTTTTGTTGTTGGTTTATTTTTAGTCTGGCATGCAGAAGATGTGATTTTTTTTTTAAAGATTACTTTTTGTGTGTGAGTGCCTGCATGTATGTCCATGTATCATAGATGTGTCTGGAGCCCCTGAGGCCAAATGAGGTTGGGTCCTCTGAAACTGGAGTTAGGTAGTTTTGTGAGCTACTATATGGGTGTTGGGAACTGAACCCAGGTCTTGTGCCAAAGCAGAAAGTGCTCTTAACAGCTAAGCCATTGATCTCTGACCCTGATATAGAAGATGTGAACCAGTAACACATTTATTACCTGATATATTCTCAGTGAATGTTGATGGTCTTCCAAGAATACATGACTAATCAATCCCTTGCTTTGTTGTGTGTTGCATAAAGCACACAGTTTAAACAGGTTATATTTACTTGACTAGTATTGTTTTAAGCAAATAGGGATTTTCTGTTTATTGGTGATTTTAAACATTACATAAAATTATTTGAAAATTGGGATTTGTGTAAGTCACTCAATATTTAATACTCAAGTATTTTTTAAAACATGTTTATTTGTCTGTGTGTATGTGCTTGTGTGTAAGCATGTGCTCATGTGTACTATGGTATGGAGGTGGAGGTTAGAAGACAGCTTGGTCAGTTCTCTCTTTCCATATGGCTCCAGGACTTTTCTTTTTAAATAGCCACTGTGATAAATCATTTATGCTTTTTTTTCTTTTTTTCTTTATTATATCGAGGACAGCTGTAGACTGCAGCTCTGATTACTGGGTAGAAAAGTAGGGGAAATCACTGTGCATAGTAAACACTGTTGTAATAACTTGAATAAGTTGGTTGATTTTCCCATTCTGCTGTTAAATATAGGGTATATTTACCTCTGGCACATGGGAAGAGAGATCGGATGAGATTTCCTTTGCTGACTTCAAGTTTTCAGTCACTCACCACTATCTTGTACAAGAGTCTACTGAAAAAGAAGGAAAGGATGAAGAATCTGAGGGTATGTTTTTTTGTTTGTTTTGGTTATATTTGTACTTAGAAGAGTGTCTATAACTTTTAGTTACTAATTTAAGTTCTTATAACCCAGTAATATCCATAGGAATTTTTTTATAACCACAGCTGAAGTAGATCATGAGCTAGTACTGCATCTGAAGTAGTGACAGTCACTTTAAAATTGGTTGAATCAGGACATATTTATCGAGTAACTGATGCGCTAAATCTTTTTGCATGAAATCTTTTTTGTTGTTGATTTTTTTAATCTTTATTTATTTTTATTTAAAGTGTTTTTTTTCCCATATCCATTAAATGAAATCTTATTTGAGATGTGCATTTCAGTAGGGAAGATAGGGTGTTTAAGTAACTGTAAAAGGAAGAAAGTGGTAAATAACATCAAGGACAGATGAAGTTCCACTGAAGTTTGAGTGGGGTAGACTCTCAATCAGGAGAAACGGGGTAAGGTGATTGGAGATTGAAGCAAGTAAGCTGGCCCTGAAAGAATGCAATGAAAGGGAACTTGTCAGCTAATGGTATGGTACAGAATTTTAGATCTGCTTGTAGGAAGTGCTTTAGAATTCTGATTGTTTGGATTTTCTAGTTACCTTTCTAAACTTGTTATTTCATTTGTAAAGTAAATACTAAGTACCTGGAGGGTTAATGTGAAGACTTAATGAGATATTATACCTAAGTCCTTATCTCAATATTGGTCTATGCTTGGTAGTTAGTCAGTGGAGCGTATAATTATTAGTAGGTTATACAATCCAAAATCTGTTCTGAGGTGCACTGGTATGTAACAGTGAGCAAAGTATTGAGTAAGCATGGATTTCAGCTGCTAATTAAACACCCGTTTGTCTTAGGGGATTTATTCCAAGATGCTCAAAACCATTTACATTATAAATCGTCATTATAAGAGATTGCCATTAATAAATAGTAAAATAGAACAGTTAAAGTGATATGTCATAAATAAAACTTATTTAAAATGAATTAATTTTAAAATTTACCATTAAATGTCATTAGGCCATATTTGATAGGAAACTCCAGAAAGCAAAACAAAACTATAGATAAATGGAAGAACTTTACCTGTCACAGTCTTTCTGAAAAAAATTCAGCACAATATTTTACATTGGGGGGGGTCAAAGCAGGTTATCATTTAGTAAGCATGGGTCTGAAGTGTCAGCTTTTTCTAGGTAGGCATAGCATGAAGCCTTTATATTATACATATATATATATATATATATATTCCTACAGACAAAGCTATATAACTTCTGTATTTAGATTTAGATAGGGATAACATTGACCAAATAGACACATATGTAAGATAATCATGTAGCAAAATAAACAGAAGATAAGTATCTGTTTGGGGAGAAAAAAGAAAAAAGGAAATGTGTGTCTTTTGTGGGATAATAATCTAAGGACATCAGAGTCCAGTGTTATACTGATAAATGAAGGAAACTGTTCAAAATAAAGTTTTGTTGATTTTTAAGAAAGACCTGATATTAGAGATAGGCTGCTAGAGTGGGGGTGCTTTAGAACAGTGCTCTGAGATGGCAGATGAAGAGGGCTGCTGTAAGAGAAGATCAATGAATTGAGGATAGTTAAGGCATTGGTGCTTGTGCTGGTTGGTATACTATAAAGTTTTCCTTTTATTTGGTTATGTTCAAAGCTATAACTAATGGAGAGAGAAGTAAAACTTTAGTTAACTTAGAGATACACATTTAAAGCTGTATTATCAACAGACAGAAGACTGGAAGCTGACTTCCATTGTTTTGGAGTTCCTTAGTATATTTTGGTTCATCAGGATTTCAAAATGTTGATGCTTTTCCACTTATTTTAGAATATTAGTAAAATATATAATAAATTTGCTAAGAAATTATAACTAAGAGGATGCACTTTTTAAGCAAATATTTTGTTTTAAATTTGCTATATACTTATGAATGCGTATAATGATAACTTGTGTCAGTGCCTGATTATGGGGCAGAATATAAGTGCTAAAGATACATGGGTTAGAAATGAGAAGCTGAGTAGAGAAAGTTTTATAAAAACTTTTAAAGATATCTAGGGGCAGTAATGGTTTTTAATCCCATGGGAGGCAGAGGCAGGAGGATCTTTATGAATTTGATGCCAGTCCAGCTACAGAAGGAATTCCAGGACAGCTAGAGCTACACAAAGAAACCTTGTCTCAAGAAACAAAACAGAAAGATGTCTTGAGTAATAGAAAGGATTTGACAGGACTCCAAATCTTTAGCAATTGCAAGTCTGCAGTCCAGTAAGACAATCTTTCATCAAAGCATGTATAAAATTGTTTTTAAAGATAAAGTTTAAATGGACATATTTTTTATTATCAAATGTTCCTGTAGATGCTATTCCACAGTCAATGCAAGATTTGCTGTGTATGAATAATGACTTTCCTCCAAGAGCACATTGCCTGGTAAGATGGTATGTATACTTTTTATATAGATTGTGTGTGTGTGTGTGTGTGTGTGTGTGTGTGTGTGTGGTTGTTGTTGTATGCATTGAGACAGGGTTTCTCTATAGAGCTATGATTGTCCTCAAACTCTATGTAGACCAATCAGGTTGAAACTCAGAGATTCCCTTGTCTTTGCCTCCCAAGTGATGGGATTAAAGGTATGTGCCATTATGCCCAGGTAGTGATGTGTTTTAAGGTGACCTCAAGACTAATTCTAGGTTCAGTGATGGACTGGGGGGCTGAAAGGACCAGCATCTGGCTGTACTTACAGCTGTTTATTATGGGAGTAGCTACAAAGCACAGTCAATAGAAGAGAGGAGTTCAAAACTTACAGATAATCAAGCTTGGAAGAGTTTTTTAAATGAGCTAAAATTGGTTATACTCAGTTTCCTCAGCAGCAAACATATGAAATTTTGTCTATCACTTTGAGGAGTTAGCCTCTAAAATAAAGTGTTAAAGGACTTGGTTAGTAGGCATCCTCTGTCTGATAATGTATACCAAAATTCAGACTCCTAAAAGGACATTAGGTGTAGAACATAGACCATGTTATTTGCACAAGCTTTTGTAAACCAGTATTTATTTCCCATCTGTATTTTAATCCTTTTAGTAGTTTATAAAAGTGGAGCATTTATCCTTTTGTGACTTACTAGCTTATTATGTTTTCAAGGTTCATTTCTGTGCATTCATTCTATTTAAGGGCTACCATCCCATTGTATGATGTATTCCATTGTATTTTGTGTTGGCTCAAGATGTTTATGGGCATTCAGGTTGCTTGTTGTATGAGGTTTTTTGGCCTGGACTTTAGGGCCTAGCCTCAAGTTTCAGACCCACAGTCCCACAGAAACACATGCAGTTCCTCAGAACCACACAGATGCTTATATTATTTTTACGCTGATTAGCCTAGGACCCAGGTGTTTAACTTGCTAACTCTTTACTCCATGATTCTTATCTTGTTCAGCCACTCTGCTTGGTACCTTTTCTCATCAGCATTTCAACTTCTTTTCTCTACATCTCTTGGTATCTCTGCTCTGTTCTTCCAGTTTTCCTGGAGTTTTCTTAGTCTGGCAGTCTGTTATATATATCATTGACTGGCCTAAAACTCACATGTGATTTTTTTTTTTTAATCCAATTGTGTAATCTCTTAGGAGAAGATAGCTGTCCAAATCCTTTGACATTTAAAAATCCACTTGCTTAATCTGCCAGGGTGGTATGCACCTTTTAATTCTGGGACTAAGGCATATCTTTGTGAGTTATAGGCTAGCCAATGATATACAGTAAAACCTTGTTAAAGGAAAAGAAAATGAGAAAGAAAAACCTAATTGTTTACTTTCTGTTGTTGGTAGTTTTTTGTACACATTCTTTCTCTGTCTCTCTTAATGCCTATGCTAGTGTTTGTTGACTTGGTGAAGGTCTGAAGTAGAGCTTGTAAGGAGATTTAAACTAGTGAATTATTTGACAGCTTACAGATCATAATGATAGGAAAATGATATTAAAATTACAGAGAAGGATGTATGTTTAATGGAGGCTATCAGTTGATATTTAAGCCAACTCCTTAAGAAAATAGAGATTTAGTGGTGTGTGTGTGTTATTTCACACAGATAGCAATGCATAGGGTGTAGTAGAAGACATTGTAGAGAAATAAAAGATTCTTTACTCAAGCAGACAGCAGTTTATTAAAACAGAGGGTTATTTGGCAACAGATATCAGTGTCAGAAAGGCATGTATTTGTCCTTGTTATTCAGGAACTCAACTTCCATGAATGTACTGTACAGTTTAATTTCTAGAATTTGCCCATTAAGTTATTTTAACTCTAGCAACCTGAGAGCAGAAATGGTCAGCAGAGATTGACCTTTGAAACTCAGGAACAGACAGAACATTTCTGGAAGAAAGCCAAAAAACTGTTTTGTTTTCAAGGGTAGTTCATTCACGTCCTGGGTTCTTTTAGTTATCTGCTGTTGCCTTTGCATGATAAATCTTGATTTTATAGGTCAGAGGGTAGAGGTGAGCTGAGGAAATAAATTTTTCTCAAAACTCATAAACTGCCTGACATAGCAGCATCTAAACAGTGAACAGGGTATAAATTAGACTTTAAGGAGAGTTTTTATAGTTCAATAAATTAACACTTAGAACTACACACTCAGAGACTAACAAAATAGGCAAATGAGTATGAAAAATGTCTTTTATAAATTATCTTTATTAAAAAATTATTAAATACTCTTGTTTGCTTTTTCTTATTATTTTTTTATTTATTTTTATTTATTTGCCTTGAACTGGGAACTGGAACTATAGACAGTTGTGAGCTGCCATGTGAATGCTGGGAATAGAACTCAGGTCCTCTGGAAGAATAGTCAGTGTTCTTAACCGCTGAGCCATCTCCAGCCCCTTTTTCTTGCTTTTTTGAGACAGTGTTCACTATAACAGAACTTGCTCTGTAGACCAGGGTGGCCTCAAACTCAACAGAGATCTACCTGCCTCTGCTTCCTGAGTTTTGGAATTAAAGACATGTACCACCATTGCCTGGCACAAATATTCTTAATACACTTTTTGAGGAGATAAGTTGTTGTAGGGGCAGAATCAATCACCAACTTGGCCCTAAATAATTACTATTTTTTTAAAGCAGCAGGGGCTAGAGCACAATTCCCTCAGTTAGTTATTTTAGGTGATATTTCACCTTTTTCATATTACAAACTGAAGATTTATGTGTGTGGTATGTGTGTGAGTAAGTGTGCGTCTCTGTGTGTGTGTGTATGTATGTGTGTGATATGTGCCATGGCATACTTGTGTATGTCATAGGAAAGCTTTATGGAGTTAGTTTTTTTTCTTTATTTTTATGTGGGTTTTGGGTATTGGGCTTAGGTTGTCAGGCTTGTGTGACAAGAGTCTTTTTCCTGGCCTTGTAAAGTGAATTTTTAAGACAAAATTGTTATTTAGTGGTGACTATAATTTCAACAAATGACTTCATTTCTAATGAATAAAGGGGCTGAAGATGATGGAAGTACTTTTTAAAGAAAACTCAGGGCCTGGGGTTAGCTCAGTGGTATTTACCTAGCAAGCATGAGACCCTGTTGTTTTAGTGATTATTACTAAAGAGATATTTTTGCTTGCTTTTTCTTAAAGATTTATTTATTATGTATACAGTGTTCTGCCTGAATATACACCTACCAGAAGAGGGCATCGTATTTCATTACAGATAGTAGTGAGCCACTATGTGGTTGCTGGGAATTGAACTCAAAACTTCTGGAAGAACAGCCAGTGCTCTTAACCACTGAGCCATCTCTCCAACCTGAGGCTCTGTTTTTGACCCTAAAACTCCAAGGAGAAAAATGAAGAAGAAATTCAGGTGGAGGCCTGGGCAAGAGGGCTCAACAGGTAGAAAAACGCTTGGGACATAAGCCCGACAACCGAAGTTCAATCCCTGAACCCTGGCAAAGAGAACTGACTTCTGAAAGTTACCTTTGGCCTTCATGTGTACACTGTGACATAGTTGTGACCACACACACATCCCACTGATTGTGTTTTAAAGAAAGATTCAAATGTTTGTACATCCAATTTCCATGGGGAGTAGGAAAAGAGGGAAGTGAAAAGTCTGATAGTACAAATTTGGCTTCAATTTTCTGTGGGGAAACTTCTCATATTTTTCAAATAATGAGTGTCTTTACTGGGTATTTCTCTCTTGAAGGTATGGCCTTCGTGAGTTTGTGGTAATTGCTCCGGCTGCACACAGTGATGCAGTTCTCAGTGAATCCAAGTGCAACCTCCTTCTTAGTTCCATTTCTATTGCTTTGGGAAATACTGGCTGGTAGGTACACTTACCACAGATGTTGAAAATATGTTAAAATACTTTTAGTGATACAATTTAGGAAAGTAAATGATTATTAAATGTTACTTTTTCCTGTAATGAAAAATTTTAGTGCCTACTCTTGCATATTATTATACGAGAATTTGGTATGAGAGGATGAAATTAGAGCTGTGGATGGTGAAGCAAGTCTTTAATCTCAGCACTCAAGAGGCTTGGACAAGAGAAACTCAAGGCCAGCCTGGACTACATAGTGAAACCTTGTATTGAAAGAAAACTAACAAATCAAAACCCCCTAAAGGAGTATAATTAATCAGTAAAATATTTTTGGAGTTCATTCCTAAAGAAAATACAATATTATTTGTATATTTTAAATAACGAATTTTACTATAAAATCTAATTTTAAAATTTATATAATATTAGATATTATTTTAGGATTAACTTTGTGTGTGTGTGGTGTTTTGTATAGGGTTTCTCTGTGTAGTAGTTTTGGCTGTCCTAAAACTTCCTTTGTAAACCATGCTGGCCTCTAACTCATGAAGAGCTGCCTGCTTCTGCCTCCTGAGTGCTGGGACTAAAGGTATGCACCACACCACGTCCACTACCTGGTTTGGAATTAATTTTTCAAAGAACTGTTTATATGTATTTTTATGACCCCCCCCCCTTTCTTTTGAGACAGGGTCTCACTATGTAGGCTTGGCTGATCTGGAACACTGACCAGGTCAGCCTTGAACTCACTCAGAGAGATCTGCCTTGCCTCTTTCTCTCTTCAGTACTGGAATTAAAAGATGTGTGCCACCATGCTTGGCACCTCCCTATTCAAGTATTTAAGAACATGATGTTAGCTTTATCCATATTCTCCTGTTTTTGTTGTGTTTCTTTTGCATATCAGATAGACCAAGAGACTCTAAATGTAAATTTGCTAGCAGAAAAATTAATGTACCAGAACACCCTAAGTGCCCTTAGGGATAATTTGGACCTTTTCATTTTTCTTTAATTGTCTGGTAGTGTATGCCTGGCTTTCAATGGTGGAACCATCTTTCCAGTCCCCTTCCTCCCTTAAACAAAATCTGACAAAGCTAGAGTCTTTACCAGTGTAGCAATATTAACTTGAAAATGCATTTTATAGCTCATTCTGGTTATTTACTATATTTGTGTTCAAAAAATATCATAAATGTTATATTATATCAACCATTGTTTCTAGGGGAAAATGCGTGACCTTTTGGTCATATTCCTATCAATTGTATACTTTATGATCTTGTTTCATGTATGCTTCTGTTTAAAGATGCCATATTAATGTGTATTGTTGATTCACTAAGATTGAGCACACAGCCAATTCATAAAAGCATGTAACTCATGTTTGAATATCTTACACATGTATTCTGTCTGTAAGACACATAACAGCCTTCTTGCACTTAGGAACATTGCCTTGACATCCACCTAGATCATGCAAGGGCACTTGTGTATATGAGAGTTCAAATAGGAAGGCATATCATTACCTAATTTGAGTCATCTGGGAACATATACTTTAGATACACAAATTTTTGCTGCTCTTCTTATTTGTAAATAACTCAGTAAGTACTGCTAGTACTGATTGGGGGTTAAAGATAAAATTTTAGTGAATTTAGTAATTTGCAGGTGCAGAAATCTGTGAATAGTGAGAATCAGCACTACCTACCATTAAATGGTAAAGTAAGAAATATTTCACCATAAAGTTGATTTAAAACAGTCTCTTTTATAAGTGCTAGAGGGCATTAGTTACCAGAGTAAGGAGAGGAGGAACTAAGTGTATCTTTGTTATAAATGAGACTCTGACTTGGGAATTTTCTTTATTGAGTATATTTGCAATTAAAATAACAAGGAACAATTTTGAGGTTTAGGATTATTTACTGATTAAGGAGCTTGATTTCTGTTCCTTTTTATCCATGTCCTGTAGCCAGGTACCATTGTTTGTACAAATACATCACAAATGGCGAAGGATGTACATGGGAGAATGTCAAGGTCCTGGTGTTCGAACTGACTTTGAAATGGTTCATCTTCGAAAAGTGC
Source organism: Sigmodon hispidus (assembly GCA_004025045.1). Taxonomy (NCBI): domain Eukaryota; kingdom Metazoa; phylum Chordata; class Mammalia; order Rodentia; family Cricetidae; genus Sigmodon; species Sigmodon hispidus. The sequence continues at coordinate 144,500 of PVIH01000381.1, forward strand.
CAAATCAGTACACTCATTTGTCAGGCCTGCTGGACATCTTCAAATCAAAGATTGTGAGTTGGTATTGGTATTGTCAGTTTAATTTGGGATCCAGATAAAAGTAGCAGTTTGGTAATTTGTGCACATAGAAATAGTCTTCTAATATCAATAATGTAATGAATTATAAGAAAACTATATATTACTATGTATATTTAAAGAAAATACCTAATAAAGTAACTCCCTATGTTTTTTTTTTTTTTTTGTATTGTCAGTTAACCGTCATTTTGTCTCTCCTTCTGTAAGATTAGTTTTGATGCCCATCTGTTTAGTAACCTTTAGGTAGCTTCTTGTTTGAGACATTGATTTTGAGCATCTTAAGTCTGAATCTGTTGGATTCTAAATAGCTCTTTTATGTTCTTTCAGAAGTGCTTTTTTTCTAATCTTCATCCTATTGACTTTCAGGTTTAATACCTGTACTGTGGTTGAGAACTGCAGTGCTAAGTAGGTATGCCAAATATATACATGGTAGTCCATAAAAACATTGGCCAGCAGGGCTGGAGAGATGGCTCAGCGGTTAAGAGCACCATCTGCTCTTCCAGAGGACCTGGGTTCGATTCCCAGCACCCACATGGCAGCTAACAACTGTCTGTAGTTCCAGTTCCAAGCAAACACCAAGGCAAATAGTTATTAAAAAAAAAAAACATTGGCCAGCAAGATAGCTCACTCAGTTGGTGAAGGTACTTGTTGACAGGCACGGTCCCCAGGACCCTCATGGTAGAAGAAGAAAACCAAATTCACCAAGTTGTCCTCTTGCCTTTACAGGTGTATAGTAGCACAAGTATGCACTTGCTCCCCAATGGAAGAAATGCATATGAGTGTTTTGCCTGCATGGATGTTCATGTACCGTGTGTGCCTGGTGCCTGAGGGAACCAGAGTGGGAATTGGAGTTACAGATGGTTGTGAGCCATCATGTAGGTTCTGGGAACTAAATATGAGTCTTGTGCAAGAGAAACAGAAAATGCTCTTAACTGCTTATTTCCAACAGTAGAGGACTTAGAAGATGGTAGTCTTCCATAACCTGCTCTTGGGAAAAAGAATTCTGAGTGCTGAAGTTTACATTATCTTATGTAAATGACAAATGCCAATAGGTTGGAGCTATTTAGATTAAAGAAGATGAATGAGACAGGACTACTAAGTACAGTGAATGGTTTATACTTGATCAAAACAGAATAGTCAGGAAAGATCTGATTTGGGATTGTTGGCAAAGTTTTAATATGTTTAGAGCATTTGAAAATAGTATTAATATTAAACTTCTCAACTGTGTCAATCATTACAGCTGTGCAGATGATTACAACCTTTAAAAGGCTCACCCCCTCCCCCAAAAAATTATACATGTAGTTAGGAGGGTTCCATGCCACTGAACTTGGTCAAAGTCATGTTGAGTGCTGATTTTTTTTTAACTTTTCTGAAGGTTTTACTGTTTTAAGAAGGAAAAAAAATGAGAAAAGTACTTGAATTTCTTTTTTTAATAGTGATTGTTAGGATTAGAACTTAGTCAGAAAAACAGGGACCAGAGATTTGACCCACTGGAAAGCTTGCCTAGCATGCATGAGATTCTTGTTCTCAACCCCATGCTGGTAAGGAAAAAAGGAAGGTAGTCAAGAGACTATTCCTCCTGCGGTGGTTTGAATGAGATTGGCCCACCCCCACATGCTGATTTTCTTATGTTACAGCCTTTTTTATTTTTGACACAAAAGGAGATATGTGGTGATATATATTTAATAAAAGCAGCCTGGAATATTAGAGAACAGAATCACCCACAGTCAAGTCATGAAGGTCAGAGAGTGGTGAGTCAGGCCTTTAATATCATCACTCAGGAGACAGGGATCTTTCTGGATTTCTATGAGTTCAAGGCCTAACAATCAAACAGTAGTAGCTCACACCTTTAATCCTAACTCTAGGGTCATGATGCAGAATTGAACCTCAAAGTAAAATAGCTGAACAGGGAAGATTATTTAAGGCAGGAGAAAGCAGAAATGTAGGCATTCTGTAGAGGCGATGAGTCAGGCTGAGGACTCTTGAAGATACAGCATTTACTCTGTTCAGCCTGAGATGATCTATTTCCTTTCTCTGATATTTCAGCTTTTCCTCAGTATCTGTCTCTGAGTTTTCATCATATGCTAACTAGAGAGCAATAGTTGCCCTCCCCCTTTCTCCACACCTCTTATTTCCCCATCACAGTCTAGTTTCATAGGCTGTACCTATTCCTACAACCCCTTACTTACATGCGTACAGGCTTCAAAAGTTAAGATCTGACTTTAATATTTCTACCTCCTTTTCCATGATGCTCTCTGAGCCTTAGTATTAGGATTGCATAGATGTGTCAGTTGGGATTGCATTCCCCTCCCCCCCTTTTTCTTTTTAAGACAGGATTTCTCTATAATAATAGCTGTGGTGGTCCTGGAACTCACTTTATAGATCAGACTGGCTCAAACTCACAGAAATCCTCCTGCCTCTACTTCCTGAGTTCTGAGTTTAAAGGTGTGTACTAATACTGCCTGCCCTAAAAATCTGTCTGTGTATTTATTTATTTATTTGTTTTTGAGGTAAGGTGTCACTATGCAGGCTTGGCTGGTCTAGAACTTAATATGTAGACCATCAGACCTTGAACTCCTAGAGATCTTTCTGCCTCTACTTCTTGAGTGCTAGGATTAAAGTGTGGACCATGCTCAGCTATCAGATAGATAGTCTCTTCCTTCTTGATTTTCAAAGTTAAACACTACTAGTTCAGTCTTATTTTTCTTTCTCATGGTTCGACCCTACACAATGTTGTCTATCACTATAAACTTATAGCTCTAAACACTGTAAAACCAAAATTTTGGGTTTTTTTAAGGGTAGCAGTTCATAACTTTGAAATGTTGATGCTGAAGTTTTTAGAACACAGGCTAACACGTTTACATGCTTTTGTCTTTTCATGTGTTTCTAGGGTTGCCCTTTAACTCCATTGCCTCCAGTTAGCATTGCTATTCGATTGACATATGTGCTTCAGGATTGGCAGCAGTACTTTTGGCCTCAGCAACCGCCAGGTGAGAACATTTGGAACTCTGTTTAACCTATTGAATACAAATTGAAAAGAAAATATATTGAGAAGTTAAAATTGTCTAGTGATGTATACTAGAAATACCTGTACTTATTGCAAATATTATTGCTGATTTTGTCTGTATAAATTTTTTCTCCTAAAGAAAAGCTCTCATGTCTTTTAGAGACAGTGTTATTTTATATTTGGCAATCTGTCTATGAAAGCTGGTATAATTTATAAAGCTTCCCTGTGATGGAAAACTGCATGCATTACCATCTACTGAGTGATTAAGATGCCTTATTTTTAGAGTGTTAAGAGAAGCCACCCTCATAAGCGAAAACAGTAACTTTAGAACAGTTGTAAACCCTTGAGGATCAAATGACCCTTTTACAAGAGTCATCTATAACCATCTGAAAACACAGATATTCACATTACGATTCATAACAGTAGCAGCTTTTCACTTATGAAGTAGCAATGAAAATAATATGGTCATGGTCACCTTAACATGAGGAACTATATTAAAGGGTCACAGCATTAGGAAAGTTGGGAACCACTGCTAGAGAATATTGAGAAAAATATATATAGTCTTATGGAAGAAGGCCATAGAATATTTAATATGGACTTAGTAAAATGTCATCAGAATTAGTTTCCTGCTTGATCATTAATTAATTCAAGAGTCATTAGTTATTAGCTTGTAGTATTCCAGGTTACTCCAAGGACTCAGATATCAACCAGGCATTACCTGAGTTCTAGAAAAACTCAGCCAGAAGGCCTTAGAACCTAACTCTAGGGTTTTTTTTTTTTTCTTTTTCTGTTTAATTTTTTTTTGGATATAATTAATTGTTCATTGTACTCCTCTTAAAAACCATTTAATGTTATATATATCATGTCCTGCATGTGCCATGGTGTGTGACCAAAATCAGCTCCAAAAGTGTTTTTTCAGTAGCAGGGCACCCTGCATGGAATAAATGTTCTGGAAGGTTAAAGGAGCTCTCTTGGAAATGCACTCTGCAGTCCTTACTGTTGAGAGTGCAGGACCTGCAGTCCACTGCATGCACTTGCTCCCCAGGTAGCCTTTTTTCATCTTGTCCCCTTTTTGAGACAGTTTTTACTGTAAACCTGGAACTCATGGTGTTGGCTAGACTGGCTGGCCAGAAAGCCCTCAGGATCTGCCTGTCTTCACTCTCCAGTTGGGGTTACAAGTGTTCACCATTGTGCCCAGCTTTTACATCTATGTTGGGAATCAAACTCCAAGTCCTTATGTAGGTGCAGTAAACATTTTGCTTATGGAGCTATTATCCCAGCCCCACTCTATTTTTAAGATGGGGTCTCCTATAGGCCAGGTCTATGGATCTATGAAGATATTTATATTTCAGATATATTTAATAAATAAAATTAAGATTTGTAAATAACTAGAAGGCTCATCACTCCACCCCCTTTTTTTGAGATAGAATCTTGCTGTGAATTTCTGGCTGGCCAGGTCCGACTTTGTAGCCCAGGCTGGCATTGAATTTATGACAGTCCTCTCAAATCCTGAGATTTAGGTATGAGTCACCACATCTGTGTATTAATAAACACTACTACGACGATGACGTTGTCTGTGTGTGTGTGTGTGTGCGCGCGTGTGTGTGTGTGTGTGTGTGTGCGCGCGCGTGTGCGCGCTGCCTCTAAGAAAAACCAAAATACTATTTTTTATGGTTTATTCTAACTCTTTGACTATAAGAGTCAAAATAATTGCTAGGTTAGAGATAATATTGAAATTACTATTATACATAGTCAGCTTTTGGCAGTTATGTGTACCATTACTGTTTTTATACTACTGAGTAATTTAGAACTATATGTAAGCAACAGCAAAGGGAAAGTAAGCTTTTGGTTTCCAGACAGCAATACCACTGGATGGTTTATAATCTGCTTCTACTGACAAGTTTTCCTTTCTCTTTTTCTTTTTCCAAGGCTCCTCTACTAATAAGTTTTAAACTCTTCCTGAGGTAGAGCCTTTGTGTGTACACCAGTGACAGAGTATATATTTAGTATGTGTGAGACCTTGGATTTAATTCCAGTTACCCACTTTCAAGGTAGTGTGGTCACTGATGATCTAAGAACCCCAAGGGCTAGACTTTTTACATTCTAATTCTGATAGCTAATAAGGTGCTTAATGGTGTTCTATTGTCTAATTCTTAAATGTGGGTAAAAATATTAACATTCCTGGTAGGCTGGAGTCTGTATAATCTCTTAGCATTTTCTTTTATAACTTGCTGTCATAGGTACTTCAAAGCTGTTAACTAGTCTTTCCCTCATCACTGCCCCCCAAGGCAGGGTCTGTATAGTTCTGGCTGGCCTGGAAGTCACTATGTAGTGTCTGTTTCTCCTTTTGTCAAATAAAGTAATACATTTTTCCTTATTTAGATATAGATGCCCTTGTGGGAGGAGAAGTTGGCGGCCTGGAATTTGGGAAGTTGCCATTTGGTGCCTGTGAAGATCCTATCAGGTGAGAATTTCAGCTCTACTATTTGAATTTTAGGATTATTTTGCTTTTTAAGTTCATACTGGTGTTCATTTTATGACACTGTAGGTTGTTGAAGTGATGCTGGAAATAACTGTACTTGTTCTAGTTTGTAACTTGAGAACTCACATTTTCTTCCTAAGGTCTAGCAGACTGGGCTGGGGTGTGGCTTAGTGGTAGTGCCTGCAGAGCAAGCATAAGCCCTGGGTCAGTCCCCATGCAGAGTTTGGCAGTCTGTGCCTTGTGGGCCATATCTGGCCAGTGTCTGTTTTTATGTGGTTTATAATAGGTTTTACATTTTTAAAAATTTGTATTAAAAAAAGAAAACACAGGAAGATAGCAGATTATACATAGCTCAGAACACCAAAATTTGCTCTTTGGCTTCTATAAGAAAAGTTCATCTTTTCTATAACACGATATTTTCCAAAATTGAGAAAATTCATCTGCTGTGAAGTTCAGCACTTCAAATTGTATAGTTTGGTGACTTTTACATAAAACATGTGTAAATATCTCAGAGAGAAACTGTTCATGATTGTTCCTGTGTCCTGGGATTTAGCTAGGTAATTCTCATTAGCAAACATTTTTGTTGGATTAGTGAGTTTCATGGGAAACATGCTGTCTTAGACATTTATGTTGCCTTTATTTTTGTGGACTTCTTTGCTTGTGTGTCTGATATGAGGATCTGGCCTGTAGGAGCTTCATGGCTGGAGCTGGGTGGGTAAAGCTGGCGCACACTTTGTTTAATTGGACCAGGCAGAGATGACTCCTGAAACACTCACTGTTCTGGGCCTAAAGATGAGAGAGGGAAAGTGCCACTCCTCAGGGAAAGTGGCTCACAGAAAAGGCAGGGTCCAGGGCCTTGAGTTTGTAGCGTGACCTCTGGATGTTGACAGGGCAGGTCGAGAGAAGAGGAGGAGAGGAAAGAAGCCCTGCCAAGGCTACTTAGTGGGCATCGTGGTTTGGGGCTGCCAAGATCTGAAGTTAGGCCTGGGTGTGCAGATGGGGGAGGGCTATGGTGGCTCATCTCTGCTACAGCATGAAGCAGTTACTTTAAAAAGAAATCCTTTCTAAATATGCCATTATGTGAATATGGTATTTCACATTTTCATTTATCCATTCATCAACTGATGGACATTTACTTGTTTATTTGTTTGGTTTTGGTTTTTGAGACAGGCTTTCACTGTGTTACAGCCCTGGCTGCCCTGGAATTCACTCTGTAAAACAGGCTGAACTCAGTGAGATCCACTTGTTCTATCTCCTGCTGGGATTAAAGGCCTGAGCCACCACCATGCCTGACTTTTACTTATATGTTTTGTTTACTATATGTAACTTTTTTTATCTATAAGACAACTTAATATGGATATGCTTTTCTTTCTTAAATTAGTTGTTTTCAGTTTATTGTATATAACACCACTTTTTAAGAGATCTTGTGAGTTTTTATTAGTATACATTAACTATACCTAATAGATTTCACAGATTTATATAATATTTCTTGATTATGTTCACCTCTCCCATTATACTCTTATCTCCTCCATTCCTGATGATCCCCTTCCTCTCCCTAATTAGTATCCCTTCCATTATTTTATCTTTTTTTTTTTTTTTAATGACTCAATGAGTTGTTTACAGGACCATAGATGTGGGTGTAGGTGAAGGATCATTTACAAGAGTAAGGCAACTCAGGCATACACCACTTTACATATGTCTTTAGTTACTTAGCACACATTTCTAGAAATAGAATTACTGGGTCAGAGGACATACATACAGAATTAAACCTTTTGAATGTATTTTATGTTTTTATTTATTTTAATTTTAGTGAACTGCATTTAGCAACAACATGGCCTCATCTGACAGAAGGGATCATTGTGGACAATGATGTTTATTCGTAAGTATGTTGAGAACTTTATTCTAATAAATGAGCCACCAAGTGCTTAGTACATGGTTTTATTTTTAGACCTGTTTGTGTGGATGTAGAGATGAGCTTTTAAGATGCTGCTTTGGGAAGGTATTCTTTATTCAGAGGAGTGAACTATTTGAATCTTACTGTTGCAGCATAGTTTCTACCATTTAGTATGTAATTTTTTTGAACTCTACTTAGCTTTTAAGAATCATCATAGGGCTGGAGGATAGCTCAGTGGTAATACTTGCTTACTCTCTGGTTTAACACTCCACACACAATATTCATAAAGTGCTTCTAAAAAGTAGAGAGGGGGCTGGAGAGATGGCCCAGCAGTTAAGAGCACTAGCTGTTCTTTGAGGATCTGGGTTCAACTCCTAGCACCTGTATAGCAGCTTACAACTGTCTGTAACTCCAGTTCCAGACGATCTGGCATTCTCATACAGACACATAAAAAATAAATTAATTTAAAAAGTAGTGAGTATTCAGATGTATATGACTTGTTATTGTGAATGTATGATGTGACTGTGCGTAGGCACACACATGTGGGTAGCACATGTATGGAGATCAGAGAACAGCTTTGAGGGGTTACTTCTTTTCTTTGCACTGTGGGTTTCAGGGATCAAATTGGGGTTGACAGATGTTAGTCATTTGCTGGCCTGGATGGATATTTGATTACTGAGCATTCTAAGTAAGAAAACAACTATGCCCTGTTCTGTGCAGCGGGAACAACTGAAATGTTCCAGCAAATTAGGATTATAGTGAAAGAAAATAGCATTTTGGTTTCTTATTTTTTTTCTGGGTGTGAAACAGTGAGAAATAGACACTTTCTCTTTTCACAGTTAAAGGAAACTCATTGTATTTGTTGATGGTAAAAGTAATAACATGATTGTTCTCACTTAAGCAATTAGATATAAAGAAGAAAATATCAATTTGTTTTATTCTTTTAATATCTTATGTCTTTTGTGGTGTTTGTATGCCACAGTGTAAGCATAGAAATCAGAGAATAACTGTAAGTCATTTCTTCCTACCATATGGGCCTTGGAGATTGACATCAGGGCATCAGGTTTGGTGGCAAGTACCTTTTCCAGCCATCTTGCTGGTCATGATTTTTTTTTTTTTTTAATTTGCATAGTACCTCACTGAGTAGATCCTCTGTAGTATACTTGAGGAACAGGATGCTTTTGGTTTTTTAAAAGATTTGGGGCTGGAGAGATGGCTCAGCGGTTAAGAGCACCGTCTGCTCTTCCAGAGGACCCGGGTTCGATTCCCAGCACCCACATGGCAGCTAACAACTGTCTGTAGTTCCAGTTCCAGGCAAAACACCAAGGCAAATAAATAAATAAATAAAGTTTAAAAAAAAAAAAAAAGATTTGAACACCCTATTTTCTTTAGTAGTGACATTGAATTAAAAACAGGTTTTTCATGGTTACTATGCAGAGTCTAGAAAAATTAAATCTAAAAAAGATAATTGTGCACACTTGTTTATTTTTATTGTATTTTTTAAAAATGTATTTGTCTCATTTGGTTATTAGTGTACATCTCATTTTTAGATTTTTAAATTTTATTTTGATCTTCATAATCTATTTATTTTGGTCTTAGAGTTTCATATCCTAAGACTTTATATTTTTAACAACTTGCTTAAATGACAGTATATGTCTGGATAACAGTAAGTTTAGGTGAAACAAAATGTAGCTGGCAATCCCAGCACATGGGAGGCTGAAGTTTAAGAATAAAGACTTGGAGGCTAGCTTGTCTCCAAAAGATAGGGTAGGGAATGAAATATGAATTGACTTTCCCCTATAGAAGGTTAATAAAATACATTTTATTTTATTTTATTTTGTTCTTTTTAAATTTTTACACAAGATTTCAGTATGTAGCCATGTTTGGCCTCCTATTAGTGAGCCTCCTGCCACAGCCTCCCCGATGCTATGATTACAAGTGTGTGCCACTCTGCCTAGTTTTCATTGTATTGTGACTCATTTATTAGTCTTAGAGATGGTCATAATTACTGTCTTATTCCATTCTAGTGATTTGGATCCTGTTCAAGCTCCTCATTGGTCTGTTAGAGTTCGAAAAGCTGATAATCCCCAGTGTTTACTAGGTAAGGTACATTCCTTTTCTGAAATGTTACATATCTACCTAGTTTCCAAATTGGAACCCTGAAATACATTCTTTTACTTTATTTCACCTATTTAAAATACTTTTTACATTTTTATGACTTCCTCAGTTAAAATGTTATAGAAAAACTCTTTACCACTTAATGGTGAATCTTTTATTAACAGCATAGCAGGATCTCTTTCTTCTAATGAATCTTTATTTCAGCATTCTCAATAATTATCACATCTTGTTTTGCTTTTCTTATGTTACTATGTTGCCTCCCCCTCCTCCGCACAGTCTGCAGCTTCAGTTGAGTCCTCTTTGTCTTTCGATGTCCATTTGGGCCTGTGATATGATGGCTCAAGAGCAGTGACTTAGTGTGCACTGGAGCAGGGCTGCTTCAACTCTTTCCACTTGTGATCCCTTTTCACCGAGGCATCTTTACATGACATCAGGTCCACCTCAACATCCCCCATATCTGTGATCTACTGGATCAGGGTCTCCACAACACAGGGCAACAGGACATCCAAGAGGAGTCCCACTCAGGTCCCAGCATCAATACTGTAGCAGAAACCAGATGCCTTAAACCAGATTAATGACTCTGCAATAAACACTTAGAAGTAAAGCTGTGGATTAAAGAGTTTGCTGCAGGACTCACTGTGTCACACTGCAGCTTCCATGATGAGATTGGTTTTTCCTTTTTTGTTTTTTTTAAGTTTTATTTTATTTTGGCAGGGAGGTTGCAAGGATAGAGGGTAGATATGAAGAGATGGGAAATAAATGGGATCGAGATGCATGATGTCGAGGATACAAAGAATTAAAAAAAAAAAAAAAAAAAAGCTGGGCATTAAATCTTTTATGCCAAGTTCTATCACATCTGCAAACCTATTATGGAGAAAGGGGTATATAAATACACTTTGGTTCACCTAACCAGGTTATTTGAAGATTAAGTGAAATTTAAAGTACCTTGAAAAATAGTAAATGCCATTCAAAATCTGTGTCTGGAATTGTTTCACTTTTTAATCTTTTCTTTTATCTTTTTTTTCCTTTGAGATGGGATCTCCCTATATAGCCTTGGTTAGCCTTGAATTCACTGAATAGACATGGCTCAGACTGGCCTTGAACTCCAGAGATTTATTTGCCTCTGCTTCTTGGATGCTGAGATTAAAGACATAGACTTTTATTCCCCCTTTTTTTAAAGTTTATCTCTTCAGGTCTGCTGAAACCCATGACCTTGATGTGGTACCTTTCCTATTTTCCTCTTATATTTAGTACACATGAAGATAATTGTCTCTTCTATCTAGTCACGCCTACCTTACTCTATCACCTAACAAGTTACATTCAACTAATGCTGTTAAAATAATACTTGTTAATGACAGTATCTTTCTTACACTCTTTTTTTGTTTTGTTCTCTAAGTTTTTTGAGACGAGTTTTCTGTGTAGCTCTGGCTATCCTAGAACTAGCTCTGTAGACCAGGCTGGTCTCGAACTCACAAAGATCTTTCTGCTTTTGCCTCCTGAGTACTGGGATCATGTGTCAGCTAAAGTGTTTTTTTAGTACTGTTTTTAAATATATAATATTTTTGTTAATTCTTTCAAGTTTTATACTTTTTTTTTTAACAAACATTTGTGCTGTTCATCAAATGCCAAACAACACTTGGCAGTTATGGTACCTGATAGTAGAGAAGATGTTTAACCTTTTGTGGCTTTGTCTGGGACCTTAGAGAGACAACATTGTCGGTAATGAGTTGAACAGACCCACATCTTAACCCACAGGTCTGAACAACTTTCCTAAACTCTTGAAGCAGGTGCTTGTCAGTGAAACACTAAATTGCTGTACACCTAATGGCATGTTAGGGTGATAATGTAGTTATGTGTCTGTCTGTATGTATGTCACACTTTAGCCATTGTACTGTTCTTTAGAAACTGCATTGTTTATATTGCATAATAATTGATGTATTACATTGGCAGATTTGCCTACTAGATGATTTCCTAATACCTTCTTCTACTGCTGGCTTTTGTAATAACTGTAGAAGACTTGAGAAACATTCTAATTTTAAATTACTGGCCCATGATTTCACCCTACACTTTGTATAGTTTTGGCTTTTTTGTTTGTTTGTTTATTTTGGTATTTGGTTTTCTAGATAGGGTCTTTTTGTGTAGCCTTGGATGTCCTGGAACTGTGTTGACCAGGCTGGCCTCGAACTTACAGAGCTTACAGAAATCTGCCTGCCTGCCTGTTCTGGGATCAAAGGTGTGTGCCACCAAAGCTTGTTTGTATAGTTTTGATGACAAAATTATTAGAATTTTTTACATTTCTGAAAAACAATCAAATATTGGTAACTTTTAAAACTTAAATGTATACATTGTATTGTATTTCAGTACTGAAAATTCTTTTTAAACTTTAATTTCTTGGTGCAAATATAATGCTTTTCTGATTTGAGTCAGTGTCTGATGTAGTCCAGCCTATTCTTCAACTTGAATGCCCCGACTTTCCCCTCCCCCCCCAGTTCTTGCTGATATAGGAGCACACTGCCGTACATGATGATACTTGAAAGGGAGGGGTTGACAGACGGAAAGTGCTTAGCCTCCCAGTGAAAAGCTTTGTGGAAGAGGAGGTCATGGTTCCATAAATAGCTTCCTGGAACCTCAGTACTAGGAGGTTAAGACACAAAGAGAGCAAGTTCACAGCCATCCTACTATATATAGTTTTAATTAAAAATATTTTTATTACATTTATTTGGGAGCAGATAGGGAATTCATGTACAAACTTTTTTTTTTTTTTTTTAAGTTTTCTAACAGAGTTTTGTCTGCCTCCAGAGTGTTGGGATTAAAGGTGTCTGATACCACCACCAGCTTCCCATCCACATCTTAGCATGTAGCTTTGTTAAAAAACATGCGCTTATGTTGGGCTGATTTCTTGGAGTTAAATGTCAAAAATAAGTATGTTTTCCTTTTCTTTGTAGGTGATTTTGTCACTGAATTTTTAAAAATTTGCCGTCGAAAGGAATCTACTGATGAGATTCTTGGACGATCCCCATTTGAGGAAGAAGGAAGAGGTGAGCTACTTTTCTTTTTTTACATTCTTTCTAAAGTCTTGCCCTTGCTCTTTGACATATATTCTGGCAACTATTTTTTACTTACTCTGAGTTAAGTTGCAGAAGCAGTGTAGATGGACTGCACCCAGAGCTTGTTAAGACAACAAATGCATTTAACCAATTCTTCCTCCAAAAACATAGTAATAAAGTATTTTAAATTTAGATACTAATATTTGAAGAAAAATCATTAGTGTGATATCTCTGACACACATACTTTTATGTAGGGCTCAACATGTGAGTCAGAACTTTATAATTCTATAATTCTGAGAGCGTGGATATTTTTGTAAAGAATTCAAACATGTAATGTCATGTTTACTGATCACTTTTCCTGCCACTTTGGGTGATATAATTTACATTTCTTTCTACTTTGTAGAAGTTGCTGACATAACTCATGCTCTGTCAAAGTTGACGGAACCAGCACCAGTTCCAATTCATAAGTTATCAGTTTCAAATATGGTACATACTGCAAAGAAGAAGATACGGAAGCACAGAGGAGAGGAGTCGCCACTGAACACCGATGTTCTCAATACCATTCTCTTGGTGAGTAGGCACCTTGCTTTCAGGTGTGCGGCATAAGCGTGTGCTCATTATATATTCAGTTCCTTCTTTACGGCAAGCACTGGATTGGGAGTAGGAAATATAAAACGAAGATCCACATGCAGAGACTCACTAGTTAGTGGGGAGAAGAGGAGTAACGTTCCAGTCAAACAGAACATGGAGGCAGGGAGAGTATATTGGGGGGGGGGGTGCATGTCCATATTAGCCACGTGTGTGCTAACCTGCACAGTGGGAGTCAGGTGCTTCCTGAAGAGAGTGCTGGGTGCTAAGTCAGGAAGCACAGGACTGGGAGCTGAGGCTTTTGCTGGGGATCAACCTAGGGCCTTCTCTTGCCTGAGGGCATGTTGAAGAGTGGTGTTTGTGGAGTGCTTCCCAGAGAGTGGTCAGGGTAAGGACAGGCTGGAAGCAGGAAACCTACATGATGCAGCACTGCCCTTTTGTCTAACAGTCTAACATACTTGAAACAGACCACTTTGTGACAGAAATTGAAGTTTCAAAACATTCTTATGAGAACAGTCTAGAAAAATCTGTACAGTGTAGACTAGAGGGGACAAAGAGGGTTAGATGGGTCCTAAAGGGTTAGGTGGGTCCTAGGTATATTGTAATTGGAATGGGTACAGAGTGGGAGCCACAGGGCAGGGTGAATACCGACTTCCCACATGACATCAGTCATTGCAATTTTCTTACCTCTCAAGCATGGTGGCACACGTCTTTAATCTCAACCCTCAGGAGGCAGAGGCAGGTGGATTTCTCTGAGTTCTGGTCTCCATAGTGAGTTCTATACATTCTGGAAAGCCAGAAATGTATAATAGAGAGACCTTGCTGCAAAAAGACCAGGAAAAAAAGTGAAGCTGGTATTATTGGGTGGCAATTATCAGAAAATAGTTTGGATACTAATAAAAGATTATGAAAGTAATTTTTTTTCCAATAAATAAAATTTTTATTTAATTGCATTCACTTTGAAATTCCTGGACTGAATTTTCATTATCCACTTGGGCTTAATTTTCTTTTTTTTTTTTTTTCCTTCTTTATTTTGTATTTATCAAAAAAAAAGAAAAAAAAAACAGTAAAAAGAATTTAAAATGCGGAAGAGTTAACAATAAATATACAGAGGATAAGGATCATAAGCATGGCTTATCAAGGGTGGAAATACAAATAAGATTGCTACACATATATTTTCTTTGTGTTCAGCTTTCCCTCTGAATTTTTTTTTTTTCCATCCCTGTATATCCTTATTCAAGGTCTCTTCCCCCTCCCAACACATCTGGTCATTTTTCTTCTCTGCAGAAAGTAATTTTTAAGACTTCTTAAAAATGTGTCCTTATGGCCTGGTGAGGTGGCATATATCTAGCACTTGGAAGGCTAAAGCTGGAAGATCATGAGTTGAAGTCTAGCCTAGGCTTTATAGAGAAATCTTACCTTCAAAGACAGTAACCTTAAAAGTTTTGAAAGTGCAAATTATACAGTCAGTTGTCATCAACACTGAAACCTCCCATTGCACACGCACACACACTCTGCTCTAACTTAGAGAAGAAGTTATGCTCCTTATTTTTTAAAGGATCTTTCATACCGGGCCTTTAGTATTTCATATGTGAGAACCTATGGATGATGTTACCACAGGTTCAACCTAATAATACATAAGTGCTTTTAGGTTGTCTGTTATAGTTGTAACTCTAAAGGTATTCACACTTTTTTAGGAGGTTTCTTTTATGTGCTCTTTTTCCATGTGCACCTTTATGCCAGAAGAGGGCATCAGATCCCACTACAGATGGTTGTGAGCCAACATGTGGTTGCTGGGAGTTAAACTCAGGACCTCTGCAAGAACAGCCATTGCTTTTCACAGATGAGCCACCTCTCTAGCCCCCACATTTTTTTGTAACACAAAATGTAGTATCATTTGATGAGTATGGAATCAGTGACAAAATTTTTGCCTCTATCTTGTTCAGCTCACAGAATCAAGTGGTCATTTGAATGAAAATTTGAAATTTATATATTACTGGAAAAATTTTTTGACAGAATATAGATTTAGCTGGACATCACAGTAAGAACATTTCTATAATTTTAGCAAATTCACTGGAAAGTCAAACTGTATTCTATAGCCAGGTGTGGTTGATGGCTCACACATACTTAGTCCCAGTGAGTTCTTTGCTATCCTGGTCTACATACTGAGTTCCAACTTAGCCAGAGCTATATAGAAAGACCCTGTCTCTCAAAAAAGGAAGAAAGAAAATGAAAAATGAGCAAAGCGGGCAAGTTTAATGTTCACTATTCTTCCCTAGTTCTTGTTTCCAGATGCTGCTTCTGAGAAGCCACTAGATGCCCCTGCTTCGGTAGACAACAGCAACCCTCCACCAGAGGGTGAAGACTATGTAAGTTGGAGTTCGACATTAAAATATTTCAAAAGCATTTAATTTCTAGGGGTTTGCTGAATGTCTAGTGTGGTAACCCAATTATCTCTTTATTTTAAAAAACCATCTTGGAGCCAGGCAGGGATGTCGCATGTCTTTAATTCAGCACTCAGGAGGCAGAGGCAGGCGGAGCTCCAAATTTGAGTCCAGCCTGGTCTACAGAGTTCCAGGACAGCCAGGGCTACACAGAAAAACCTGTCTCAAACCCCACCCGTCCCATCCACCCCCAAAAATAAAGTCTTGGAAAATTGAGTGGAGTTTACAACCACTCGGATAATGTCCAGCTTAGAATGTTTCTGTAGATTCCTGTTTTGGGCACCAAGAGCTTTTAGGAGACAGAAAACAATAGCAGAACTGTACTATGCAGAGCTGTCATAGTCCCCTTATTTTAGAGTCCTGTGAAATCATTAAGTTTGTTTTGCAGCCGACTCTTACTGGTTAACTCTGACATGATTCATTTTACTCACTTTTGTTCATGTATGCAGATTCGGTGTTAACAAGGTTTGCTTTGTTTCTCTTCTGTTAAATGTAGACTCTCTACAATCAGTTCAAATCTGCACCGTCTGACAGTTTAACCTACAAACTAGCCTTGTGTCTCTGTATGATCAATTTCTACCATGGGGGGCTGAAAGGAGTGGCACATCTCTGGCAGGAATTTGTTCTTGAAATGCGCTTCAGATGGGAAAACAACTTTCTGATTCCAGGGTAATAATTTTAATTTTCAATTGTTTAAATAGTATTTTTTTTTAATCAGCAAACACCTGACTTCATTTCTGAAAAAGTAGTAAGAAATGTGGGATACAGTTTGACTCAGGTGTTCAGCGCAGTACATTTAGAGTAGGATCAAAGGTTTGACAACTTCAGTGTCCACAGAATGGTTAAATTGTGCCTGAAGTCAACAAAGTTTTCTTCTAGAATCTTTTTGTTTTGTTTAAAGTAGTTATTGGGGATTGAAACCAGAGCCTCATACATGCTAGGCAAGTGCTCTACCACTGAGCTGTATCTGCAACCTTAAAGAAACTATGTTGTGCATGGTGGCACATGCCTTTTTCACACTTATCAGGAGACAAAAGGCAGAGGCAGGCAAATCTCTGTAAGTTCAAGGTCAGTATGCTCCATGTAGCAAGTTCCAGGCCAGCCAGAGCTACACAGTGAGACTCTGACTCAACAAACAAACAAGATTAAGTCATAAAAACTGTATTAGTGACTACGTATGACAATACATCACAGAATGCTTTCAGTTATGCTGAAAGCAATTTTTTTCCTTGTTTTGTTTTTTCTTTGTATTTCTTAGGTCATCTGTACATATATTTTATTATTTGAAGGAAAATAACTTGAAAGGGCACTGTAACTTCAGGCACTAGTCATTATCTAGCATCTTTTTATATAGATGCTTCACTAATTGAGTAGACCGTTAATTCACACACGCCTGTACATCTAGGCTAGTGCTTGTCTACCTGTGCTAAGTAGATAGTGGTGTAAGTAGTGGAAAGTGGCCACTAACCCAAAAATGCTTTATGTTAGGAAGTTTGCCAGTCTCTGTTCATCTGGATTTTCTCTGGGCTGTACTGTTTTGCTTTGGAAGTTGTCACACATGCAGAAGCACACTGAGGGAAAGAACCTAGTGATCTAGAACCAGAGGGAGTCTAGGATCTCACTGGCAAGATAGAGTAAGAGAGATCTTAGTTTGTGTATCAGAATCCACCTAATTGAAAGATGAATGCACAGATGACTTTAGTTTGTGTGATGTGCAAATACTGTGCACCAGTTTCTTCTATGGTAGGGTTTCAAGACTTAAATATCCAATTAGCTTGGAAGCTGATGTGAGTTTGCCCTTTATAGTTTCACGTGTCTTTTATATTGGCTGTTGGTTGTCAGCTAGGAGGATAAAATAAATGTAAACTTTTAATCATGTGTACCTTCCTGGAATCTAGCTTTCTTAGGGAAAGAAATGTGGTTTTTGTTTCTTAACAGTATAGCTAAAAAAAAAAAAAAAAAGGGCATATGTAAGTAGGTTTGTCTGATATAATTTTACTAAAACTAACTTTGTTTTTCTGTATTTCGTAGACTAACAAGTGGACCACCAGATCTAAGATGTTGTTTACTACATCAGAAACTACAGGTAACAGTTTCCCCCATAGCAGCAGCAGTGTATATACACATGCACCTGGAACATGTGGTAATGGTTACATGGACTGTTTTCCTTGTCCTGCTTCTGGGTTGCTTATAATCTCTATCATTCTTAGCAAGGTCCTGGGAAAGAGTAGAAATAAGTCAATGCATTTTGCTTTTCTCTAATTCAGCCATAAATTTTATTTCTGTTTTCTTCAGATGTTAAATTGTTGTATTGAAAGGAAGAAAGCACGTGATGAGGGAAAAAAGACAAGCCCCTCAGATACTATAACTACTACATATTCAGGGGACGCTGGGAAAGCTGGAGGCCAGCTAGGCCTGGATCATCTCAGAGATACAGAGAAGGAAAAGGGAGAAGTGGGGAAATCCTGGGATTCCTGGAGTGATAGTGAAGAAGAATTTTTTGAATGCCTGAGTGATACTGAAGACCTTAAAGGAAATGGACAGGAGAGTGGTAAGAAAGGAGGCCCCAAGGAAGTGGCGAACTTAAAACCAGAAGGACGCCTGCACCAGCATGGGAAACTCACACTGCTGCACAATGGAGAGCCTCTCTACATTCCCGTGACCCAGGTGTGTGCACCAAGGCTTTCAAACTCAGATTCCTGTTGATCAGTTTCTTCCTGGTAGATGGTTGTTTTTGGTCGGAAAGTTTCTTTAAAGTCTATTTAGGTTTGGAATTGAACTGTGGACCTTTCGGGCCTGTCACTCTGAAATTGAGTGATGTTTTGAAGCTTTAAATGCTCACAATATTTAAGGTGATTTATTAATTCTTTGCGAATTCCATGCAGTGTAATTCTCACTCTCTTCTCATATGATGAAATGCTTAGTATGTGCTAACACATTATAGCCAGTTTATAGGCAGTTTAGCAGAAAAGTACAAAAAGGTTCTAGCACTGAAATTACTTATTTTATTTCACTTCCATAAAGCACATTTCCAGTCAGTATGATTGTCAGTAGTATAATGGTCCAGCATCTTTTATGTCCTTGACCTTTTTTGGGTTTTTGTTGTTGTTTGTTTGTTTTGAGAAAGGGTTTACTATGTAGTCCTGATTACTGTGATGATCAGGGTGGCCCCAAACTCATCTGTAAGTAGTTCATCTGATTTGTATCTTAACCAACAATGCATGTGATTATTGTATGTGAGCCCCTTCACTTGATATGTCATGGGTCCACATACAGTGATACATAAAATATAAATGGGACTACTTGTATTGTATGTTCACAGACTAATACAGTATTGAACTGATGAGCTTTTGTCGATGTGACACAAATGAGAGTCGCCTGGGACTCAGAGGAAGCCTCACTGGAGGAATCAGCTCCATGAATCATTTTCTTGGTGACTGACTGATGTTGGGAAGCCCAGCCCACTGGGTGGTGCTGTCTCTAGGAAAGCAGGCTGAGCAGGCCATGGAGAGCAACATTACTCTGTGGCCTCAGCTTCAGTTCCTGCCCCTGGTTCCAGCCCTGAGTACCTGCCCCGATTTCCCTCAGTGATGGAGTTTGACTTGAGAATTATAAGATAAAATAAAACCTTTCCTCCTCAAGGTAGTTTTGGTCAGCATTACCATGGCAACAGAAACCTAACTACGACAGAAATATCCTTGCCTTTTGATGTGGGGAGAAAGGGAGAAAACTGAGTCAGGTCTCATGTAGCCTAGGTTGGTGTTGAAGTCACTATGAAGCTGAGGATGATCTTAGACCCCAGGTCCTTTAGCCTCCATCTCCCAAGTGCTAGGATTACAGGCATGTGCCATTGTGCCAGCTACAGTGTGTGTTTATATGGCTAATTCCTTTCAGTAGTTTTATTTTGGATTCATGTTTATTACTGTAATAGTGATCCATACATGTTTATTATTTAGTAATTTTTCTGTACGTTCTCTTCCCTCCTGTGTCTTTACAGCTATAAAAATAATAGCAGAATGAAGGCCTCTGCTCTGAAGTGTGGTCTTTCAGTAGAAGCTTAAGTAATTTGTAAACCTGTCTGCTTAATAATCATACTTAGTTCATGGGAAAAAATGAAATTTATTTGTGTTTTGCTTATAACTGCTAGTGTTTACTAAGTGTTTGCCAGGACTTAGCTGTCAGAAGCCTGTGAAAGGAATGAGGTCACATAGCGGAATTCCAGTATAGATCTACTGCCTCGGGAACTGTTGGTCTGAACCACTGTACCACCCTGTCACCAATCATTGTCTACCCTGTGTGCCACTGAGTCTTACCTGCTACTAAATCATGATGGATAGTAGCTGTAGAACAAAGAACACATCACATCAGTACTGGGCTGCAATTGATCAGTTGCAGCCCATTTTTTTGCACTGAAAACTTTTGTTGTAATTTGTGATCACATAATCATTATGACTGCATTTCTCTACCATTAATAGGCAGAAACATGTGCAGTAAATGCTAGTTCCTGTTAAGTCTCTTTGAATTCTTAACAAGGAAACACGTTAGTCTTGTTCATCAGACATAGGAGAACAGAGAGTCGTTTATTCTTAACTTGTTACTTTTTATCTAAAAGGGGCAATTGGTGACTTTTGTCTTTTTGTGCATCACAGGAACCAGCACCCATGACAGAAGATCTACTAGAAGAGCAGTCTGAGGTTTTAGCTAAATTAGGGACATCTGCTGAAGGGGCACACCTCCGTGCACGAATGCAGAGTGCATGTCTGCTTTCTGATATGGAGTCTTTTAAGGTGGGTCACTTTCAGAGCTCTGGGTCTGTTTTCAGCTATTCTGGAATGCAACTGTGAAAAACACTATAAAGTGATATGAAGGCTGTGCCTTTTTTATGTGTTTAGATTTATTACTTATTACAAAACACTGCCTCAGCTCCCAAAGGACTTATCAGACTTACTTCTTAGGTTTGAAAATCAACCTGCTTTTCAAAGTTGAGAATTAACGAATTCTTTCTGTGGTAGGGATGTTTGTTCTTTTGTGTGTGTTCAACCAATATAAGGTTTTTAGGAAACTCTTGGGATTTATTTTACTGTATGGATTATGTGGATTATTTTACTCAAACTTTTGGGCACCACACACTATGAGTAGGTAGAGGGAAAGTACAATATTTGGTCTATTGAGCTTGAGAGAGATTTGTGTATACCTGACTACTCTTGGAAGAATGCAGGGTCGGAGAAGTGACTGACTTGTTGACCAGTTATGGGAAGTATCTCAGAAAAGTCAGTATTTGCTCCCTGGAGGTGGTTATCGTGGCCTTAGATAAATACTTGGGTGTTCTTAACCATAAGATACTACATGATCCATTGTCCAAAACATCTTAATTTTATGTGTGACTATTTTACCTGCATATATCTGTGTACCATGTAAGAGCTGGAATTGAAGCAGTGTCCTCTGGGGAGTAGGTGGTACTCTTAACTGCTGAGCCATCTCTCTAGCCCTTGTTATCCGACACTTCAAAGTGCTGACCTAACACCATAAATAGAAATTTTACACTATGAGACTTGAATCTGTAAAAAAATTGTTTAAATCATTGTATAAAGTCACATTCATGATACATGTTTAGACTTGATTCTAAGTTAATTTTGTGTCTCTAAAAATTCACAAATCTAAAAAAAACGTTAAAAAATCATCCAGTACCATGTATCTTGCATTAAAGAATACTCAAACGGAATGTGAAAAATAACTCAGATGGGGAGGCCGGTGGGCCAAAGACTTCCTGATCTATTCATGAAGTTCTCAAACACTTTCCAGGCCTAAACTTTTCCAGTCACAGCTGTCTCCTCAGTTCATAGCCTGTTTTAGTCCACCGCTGTCCTCTACAGGATGGCCTTGAAATACTTGTGGCTTCTCTTTAAACATCAGCACTGTATGACCACCTTTCCTACTTTATTCCCTACCTGCTAGGAGGTGAGTGACAAGAAAAGGGAGTCTTTGCTTCTCTGCTTATTTTCCCCATAAAGGCTTTAAAATAACAAATTTGAGACTTTTATTTGCTGTGCAGTTGACACAGTGGATAAGAGAAACCACATTGCCCTCTGGATAAAACCAAAAAGAAGGGAGTCAGCTGGTGTGGATGAGTACAGCAAAAAATGTGAACCTTCATTGTAAGTTTCTTTCTGATCTCTAGTCTTTTTAGTTTAGTTTCTCTGTGCAGAGGCGTGTGCAGGAAGGTATTACAAACTGGAACTATGCAGTTCTTTTAACCTTGTGCATGGGCAGAACTGCTGCTGATTCAATGCTTTTCGATTAAACTTGGTACCTACAATTCTGTAATATTGTTTTAACCAGAAGATAGAGGCACTTGTGTAAGGTCACTTTTGAAATACAGCTGTGTGGGGTAAATGTTTTTAAAAACAAATAGTTGCTCCTAATACATGGGCTGCTATTCTCTTTCTGTATAGGATCACTTTACTATTAGAGCTGCTTAGAGATTCCAGAGTGGTGCTGGATGTGTGCCTTGAGGCATCCATACATCATAAGGGCTTATTCTGGACCACCCTTTAACAATAAAAAGAAGATAAGGCATGACTGAGGTATTGGTCGAGCCTGGTGTTACTAAGAACTTAAGGCATGGTGGGCTGTAACACTGGAGTTGAATATTGTTTTCTATTACACTTACTTTCTGTATTAGTCATGGTTCAAGGGTAGGCATCATACTCTTTACTCAGATGTGTGTGCTACCTGGGTAGGATCCAGACCTCTGTGCATAAATCCCTTGTCACTATCACAGACTGTGGCACAGCCTTACAAGAATGGATTCTAGAGTTAGTGAAGAACTTCCTGTGGCTCTTTAGTTGACAAATGGTCAGGCTAGATATCCAGCCCCATGAGTTTAGCTATCATATTTGAAACAGACAGTACTTACCATGCTCATCCTTAGTACTCTGAATAATGCTGGACACTTGAAAGACGTCTTTCCACAAGCATTATGAGGCTCTTTATCTTCTAGGCTTGAAAGTAGAATTGCTGATAAGATTTGGGCATAAATCATTGTTAATTCTAGGTACGTGTGCAGTGATTGGAACTTTAATATGCTTGCTTTTAGAAGCCTGAATAAAGTAGTGGGATTTCGGTTCCTCAACAGCATGGAAGTGTAGATGCTGGTATTTTTACAGGAAGCCTTAGAGTTTGGTCACTGAGTAGAACGTGTGTGGGACTAGCTAATATGTATTGCAGTGCTGTTTCTGACTAACTCAGGAGAAAAATAGTTTCTGTCACCGTGTTGTTTTGGGTGTGCTGTGCATTATTTAATTTACCACACTTCAGTTTATTACTGCTTTTGCTAAGCACTGAGTAGCTATACTACAGAGTTCGTACAAAGTGATCATATGAATGTTTTGTTTTTTTTTTTTCCCCTGTAAAGCAGAAAGAAAAAAAAATATTTTGGGTATTTTAACATCTTCCATTTCAAATGTTTTATTCAAACTTAAAGTGTGAATATGATTTTGCAAAAAGGTTTGTCAGTAAGTTCTTTTGTTTGTTTAACTTTTTTGCTGAATTTTTGCTTCAGGCAGCTAATCCAGGTTGTTTTCTGGAAGATTTTGTGAGGTGGTACTCTCCAAGGGACTACATTGAGGAGGAGGTGACTGACGAGAAGGGCAATGTGGTTCTGAAGGGAGAGCTGAGCGCACGCATGAAGATCCCCAGCAACATGTGGGTGGAAGCCTGGGAAACAGCTAAGCCCATTCCAGCGCGACGCCAGAGGAGACTGTTTGATGACACCCGAGAGGCTGAAAAGGTGACAGGAGTTATTATTAAATCTTAGACATTAGTTTGCACATACCTAACAAGTAGAACATGAGATTCTTTAAGCTTTTGTGTACCTAGTATCACATTTAAGATTTAGAGCTAGTTGTAAACCTATAAACGTTGTGATTTATACAAGACTCTTACATCATACTGTCTTATACTTTTAATATCAGAGGTGTTAAAAATGAGCATATACTAAGAAATGCCACCAAGATTACTAAAGAAATATTGAGAGACACAGGGATCTGAGTACATGAGTGTTGTTCAAAGTCTTTAGTTGAAAAGGGAGAAACAACCAAACTTTATGTGTATAAAAAAATGCTTTTGGGCCTAGAAGTGGTGGCAGATGCCTTTAATCCCAGCACTGGCTAGGCAGAGACAGGCAGATCTCTATGACTTAAAGGCCAGCCTGGTCTACAGAGTGAATTCCAGGATAGCCAGAGCTACACAGAGAATCCACGTCTCAAAAAACAAAACAAAATGCTTGCACTTCTGGAGAGTAGTGCTCCTCCCTGGTTCCTGTTTGCCCCTTATAGCATCCCCATGAGTAAATCTGACAGTGAGTAAATCCATGCCTCCAACATTATGAGAGGTAGAAATTATGAAGATCTTTAGTTTAACAGTGAGTAGGGAAATGAGCCAGATTTCATTGTTGCTCCCAATACTGCAAGTTTTTGGATATAGGAGGTAGGGGCAGGAATCCTGGAAGTCAAGAGAAGGGACAGAGGAGTTACCTCAGCACAGCACTAATAGTGGAGCTTTGGAAAGAACCCATCATTGTTAGATGCTGAATCATGGTACTTTAGGACCCCAGAGACCAGGATAGTCCCAGAAGATAAGGGCTTGTTGCCCCATAGTGTTTTAGTTATCAAAACATCAGAGGACAAGGTTCTTAACACACACGTATGAGGTTGTGCCAGCTGTATAAAAGTATTGCACATCCAGCCATGTGTGTACATGGTACTTGGTAATAGTAAAAGACAATTGTGTTACTAGGATGCATTTACTGTAGTTAACTATAAGCCATGTTATCCTGGCTGCAGCCTCAGATATCTGTTGTTCGCTGTATCTTTTGGTTGATCAAGAGGCTGGGCTATGTCCAATGACTTCTATGCCATTTTGGTTTATTTTAAGTGGCCTTTTATGTTCATACATAATGAATCAGTAGTGAATTTCTAAGAACCCATTTCCATCTTTAAGTAATGCCTGGCTGTCTGAAGAGAAGAGATGATAGCCAGAAGGATGAGAGAGAAGTGACTAAGAGGGAAGACTTAAGTACTCCACTGTCCACCTCCCCACTGCTTACTCTGTAGAAGGTGGCTCTTCCAGGTTGTGGTGTTACCTGGCCAGTAAGAGGCCTCCTGATTGTTGGAAACTCTGCATGAGAACCCCACAGTAATCAGGTAGGAATGTAATCAGAAACAGTCTGTAAAGGAACCAAGTTTCAAGTGGTATGCCAACGTTAGGATGACAGTGCACAGCTGGAGTCATCATTCTCACCCGGGCTGCTGTCTGAATGCTAAGAGGAATGAGCAGCATCAGTCACCTGACCTGTGCAGGACTGCCCACTTACAGATCCAATATCTGTTACCTGAACTTGATCTTGAAAAGATTACTGGCACAACAGTCACAGTCCAATCCCTCAAGATTTGTTCAGGGGTGTAACCAGCATCTGTGAACTGATTTGAGAAGGCTTGCCCAGGGGTATGATAAGCATTGTAGAGCCCAGGAAGGAATGACAAAAAAAATCCCGGCTCCAGTGAACAGTCATACAGTATTCTACTTTCAGGGATACACAGGGGACTGAGCCTCAGACCTTGAACACCAGTCTATCAGAGAAACCCCCTATAACCTAGTCTCTCTTGACATTGCAAACACTTCCAGTGAACAAATAAGAATAATTAACTCCAGATGCATAAGTCTCAACACAAAACACAAGAAATAGGAAGAAACTACAACAATCTGAATGCTTAAAAAATAATGAATCCGGGCTGGAGAGATGGCTCAGCGGTTAAGAGCACCGTCTGCTCTTCCAGAGGACCCGGGTTCGATTCCCAGCACCCACATGGCAGCTAACAACTGTCTGTAGTTCCAGTTCCAAACAAACACCAAGGCAAATAAATAAATACAGTTTAAAAAAATAAAAAATAAATAATGAATCCAATAGCTGTGTCTTCCAACATGAGTGAATTAGGTTAGATCTGAAGAAATTAAGAAGAATGATTTTAAGAGCATTTAAAGAAGTCTTAATGATGATATTGGTGGCTCAGTTGTTAGTGACACTTGCTCTTTAAGAGGACCTGGTTTTAATTTCTAGCACCCACAGGTGGCTGGTAGCCCTAACTCTGACGCTAGTTCCAGGGGATCTAATACCTTCTCTGGCTTCTAAGGACCAGATACTCTTGTGGTACAGATATATACCTGCAGATAAGACATTCTTACACATAAAAAATATGAGAGGTCACAAAGTCCTGAATGAATTCCAAGATGGCACTAAACAGCTGAAATAGGAAAGCAACAAAAGATATGAAATTAAAATTCAGTAAAGAAAAAAATACTGGAAATGAAAATAAAAAAGTAATAACAACACATGATCTGTGGGATCCTATGAAAAGACCAAATCTATGACTTGTTGGCATTGATAAAGAGTTCATGCTGAAGGCACAGAAAACATGTTCATTATATAGCTGAAATTTCCCCAAATATAAAGAGGTGCCCATCTGTAAATAGGCAGCACTTAGAATTTCAAACACACAACACCAAAGAAAAACATTCCATATTATATTATAATCCAAATAGTAAATATATAGGGAAAAAAAGGAATAGTGAAAGCTTAAGAGAGAAATGATAAGATGCATGTAAAGTCAGGCCCATCAGAATAACAGCTGACTTCTCAACAGAAACCTTCAAAGCCAGGATGGCTTGAAATGATGGCTTTGAAGCCCTATAAATAACAACTGACAACCCAGACTACTATACCAACAAAACTATCTTTTATAATTGAAGGAGAAATTCAGACTCCACATGATAAAGTCAAATTAAAAGGGACATGAAGTCAGGAAGGATAGACTTGGTGGGTTCTGAGTTGGAAGGAGAGAAGGGGAAGGGTGGATGTATACATATATAAACTGTATACGTGTATAAAATTTTCAAATAATATTTTTAAAAATCAGTCTGGAGGAATTCATGACTTTCAAACTAGCTCTACAGAAGATAATTGAAAGATTCATTTTGACTGAAGAGAAACATACTACAAGAAAGAAGAAATCACACTTAGTGATATAATTGGAGGAATAGGAGACTACTCATCAAGTGGTGCTGGGAAACTGGCTGTCCATGTATATAACAATGAAACTTGCTCCTTGACTTTCACTGTGTATAAAAAATCAACTCCAGGTGGATCAAAGAGCCGAAACTGAAACTGTTAGCAAAGGTTAGGGGAAACATAGGTAAGGGCTATGAAAAGGACTCCAGTCATGGAAAATAATACTAGCAGTTGACTATTGAGACCTCATAAGAGTGAAAAGCTTCAGAAGATCTTTATATCTCAGAGAGGATTCATAACTAGAATGTACAAAGAACTCAAAGAACTTAAATAGTAAATCAAACAACCCAGTCAGAAAATGGGCCACCAGCATAGTTCTCTGTTTAACAACTAGTAGAACTTTTATATACAAATAAATAACCACTCAGAATTGTGTATTAATTTTCTCATTATGTAAGCAAGAGGAATATAAAATGGCCATAAACTTAGCAGGAAATACTTAAAATCTGAAGAAAACCATAAAAACACTTAACTACATAGAACATCATTAAAGTCATTTTACCTTCAATTAATCAGCAAATTCGCCATAATTACAACAAAAATACCAAAAGATGTTATTATGTAGCCAGTTTAGTTGATACTAATGTTCATATGGAAAAGTTAACAAAAGCCTCAGATTTTGGGATTGATACATGGTTGGCTATAAATGGATTTCTTTTTAGAGTGATGAAAATACTGTTAAGTGTTTGGCTGTATTACTGACTGTCAGGTGTTCAATTGTGTTCTTTAAATAAGTGAACTCTTCTTTTTAATAAGCATGTAAAAACAACTCAAACTAGACTGAAAAAGAGGAACCACCAGGGAACAGGACTGGGTTCATATTTAAACAGTGTGGTATTAGTGCTTTAACACTCTAATGAAACAGGCTATTAAATTTGCCAATCCATATAGAAATATACTATGCAATGCAGATGGCTTCTTGGTGTCACTATAACACCTAGTTGTTGGGTAACTAGATGGCTGTTTTGTGAAAGGTCACATGGCATCCACAGTTAGGAATTAGAGAGGGGGTGGATTCTGGCACTACTTACGGTTAAGTCCAGTCTCATACTTCAGTCAGCCTAGTTGAGGTAGACAGTTCCTCACAGACAAGCCAAGAGGTTTGTCTCCTAAGTGACCAACAGTAGTAACCACCATAGTCTCTAAGCCAATCATAAAAGTCTACCATCATTAAATGGTCAATCTGTAAAAAGTACATAAATTATTTTTTAAGGAAGAAATTCCATCTGTATTTCTGTGTTTGAATGGATATAGAAACAGAAGGTAAACAATTGGGAGATACATCTATTTTGTGTTGAAGCCTATGAACATTTTCATAACTCCACTGTGAGCTTGTATTTACTGCTGTTGGCTAAAGGGATGGTCCATGTATTGCACATGTCTCTGTATATTTACAAGAAGAAATAATAGTTTCTATTGAAAAAAGTAACAAGCAGATTGTGAAGGGCCATTAACAATGTTTAGAAATATTGAGAAGTTACAAAACAAAACAGTATTTACACATTTATTGTTAGTGGTTATATCTAATGCCCTAAAAAAAAAAAAATCTAGCCTGAAACACTCTACTGTTAACTGTCATGTTGTATTGTGACTTACAGATGATCCTCATTTTCTTTTCATGTTCCTAATTTGCATGTGTAACATAAAGACACAGGACAATGTATGAAAATAGCTATTATAGTTCCCAAGTGCTTTTAGTGGCAGACCCTCACCTCTGCCATGGCTGCTGCTTAGCTGGGGAAGAGGCAAGTCGGGCTTCTGTACCCTGTGATGCCACCTGCAGAGTTGTGTGTCTCCCTCAGGTGCTGCACTACCTAGCCATGCAGAAGCCTGCAGACCTAGCTCGGCACCTCCTACCTTGTGTGATTCATGCAGCTGTTCTCAAGGTAAAGGAAGAAGGTAAATGTCCCAATTGATTAGTCCCTAAGTCATTTCCAAAGAAGTGGTTTTTTTTGTTTTTGTTTTGTAACTGTTTTTTTAATCTTTTCATAAATAGAAAGTCTGGAAAACATTTCTTCAGTTAAGAAGATTATAAAGCAGATCATAGCTCATTCCAGCAAAGTTCTGCATTTCCCCAATCCCGAAGACAAGAAGTTGGAAGTAAGTGTTCTGTCAGGGTCTTGCCAAGGCTTCTCCCTTCCTGGAAATAATTACTTTAGGATTTTTATATTTCTCTTATGGGTTGGTGAAGATGGTGTGCATGTATGTCATGGCATGTGTGTGGAGATGAGAGGACAGAGGAAGGAATCAGTTCTCTCCTTCACCCTTGACTCGGTGTCAGGGAGTGGCAAGTGCCTTCTCCTTGGCTCCTGGAAAGGTCTTAAAGGCTCTGTGGTTCCTCAGTGCTTCTGCCTCCCTTTCTACTATAGGAAATCATCCTTCAGATTACTAATGTGGAAGCTATAATAGCCCGAGCCCGGTCCCTGAAAGCCAAATTTGGAACTGAGAAATGTGAGCAAGAAGAAGAAAAAGAAGATCTTGAAAGGTACTGTTACTTGTGTGCCTTGGTTGTCTGCAGGTGGACAAGCTGCTAGTCAAACTAGAAAAAAAATGTAAAAGTTCTGAGATATGTATAATGGCATGGTGGCTTGTGGCTGTAATCCCAGCACTTGAAAGGCTGAAGCAGGAGATTTGCTTTGCATTTAAGGCCAGCCTGGGGTACATAGTGAGTTGTCCAGGTTAGTCCAAGCTATTGATGCAAACCCAGAAATGAGAGAACAAAATGAAAAAGTTGAGCCCTTCTGACTAGATACAGAGAAGTACTTAATTCTCTTAGGGTCAGGCATTTCTATCATCCCCACTTTGCATGGGTGAGTTTAGGAGGGATTGTCACTTGAATCCACCTGGATGAGGATGTGGCTGCCTCAAGAACATCACCCTTCCATCCTCCCCCAGGTTTGTCAGCTGCCTGCTGGAGCACCCTGAAGTGTCAGTTACTGGGGCCGGAAGAGGACATGCTGGCCGCATCATCCACAAGCTGTTTGTGAATGCTCAGCGGGTATGTGAGCCTTTCTTGCCTACCCTTTGCCCAGAATGATGCTCTGAGCTGCACGCTGCTCTGACAGCACACAAAGAAACATACTTTAGGGCTGCTAAGGCTTTGAGACCCACTGAGTCAAGGAAAATGATAAATGTATTTGAGACCTAAACTTTGGAAATAAGGATCTCATGCTCATTGTTCTTGATGCTGGTGGGGACTTAGCAAGGGCCAAAGCTATGGTGTGGGAAACCATGTTTATAGCTTTCAGTCTCTAGTCTGTAGTAGAGATTGACTTGAAAGGAAAGGGATTTCAGACATTGAGGGCTGTGGAAACAGACAGAAGGAAATCCATTTTGGAAAATTATCTTCTTCATTCCTTCACTCATGAAAGTAGCTTAAGTTATATAGCCCTTCCACTATTGATTAAGGGGTATTGGTCGCACATGTGCACACGCCACACACCACACACACACACACACACACACACACACACGCACGCACGCACGCACGCACGCACGCACGCACACATGCATGCACGCACATGCATGCACTGCTGAATATCAGGGATCCAGGTGCACGTCTTATGATGTGCACTAAATATAATTTTCACTGACCTGGAACATGATGACAGTAGAAACAAGAATACCAGCTCAGCCCTGAGATAGTCACTCTCTACCAAGTGGAATTGTCTTTGGTGCACATGGAGGCTTTCTTAGGGCTACTATTACTGTGATAAGACACTATGACCAAAAGCAGTTTGAGCAGGAAATCGATGAATCAAGTCAAGAATAGGAACTCATACAGAGAAGGAACCTAGAGGCAGAAGGTGATGCAGAAGCCATGGAGGGGTGCTGGTGCTCATGGCTTGCTCAGCTGGTTTCTTATAGAACCCAGGACCACCAGCCCAGGGATTGCATCACCCACAGTGAGCTGGGCTCCCCCGCATCAGTCATATGTAGGCTTGCCTACTGCTGGATATTGTGGAGACATTTTCTCAGTTGAGGCTCCCTCTCTGATGACTCTAGCCTGTGTCAAATTGACATAAAACTATTCAGCACATGGGCTAACAGTTGCATAGTCCCCCCCACATTGAGAAACTCAAAATTAGAGTCAAATACATTGTTCTAAGCTTATCAGTAGGAAAGTTGGTATTATTTATGAGGTAGTTCCCTAAGTTTAAAATTTTCAAGTTAAAGACCAAATTCCCTTGCTCACAAATTAATGACTTCCAGGAAGCCGTGCTGCTTTCCTGTCTTCTGCTTCTGGTACCTGTGCTCCATGCTGTGCGTTCCCACCAGGACACACTTCACACCCAGACATGGATCAGCAGTGTCCCCTGCACGAAGATTCAACTCTTAGTGACTTTTTTGAAAATCACAAATTAAGAAGCTTTCAAACCAGAAACGTCTAGATTTTTAGTGTTGAGTGTTGCTTGTTTTGGATAATGAAAATTATTCCCCTAAACTGGAGTAGTCTTTCCCCTAAGTACATAGAGGCTAGAGAAACAAGAGTTAATCTCCACTCCTGCCTCCTCACTCCGGCATACTATATGCTGTTTGTCCTACCTCAGAGGAGGGTGCTGTCTTCCCAGGGTCCTTCTCCTGGACCCTAAAGTTACAGATTCTCCAGGGTCCAGCCTAGTTGGGAGTGCTTTCAGGGGCCCATGTAATGACAAGCACATGGTTGCTTTGACTTAGCTCCAGCTGTCTGGCTCCAGGGAACTTTTGAGTTTTATTTATGGAACCTTTCATAATAAGCAGATACTTTATATCAATTTTACTAAAGAATGAAGAGTTAATTACATTTAAGACTTAGATAAATTTTTTATAGCATACATTAACTTACATATTAGAACTTTACTTCAAAATTATCAACTGTAGGGCCATGAGATGTCTTGGTGGGTAAACACTTGCTGCCAAGTATGATGACATGGTGGAAGGCTATAAGTGGTGTAAGCATGTGCACACACCTAAAACAGATGTAAAATGTTAAAAGTTCTGACCAGTTAGAAAGTTGACTATGATTGCATAGGTTTGGGTCTGTACATATTTAAATGGAATTCAGCAGAATCCACTGACTCGGCTCCAGTTTTGCTAATGAATTGATCCTAGACACTGGTTCATGTTTATCTGTCAAGCTACTTTTAAGCAGCATCTTTTTCAGAAAGAGTGAGGGCTCAGTCATTGCCTCATTTAATGGCCCTGCACATCACCCTGGGCCATCAGATGCATGAGCCTGAGGCACTGGGCATGTCAGTAGTCTGGTGTCCTTCCCCCACATAGTGCATGCTGTTCCTGAGGTGACCTTGAGTCTGCCAGCTCTCTAACCACCTCACCCGCCCCCTTTCATCACTGTTTCTTTTCTCACCCTTCTCAAGCTGACTGAGTCTTCTGATGAGGTAACAAAATGGCCTTTGTCCCTCATAGTTCCTCGTCCGTCCCCATCCCTCTAACTTCATAGTCATCTTAACTAACCGGCTAGATTTGGCGTCCCCTCTGGCTGTACAGCTTAAGGTGACTTCATGTTTCCATTGCCCGGAGAATTTCCCCGAGCAATGGCGTCATGACAGGAGGATAGTATTGAGTTATGAAGGCTGTTTGGGCAGCACTTGGTGCAGCTGGAATGTGAAAGCGGACGCCTTCAACTCTGAGCACTTTTTCTTTGGGCCATTGCCATGGGCATCTATCAGCTCACTGTCAGATTAGCTGCCCAGCAAACAAAGCCAGTGTTTCTGGTTCTGATTTGGCAAGAGAATCTGAAAAGAACTTATTGAGAGTAGAGATAAAAAAAAAAAAAAAAAATCACCTTTCCAGACTTGAGAGCGTGTCTGTCCTGTTAACATCTGACTTGAACTTGAGTCACTGCCTGAAGAAATGCAGACGCCAGTGCAGCTCTACCATTGCTGAGGCGCCACAATGCCCTCGCTCTTCAGAGCAGAGTGCCCAGCCACCCGCCTCTGCCTGCCTCGCTAGTGCTCATGCTCCTTCCAGCTTCCTGCTTCTCCATTTCTGTTCTTTTGAGCAATCATAACACACAGTGGACATAATGCATTTCCAAGTAACGCAGGACATTGTGTGTTTCTCGTGTTTATTCACCTGCCCTTCAGTAGTTTTAGCTTTCAACTGACTCTTGAGTTTGGCATTTGGTTCTGTTCAAGGCTGCTGCAGTGGCTGTGCCAGAGGAGGAGCTCAAGAGGTCAGGCTGCCCAGAGGAGAGAAGACAGAACTCGGTATCAGACTTCCCACCTCCTGCAGGCCGGGAGCTCATCCTGAGGGCCACTGTGCCGCGGCCTGCGCCCTACTCCAAAGCCCTGCCACAGCGCATGTACAGTGTGTTCACCAAGGAGGACTTCAGACTTGCAGGTGCCTTTTCTTCAGACACCTCCTTCTTCTAGTGGGGAGGAGGAGAGGCAGCTCCTGCCATGGACACTTGAGGGCCACCAGGAGGATGTCAGCCAGCCAGCCGCAGGAGTCACACCAGCATCCAAGCTTGAGCCACAGGGACAGATTTGAGGTGTCAAAGACTTCTGCCTGGGGGAGATGGCCTGTGTGGAGGAAGCCATGCATCCGTGGGCCTCTTCTCATCTAGGGGGACCAACTCTGTTCTCTCCTGCAACAGTCATCTATATAAACACTTAGTGGGTGTCCTTATTAGTATCACGTGTACAAAACAGAGTATCTGTTACCTCAGGTTCTGGATAGTGCGGAGGTAGCATTTAGTCCTTAAACTGCCATGTGACATTCTCTTTATTCAGTCACCCAGTGGTCATCTTTAGTATGCTATTGGACGAACATTTGAGTATTCTAGGGGAATGTCTAGAATTGCAGTTTGGCTTTCCATGTCACTGTAACCAGGTGTGTTCTTCTCATCAATTTGTACATGAAATGTGGCTGCAAATTAGCTGTCTGTCTGTCTGTCTGTCTTATAGGATCTCTATGCTTTGTTGCACCCCTGCCTTTGCACTTTACTTCTCTGTGTTGCTGCCTGGGGATAGTATTTAATGAAGTCAAATGAGCACATGCTAATCACACAGCCTGGGAACACAGATCATTGTGCGGGTTAGGAAGGGTGGTGTATGTGCTGATGTGAGAGGGCAGAACTTGGTGGCTGCTTGGCTCTTGTAGCTTTGAGTGATTGGGGCTGTGGGGTCAGGACGGGTGATGGCGCCATCTCTTGTGTGGCTCAGGATGCATAAGTGTGTCACTGCAGGACCATCTCATGTGCGAGTTATTCTAGAACCTAAAATTCCCACTTGAATCCAAAGTACAAAAAATGGTTTAACTGAAGTGTAAATTCTGCCTGTGTGATTTTTAAATATTGATAGAACTGCACAAACCCTGTTATTTTTTGTTATAAAAAAGAACAAGATTATATACATTTATCTGTATAGTGTATGCAGATATGTCTGTGTGTATAGGAGCCTCAGGGAGGTGCCAACCCCTAGACTTCACAGCACTTTTCTCTGAAGTACTGGACTTTGCTTCTTAGAAACCCATAGATACTGACCACGGCCTCAGTGTCAGACCAAATAGAAGAAGATCCTGCAGGACAGTGTCTGTCTGCGTTCCTGAGTGTAGACAGAACTCTCCGGCACGGAGGTCGGTCTAGGATGGAATCCTTTAATAAAGGCCGGGTGTCTATGTGCTGTCTCCTTGTGTTTCTCTCCCCGAGGGCACTCTGTCTCACCACCTAGTTCCCACTGCTTCAGCTCTTCCTCATGGTACAAGGCACTGTCTTCCAGAATGTTCTTTATGCCTTTTGAAGTGTGGTTATCTATTCTCTCTCTCTCTCTCTTTTCTTTTTTTTTTTTTTTTGCTATTCATTTCAGACATTAGAAAATACCTACTGTACCATTAGCACTATACTAAGGAATGACATCATATAGGTAAGTTCTACAATGTACACAAAGTACAAAAGCTCTGGTGTGAAAAAAGCTTCCCTTTTCTCCTGCCCTTTGTTTAGGTGGGGAAGACTGAGCTAAGGTTACCCAGTCAGCTCTGAGGTGTGGTTGGAGATCCTGCATGTGTCACATGAATCCACTCACTGATCACTAGTGACAGCAGAGACCTATGAAGTGATGATTGTGGGTGTAAGTGTGAGGAGGCTTTGTCAGGCTTGACATTGAGACCTCCTAAGAAACAATCCCCGAGGTTAACCTTGACACACATGTTATCTTAGGACAGCACTGGCTGTTCTTGTAGAGGACCCAGTTTTAGATCCTAGCACCCATAGGGTGGCTAACAACGATTCCTAATGCAGTTCTAGAGATCTGACACTCTCTTCTGACCTGTGGGCATCAGACACACATGTGCACGTATATGTGGGTACTCACATATATAAAATAGAAACAAACCTTTTAAACAGGTAATGTTTCAAAGTGTCCCCACGTAGGGTAGTTCGTTATCAGCAAAGACAAGTTTTAAACTAGGAAGGGCTGGAGCTCAGTTGTGGAGTACTTGCCTGCCAAGCTGAGGTGCAGATTCTGTCTCCAGAAAACAAAATGATCCAATGACACAGTCCAGTAGGGAGGGATGGGATGACATGCAGGGCCCAGCCAAGCACCCAGTGTTTGTAAAGTGCAGCTGCCCAGATGCTCAGCTCCGCCTCCTCAAACAGCTGGTTCTCTCTACCCATGTTGGGCTTTAAGCAACATGGGGCTCATTTATGGTAGACAAGTCTCAGTCTGTCATGACAAGCAGGGGCGTGGCTTAAGTTCCCACAGCTGCCAGGGACAGAGGAAAGTGGGGAGTGAATGCTCACAGGCTGACTCCTTTTTCTCTTCATTCCTTGGGCCGCTGGTTTGTGGAACAGTGTGCCCTACCCTCACATTCTTGTCCCATTGGCCTTTCTGTAAAATCCTCCTAGCTAGCCAGGGCTGTGGGTTACACTGCAGTCATTCAAGGTCTAAGTTACTGACCCATCCTCTCCCCCAAGCATCCTGAGCCCCCATAGTCACCTGTGTGCCACTGTGGGACAGGGCATGGGCCACTATGCTGTGATCTGTTCTTTAGTAGCTGGCTCAGGACACCTTTTGCTTATTATGGCAAGAGACAGATGGCTTCTTCCAGCCACAACAGGGACTCAAAAGAACAAGTGCCTGGACACCAAACATAATTCCAGGTTCCCTAGCCCCGGGCAGTGTGAGTAAGCAGTGACTAGCAAGGACTATTGATTGACCTTTCTGAAATCTAATTTTGTCCCAGAACAAAGGTTTTACTTTTGACAGAGTTATGTAAGAAGGAAGTAATTTTTTTCTTTTTAAGATTTATGTGTATGAGTGTTCTATCTGCATGTACAACTTTATGCCAGAAGAGGGCATCAGGTCCCATTATAGATGGTTGTGAGCCACCATGTGTTTGCTAGGACCCCGCAAGAGCAGCTAGTGTTGTAAGTCTTCTCTCTAGCCCCAACCATATTCTTAGTAGCCCATGGAAGGACCTAGTAGCTACCTGATACATGTGCTAGTCTGAATAACCTGACATGGCACCAGCAGGACACGCCTTGTGCGGAGGGCACGGCCCTCTCATCCATATCCATGAACCCCATGGAGCCACAGAAACTCACATAGCACCCATGGTACCTGGGCACTCGGCAGCCCCCCTTCATTCACATTCATGCTTTGGCGTGCCTATGTCAGCCTCTGCCCACCTCGTCTCTCATAAGGAAATGTCATGAGGGTGTCGCTCTCTGTTCTCCTTTCTCTTCCCTTCCACCTGCCTGGCATCTTCCCCAAGTAAACTCTAACGTGGTTACTAGTACCTGTCCCTGCATGCGATATCAGCAGCCTGCTGTCACTTTCCTGCAGTGTCTTTGCCTATATGAGACATGAAAATATTTTTAGTGTGTAAGTCTGCTGACCATTTTTCACTCTGTGTCAGTGAGGGAACAGGGTGGTACAGGATGCCAGACCTGACTCTGGCTACAGCTGAGAAGACTTGAATGCTCAGAAGCCAGCCTGGGACACACTTAGTTGGGACCCAGTGGCACTAATGTCCTCTTTACACATAGCCCAGGGATTCACGTCTATCTTCCCTTAAAAGAGACAGGGTCTTGCTATGTTGCCAAGGCTAGCCCAGTACTCTTGGGCTCCACAGAGCTGGGACAACAGGTAAGCCATCACACCCATGTACTTCACCCTTTTCCTTACTCCAGGGGCAGACTGTAAACAGTGGGCTCTTGTCCCAGCCTCTCAGGTCAAATCCTTGTGAATCACTGGTTACCTCGGGGACAAATGATCACTTGT
Organism: Sigmodon hispidus; assembly: GCA_004025045.1. Lineage (NCBI taxonomy): Eukaryota > Metazoa > Chordata > Mammalia > Rodentia > Cricetidae > Sigmodon > Sigmodon hispidus. Next base: position 181,503 of record PVIH01000381.1, read on the forward strand.
CATTGGGCTAACAAAACTGTGGTCGTAGGCAGAAGGTTAACCAGTGAGTCTAGCTGACGTCCCAGCCTGGGGTGCTTGGTGTCCACAACCCCATCTCTAACAGGATCTATACAGACAGGCCCTTGAGCCACCCTCATCTCAGTGCTGTGGCTGCTTACTGCAGACCAGTGCACCTGGGAGGTACCACCTAGCTAAAGCACTAGCCATGCCAAGGTGTGATCTGGTGTGAATCCAGAGTGTAGGGGAACTGCTCAGCTCACATGCTGCAAAGCTAAGTGTTGCCAGCAGAGGCCACTCTGGGAGTTGGGGTGGGGGACATCATATACTTAAACAATACAGGTCAACACCAGTATGAGCCATAGCAAAGACAAGAGACGGTTGCATTCCAACGTCTCATCTCTTCCTTTTCCTTCATGTGAAATCCTGAAGCCTCAGATGAGAGCATAGGTTTAAAGTACTCAGGATACAGGCATATACAAGGACTCCTTAGGACTCACACACACACAAATTATCCTAATCAGGCAGTGGTGGAGCCTACCTTTAATCCCAGCACTTGGGAGGCAGAGGCAGGCAGGTCTCCAAGTTGGGGCCAGTCTGGTCTACAGAGTGCGGTCCAGGACAGCCAGGGCTACACAGAGAAGCCCTGTCTCATATGTGAGACATATATATGCAACCAAGAATTTCCTGTACCAGTAAACAAGCACTCAGCAGAGTGAAGAGGGCCTGTAGAGCCTACATCTGTTTTTTGTGGTGCTGGAGATGAAGTCTAGGACCTTGTATGTGCTGGGCAAGCACTGTAGCATTCAGTTCCCAGAAAAGAGGGATGGGTTAGAGTCACTGGCTGTTCTTCCAGGGGAAGTTTAAAGTCTACAAAAGAAAATTTAAATTCTTCCTCATACCACCAGTAACAAAACTGAACAATCATGAGCTAGGCATGAGGAGATGCCACCTCACACACAGGAGCCAAGCACATACATGCAAGTCAAATGACATTCCAGTGTGAGTTTTCCATGGCTGGCTGAATGCAGTTGGTATAACTCTTGAAATGATTATGTGTTACCTAAGATTTTGTGCAAACATGGGCACCTCCTAGAGGCAGCTGTGATTCTAAAGCTAGGGAACTAGATCAGCAGTCAATGTCACCTGTGTACTTAAGAGCAATGCAGATCATTAGGGCTGTGGAGAGTGTTCTGATGATAAGTTTTCTGCTGTATGAAGACCGGAGTTCAACCTCCACAGCCCAATAAAAAGCTACATGTGGCTGAAGACTTGAGACATGCAGAAGCTTACAGGCTGGCCACCTGAGCTCCAGGTTCAGTGAGCATGCCAGTCTCAAAAACTAAAGGGGGGGCTGGAGAGATGGTCCAGTGGTTAAGAGCATTGGCTGTTCTTCTAGAGGTCCTGAATTCAGTTCCCAGCAACCACATGGTGGCTCACAACCGTCTATAGTGGGATCTGATGCCCTCCTCTGGCATAAAGTCAATAGAACATCCATACACATAAAATAAATAAATAAATCCTTTAAAAAAATGGCTTTTGGGTGTGTTTTGGGTTCTTTATTTGAGACAGGATTTCTCCATATAACTATCCTGGCTATCCTGAAATTCACTCTGTAGACCAGGCTGGCCTGGAACTCACAGATGTCTACTTCCCTCTGCCACGAGTGCTGGGATTAGAGGTGTACACTACACCTCTTTATCTTTATTCCCAGCACTCAAGGCAGAGGCAGGCAGATATCTGAATTCAAGGCTAACCTGAACTATGTAGTGAATTTCAAGCCAGCAAGTGCTATATAGTGAGACCCTGTGTGGTGATACAATTTAATAAAATCACCACAACCCTGTATGAGGGAAAGAATAGGTAGAGAGTGATTGAGGACACCAGCATGGACCTCTGGTCTCCATACCTATGTATATACAACCCACACTAACAAGTACAAACACTCACAGAGGAAAAAAGAAAAATACCAATTCCTCAGCCACCCAGCACTCCTGAGCCAGACGCTCTGGACCGAGGGTGGCTATGTCTGGGTAAGCCCTTTGGAATGTATGCTAGTCCTTTGTTACAGACCTTTCTGTGGGGGCATCAGGACAATTGAGACAGAGGACAAAAAATGCACAGTCTAAAATCCCTGACTTCCTTGGCCTGTGGCAAAGGTAATATCTAGAAAGGAAGAAAAAGCTAAATCAACATGGTATTAAAAGCAGTATCCCTGGGCTGAAGAGGGCTAGGCAGTTTAGAGCACTAACTACTCAGTTAACCGACTAGGTTTTTTTTTTTTTTTTTTAAATTATTTTTATTTTATGTGAATTGGTGTTTTGCCTGCATGTATAACTGTGTAGGGGTGTCAGATCTTGGAATTACAGACAGCTGTTAGCTGCCATGTGGATGCTGGGAATCAAACTCAGGTCCTCCAGAACAGTCAGTGCTCTTAACTGCTGAGCCATCTCTCCAGCCCCCAAGTAGATTTTGATCCCAGCACCCACATGGGTCTGTAACTGACACCCTATTCTGGCTTCCAAGGGCACTACATGCACTGTGTGTACAGGCATACATGCAAAACACCCACACATATAAATAATACAACAAAGGAAGCAGTGCACTGAGGGGAAGGCAGCCATCAGCAGTGTCATGCCACAAGAGGCCATCCACATACCTGGGACCTGCAAAGTTGCTTAGCAACATTAAAGGAGAAAATTTCTCCAATCAACTTATTTGAGCAAAACTGAATAAAACAGCAAATCTGGACATTTCCTGCACCAGAGCACTGTGGGAACTCCAGCTACAGGTCACAGCCCTTAGAGAAACAGATAAAGCCAATATGGCTCACACCTGTAATCATCACACTCAGGAGGCCACAGCAGGAGGTGAGTTGGAGGCCAGTCTGCACTATATAGCAAGACTCTGTTGAAAACAACAACAAAATAAACAAAACACCCCCAAAACAACAACATAAAGCAGAGCTGAGATTAAGAACAAAACTAGTGAGATAGGAATTCAAGTCAGACACCATCAGTGCAGAGTGGGACCCTCTACACAGTGCTCAACACAGCTGCTCAGCTCGGACTTCTTAGCGTGTTTGCACACTCCACTCCCCTCCAGGGCAGGGTCTACATTTACCCCGCTGCCATCATATTCCTGACTCTAGCATCCTCTGAACACCATGAGGTGACTATCTGTCTCCATTGATTCAGACCATGGCTCAGTGGCTCAATATTTTTGTCTGGGAATTGAACTCAGGTCCTCCGGAAGAACGGTCATTGCTCTCAACCGCTGAGCCATCTCTCCAGCCCTCAAATGCCATATCTAAGCACATTTTCCTTACTGCCCACTTCACAGTGCTGACTCAGAGGACAGTCACCTTTTCCTCTGAGATCTCAGTCCTAAAGCCTGTGTACACCACAACCTGGCAGTGTAACTGGGAAACCCACAAGGCTGGTAACCAACCCAGTCCTCTCCTCTGCCAACTGAAATGGCTGCTGATTCCAGGTGTGGACTAGGACCCGTTTTTGCCCCGGTGAAACTGCCTCACCAGAGACATGCCACAATAACAGACACCTGCGGCTAAGGTAGGTGGGGGTCACCACTAGAGACACAGTGAGTCCAAATGCAGTTTTGGTTTTCCAGAGAGGAGCTTGCTAAGCTGATTCCAAAATCCAGAGCTCAAGTGAATTTCAATCTAACAGCTTTCCCACAAATTTCCTTCACTATAATTTCAAATTGTTTCTGCCAAGGTTAGCTTATTTCTGCAAGTTAAGTGCCTGTTTGGGTGCTTTTTAATTTTTATTGTTTTTTTTTTGTGTGTGTGTTCTCTCTCTCCCTCTCATTTGTTTGAGATGATGTTGCACATAGCCTAGGCTGGCTTCAAACTCTCTATGTGGCTAAAGCTCACCTTTAACTTCAGATCTCCCTACCTCCACTTATGCTAATGAGGCCATAGGTGGGTCCACCTGTTTTATGCCATGCTGAGGGTCAGACTCGGGGCTTCATGCCAGAGGCGGCGCTTACAGAAGCAGCTGCATGCTCCACCTGTGTCTGGGATTCATAGAGAATAAACTGTGGGGTTCTAGACCACCTGAACAGGCCAGTTTCTGCCTGGTCAGACAGAAATCCTTCAAGGCCTACTCAGTAGAGTGGCCTCTTCTGCCCTCCAGTGTTCTCTGGCATCATGAGATGGTGAAGTGGCACACAGTAGGCTCACAGCTCCCTGCCTGCCGCCCACACTGGAGTTCAATCTAGTTCTCCCTTCCCAGAGGTTTATTTTTTATCTGGCCCCCATCAGACAACCAAAGCCTCTCTACAGATCAAGCCTGTCCCTGTTGCTCCCAGTTCAAATTTTGTGTGACCCAAACAGCTTTCGTCTAGCCCAAGATGGACCTCCAACTCAGTTTAAAAACCCAAATCCAGAGAACACTTACCCATCCCAGATAGGTGGGAAAACTGTCTGTGGGCCTGGCAGGGTGCTCCTGCTTTGCTTCAGCCCTGCTGCAGAACCTGGTGATGTCAAAACTGTCAAGAGGGAAAATCTGGGGGCAGATAACCCGAGTTGACTCGAAGCAAACCAAAAAATGATCTGTGAACCCAAGAGCTAGCCGAGCAGATCCTGAGCCTTCTAACCAATGTGCTCAGGGAACTCTGGTAGAAAAGAGTTTAATAGGCCACAGCCTGGCTGGCCAGCCTGCCAGCTGGAGATGACTCAACTCAGGTTTCACAGCCTAAGTAGGTACAGGGTCTTCAACCAATCATGGCTCGGCCACTGAGAATAAACTGCCGTGGTCTGGTCACCTAGCGCCTGAGTGAAGAGTCCGTGAAAGCCCATGACTTCCTCCACTAACAGGAACATGTGCTTATGTAGAACTCAGTCACAAATAATCCAGGAAAGATGATCTCTTGCAGGACTGTGGCCGTTATAGGACAGGAACTGAAGAGTATTTGTGTAGGTGTCTCTGCATGTGTGAGGGTCCATGCACGTGGGAGTTCATGCACGTGTGTGTGCATGTGGAGGCTCATTCCTGACTGCTCTTTCATCATAGTTGAGGCAGAGACTCAATCCCAGAGCCAGAAGATACATCTAATTTTGTAAACCAGCTTGTTCTGTGGGTCTCCCTTCTCTCTCTTCTGGGGCTGAACTAGAGGTAGGGTGCCACACCTCCTGGGCATTTTATATGGGCTTCTGCACTCTGGTTCTCACACATGCACCACTGAGCCATCTCTCAGCCCCCTCGTGCTTCCCTTTATGGAGCCAATGTCTCATGTATATCAGGCTGGCCTCAAACATTTTGGATTTGGTGTGACCTGGTGTCTCACTTCTCTTGCGGTGCCCAGTCTTGAACAGAGAGGATATTGTAACTCACTGAGACCACAGTTTACAAAATAGGGACACCAGCACAGAACTGTTTCCCATGTACTTTGAAAATCATTTCCTGGAGAATACAAAAGCATAAGCCACTAGAACACACCTGGGAAGGTAACATGAAAATCTGATAACATGAAGGGCTGCACAGGTATCCCTAAAGCTGAGGTATAAGAGGCCCAGAAGGAGTAGGTGGCATCTGGGAGTGACTTGCTGAGCACTTGCTGGCTTTGGTACTGTAAGGATTCCTGGGTGCCATGTGGTGAACCCAACATGATGCTGGCAGAACAGGCTGCCCTAGGCATGGCTACCTAAATCCATGCTCACCCTTTCTCTTAAAAGGGGCACCACGTAGAAGTCTCTCTCTCTCTCTCTCCTTTCTGCTTCTCTGCTCCTGTATTCACCTGGCAACTCTCCTGAATAAACTATCATGTGGCCCTGGTAGTGTGTGTGTGTGTACGTGATCTCACTCTCAAAATCAACAGGTACCATGGCAGATCTTTCTTTAGCTTGGTTTATAGAGAAAATCAATCCTATGCTGAGATCTTTGCCCAACAGACATTAGCAATTGCTGCACTTTGAATGGTGAAATGTTCTATAGCATCAGTCCCAGAGTCTGAAGGTGTGTCCTCTAAAAGGATTGGTTGAATTTGGCCACTTCCTTTTTGTGATTCCTTGGTTGGTGAGGTGTTTGGCTCTGTCACGGGATTACCATGGTTACTATGGTTACTGTGGATTACTAGGATTACCGTGATGTTGCTGTGCTGTGTCCTGAAACAAAGGGGCCAAGTCAGCATGATCTAGAAACTACAAAGAGATGGGCCAAGAACACCTTTTGTTTCAAAGTGATACTTCAGGGTTTTTTGTTACTACAGGATGTAGTGTGAGTTTTTGGCCCCAAGAACCAGACCAGCTGCTTGGTCCCAGATAATCATACAAAGTCTCATATTAATTTCATGTTGCTTGGCCTATGGCTCAGGCATATTGCTAGCTAGCTCTTGCATCTCAGCTCAACTCATTTCCATTAATCTGTCTTGCCTTGTGGCCTGTGGCTTATCTGTTTTTCTTTTATATGTTGATTCTTGGGTGGCTGGATTGAGTCTCTCCTTGACTCTGCCCTTTTTCCCCTTTATCTATGTTTGGATTTCCCACCTGCCTATAAGCTGGCCTGCCATAGGTCAAAACAGTTTATAATCCAATGATAATTCACAGCATACAAAGAGACATCCTACATCAACAGGAAGCTGAGTAACCTGATTACTATACAAACATAGGTGTTGTGAAGCTGTACAATATGGTTGTATGTAATTGCAGAAAAGCTGTAAAATATACTAGTCATACATGCACAATTATATCTATTCACCCACCAACTTACCTGCCCATCTGTTTTTTTGAGACAGGGTCTCACTATACATCTCTGGCTGTCACCATCCTGGCCTTGAACTCACTGAGATCCACTTCCAGTGTTGAGATAAAAAGCAAGCTTCTCATGATTCATTCTCTTTTCCTTCCCACTCATGTGTTTGTGTGTTCATAGGTTCACAGTTGTCATAGCTGCAAGTACAGCTCAAGGTCCTCGTCACCCTCCACCGTGTTTAGGACAGGGTCTCCACTAATGACTCCTGGGTGCACCAAGCTGGATGGCCTGCAAGCTTCTCCTGTCTTCGCCTCCATCTTGCTGAAGGAGAGCTAGGATTATAGATGCTCTATATGGGCTTTATATATGTATGGGATTAATACTAATTACCTTGTTAAGTGTCACATGGCTTCTGGGGATCCAAACTCAGGTCCTTATACCTGTGCAGCAAGCTCTTTTACCCATTTTTTTGAGCCCCACAATGCTATTTTTGTGTTCCAATGGCCAGTTTCTGGGAAGCATCCTTACTGACTACAGGAAGATATTAGTCACTGACTTGGGAGCGAGGAGAGAAACTTACGGCAGAAAAGCAGGTGGCTAGAACCTGGAATATGAGCAGGAGACAGTGACATTTCTAGGTGCTAAGAGCATGCCAGAGCTGGGTGGCAGACACTGTCCTCAGCTGAGACTAGCTGAAAGCTCAGAGGCGACATGGGCCATTTTCCTGGTGGTTAGATAATCAAACAGGATGCTACACCGATGAGAAGCTTGCTTGCAATTTTCCAGTTCAAAAGAATGAAGGGTAGAACATGAGGGTGGAAAATACTGCCACAGGAAATGAGCTGTTATTTGCAGTCTATTTTTGATGGCTGATTTTCATGGACCACCTTCCTATTTGACTCATCACTGGCTTCCTTCACACGTGATTTAAAGTGCTTTGCCCCTTTATTTTTCTGAATCATCCATATTTTAGATGTTTCACTCAAGGACTGGAAGAGGAGGTCTGATTAGGGAGATGTCTGGGCAGAAAGCTTTCCCATATAGATGGCTATTCATTTGTCAAAGAATGTTCCTTAGCTGCCACTGACTCTTAGCAAAAGCCTTTATTTTTTTGAGGGTGTTCATGGTCTTACTAGACCAAGCTGGCTTTGAAATCACATAGCTCTGACTACCTTTGCCTCTGCCCCCAGAGCACTGGCATAAGCGTGTGAATTCCTGCCTCAAGACCATTAAGAAGAAAGGCTTTATAGTCAGAGACTTGGATTAATGTTGTTCAGACACGGTGACACCAGACGTGTGTGGCTTGGGTGTGAACTCACCTTGCTCAGGAAGTTCACACCAGCCCCCCCCCCCCCCCCGTGACTGTGCATCCACACCAGGTGAAGGCCACACAGTTCCCACTGCAAGCAGGCTTGTTCCCCAGCTACTGTATCTTCTTTCTAGTCCCTAGGTTCAGACGTATTTCTTTCCCTTTTGTCAGAGTTCATGGTCTTTCAGCACTGAGCCCATACTGCTCTACAGGTTTTTATTTTTTGGCTTGTGTCTGAGGGTTTGGCTCTACCTGCATTGACTGCATGGCCATAGCTGTCTCCCTACTGACTGAACTTCTGCACATGGGTGGGCTCCCTTCCACGCTTTCCTGCTCTCTCTTGGGTCCGCTACTTGTTCTATGTTAGTTTCTTTCTGAGACAGAGTATCATGCACCACAGGCTGGCCTCAAATTCACTAAAATCAAAGATGTCCTCAGCCTCCTGATCTGCCTGCCTCCAGCTCTCCAGTACAGGAAGTTCAGGCCTGCACAGCCCTGGTTTCTGTGGTACTAGGGATGGAACCCAGGGCTCTGTGCTTTCTAGGGAAACATTCTACCAAGGGAACTCTCAGCCCTACACATGAATCTTCTTTTCTCCCCATGCTGTGGTACTGGGGACCAAACCCAGGGCCTCACACATCCTCCGCAGCCCCCGCCCCCAAGTGCTCCCTTTGGAATACACACAGGGCAGTTTTCCCTTCAGACTGACAGAACATTCCTGAGGTCAAACCCTCTCTGAGATGTTGTGGGGTATCCACTAGAGAAGATTGTTCGAACATGGGTTTAAGCCAAGAGACAGTCTTTATTAGCCAGCTGGTGACTACACTGCTGTGTTCGGGATCCCAACAGAGTCCAGAGTCTTTCTCAGAGTGAGATTTTAAGCACAAAACCCACGTCCTGGTTTGTCATTCTTCACTTAACAAGAACAGTTAGCCAGAAGCAGAGCTATAGAAGCCAAAAGCAATGTTAGTGCCTTTAGAGACTCCCCCAGAAGGATGGACTTTGATGGATGAAGGCCTTTGTTTTCCTTTTTGCTGATGGTTTTGTCTACACACTGAGTTTTATGGCCTGAATGGTACTTCATCATGGAGTCTGGGGACCTGTTACAGAACTTAATCTGAGAACTCCCTCCTGAGAATTCCTTCTGCACTGTGAGTAGACAGCAAGCCCCACTGACTGACCTACTCAGACTAAACTCCACTGCAAATGCCCCAGGCTGGAGAGGAGGAAGGGCCATGAGTTGGGTTTGGGCTTATCACCTATAAACTGGGATGATTCCCAGGTTACTAGAAATGAGGCAGAAAACTGCAAAGATGCAGGTGTGTGAAGCAGAAAAGAAGCCAGATAACACCAGATCTCATTTATAAGACAGGGCCACTTGATCTCACACAGTAAGTCTGTTACAGACTTGATAACAGTCTTCTAAAAATAAGGTATAAACTACTAGCTGCTAATTAAAATTAAACTAAGCATTTTACATGGGTTTGCATCATCCCAATGTATCCAAACAGGAGCCTTGGGGATGTAATTCTACCTGGGATCCAAAAGTAATGTTCTTTTTACTACATGCTCCTCCCAATAGTGACACATGGTAGGAAATGGCTTCTCTGTTTCATTTTATTATCACTATTTTCTTTTTTAAAAGGTTACTTTTAAATTTTTATCTTATTCTTATGTGAATGGTGTTTTGCCTGGATGTAAGTCTATGCACATGTGTGTGAGTGTCCAAGATCAGAAGAGGAAACTGGATTTTCTGGAGCTGGGGCTACAGATGGTTGTGAAATGCCATGTGGGGCTGGGATTCAAACCCAGGTCCTCTGGATCTCTCCTGACCATTATTATCACTTATTCTTTATTGTTACCATTGTATCTTGTGTGTTTAATCTTCTAATTATGTCTTTCTATACTGGAATTAATCATTAATCGTGTGTGTGTGTGTGTGTGTGTGTGTGTGTGTGTGTGTGCAGAATACCCATGTGGAAGACAACATCAGGTGTCTCCCTCAACTGATCTCTTTTGTTTCTGGGCCAGTCTCTCACTGACCCTTTGTATCACGAATTCTAGTTGTTATTAAATAAAAACTCAAAGCCAGATATTGGGGAAAAGACTGGAAATCAGAGAGAGGAAACAGACCACAGTCAATTCTCACCCAGCTGTCATCCAAAGTCCTCAGCCAGGCTCATCCTTCTACAGAATAAATCTGTTTTCCTATGCCTGCTTTAAGTATCTTCTTCACCCAGTTGTTTCACTTCTGGGTTCAACTCTGCATCATATTCTAGAGTTAAGATTAAAGGTGTGAGCTACTATTGTTTGGTAGTTAGGCCTTGAACTCACAGAAATACAGAAAGATCTCTGTTTCTGTCTGGAGTTATGGGATTAAAGGGTTAGGTCACCACTGGTCTTTCCCCTGCTGGGATTAAAGATGTGAGTTACCACTCTCTGACACTCCTGGCTTGACTGTGGGTGGATCTGTTCTCTGATATTCCAGATTGGTTTTATTAAATATATCACCATAAGCCTCTTACCTGGATTGTTCGCCAGGGATCTGTGAATATATATTACATACTTGATAAAACCTGAATATTAGGGGAGAAAGCACACAGTCAAATCCTAGGCAGACAGCTCAGGAAATCCTTGAATACGAGGATAAACAGCTGAGAGTCAGTCACACACCTTTAATCCCAGCACAGGGAAAGCTGGGAGTGGTGACCAGCACCCTTTTTTCTGTTCTGTGAGTTCAAGGCTACACGCCTTTAATCCTAACCTGGATGGGATAGGGTATATAAGGGCTGTGGAAACCCAGAGAGAACAGAAGACTGGCAGAAGTGACAACTATCCACAGATACCATGACTACTATTTATTTATTTATAAAAGTTTCTTTGCAATAAAGATGACTGGCCCAGAAGGAAGGAGCATCCCAAAACATACACCCGAGCCTGTTTTGGAGGTTCCTGTACAGGAAGCAGGCTGGCCATGGTCTGCCCAGAATTCCATAGTAATGATGGCTTACCTCCAAAATTACCCTGACTTTTCTGGAATTCTGACCACACAATCCAAAACCAATACTAATCAAGAAGCAGCTGTCAGCTGATTGGGAATATATTTATCACATATAATCTATGCATGATGCAGTGGGAAAACAAGGGAAACCAAACCTTGCTGAAACATAATTGACAATCTGTATCACGTCCACATGACCTCAGCAATGCTTCCGGCCACACCCCAGTGTCTGTACAAAAATCTAAATTTCAGTTCTCAATGTTTGAAAACTTTTCACTCTTCAAATACTAGACAAATATGAAGAGACATCATGTCAGACCCTCCCCTGGCAGCACTTGCTCTGCTGATGTCTCTACTTCTTCACCAGAAACCGAGTGATGTCTGAGCCGTGCTTCAGTGCCAGGGACCGTCGTCTCGCCTGACTCCTTTCTTTGGCTTGCTGGGCAGTTCTCTAGAAGTCAGCAAATGCAAGGTTCAGGTTAGGGGAAGACTTGGTGCTATAGTCTGGAAAATGTACATTAGCCATTTGCGCAGTGCTTAGCCCAGAGGAGGGTTTCCACCTCACAGGCCGCGCAGCACTGGCAAGCATCCTGAGATCTGAGGTTTACTGGTATCAGGAAACAATGTATTCTTGTGGAAAATATCTCACCACCCAGAAGACTATGAATCCTGCATTTGGGGACTAAGAGAAGCCATGAATCTCTTCATCTAAGTAGGTGCTGATATTATACCTTAAAATTCCCAGAGTTCAGTGGGTGAAATGTTTGTCCTCTTATTTTCTGGCTCCACTCAGAAATTTGATTCCCAACTCAACACATAAGACACCATAGAAAGTCAAATGGGACAGAAGAGATTCTTCTGCTAAGTCCAAATAAAAATTTTCACAAGGGGCTGGAGAGATGGCTCAACACTTAAGAACACTGGCTACTCTTCCAGAAGTCCTGAGTTAAATTCCCAACAACCACATGGTGGCTTGCAATCATCTGAAATGAGATCTGGTACCCTCTTTTGGCCTGCAGGCATATATGAAGGCAGAACACTGCATACATAATAAATAAATAAATCCTATTTTTTTTTCATGAGAATCCAAAGAACCAATAAACACAGGAGAGATGATGTTCCTTTTGGTTGTCTTTATTCCTTTAGACACAGTCTCATGTAGCCGGCTCACCGTGTAGCCGAGAATGGCCTTAACTCTTGTTATTGTTGAGATGGACTCTCACTGTCTAGCTCTAGTTGTCCTGGAGCTTACTATGTAGACCAGGCTGGCCTTGAACTCAGACACTGACTTGCCTTTCAAGTGCTGTGCTACCATGATTGGCTAACCTAGAACATTTCATTTTTTCTTATTCTTAGAGTTTCTCTGTGTAGCCTTGGCTGTCCTGGAACTCACTCTTGTAGCCCAGGCTGGCCTCACTCCTGACCCTCCTGCTTCCGCGCCCCAAGTGTACTAACACACCCTAGTCTGTGCATTGTGGGGATGGAACCAGGGCATCCTGTGTGTTAGGTGAGTGCTCCACCCACTGAGCTGTGTCCTCTGAAGTACCACATGTTCTTCTAGATGGGGCTACGAGCTTGTCCAGCCTTGCTCACCCATGTACACAAGTTCCCCGGTGCTGCTTAGAGTACACACACGTGAGTGTCACTGACCTCCTTGTGGCACACTGTGCACAGAGTCTGCAGGTTGTCCAGGGAGCACTGTCCCCCTCCTTCATACACTGGCTTGATGTGATCCACCTGCCAGAAGTGGCCTTCGCCTGGGTTTCTTAGCATTTCATTTAGCTGCAGGAAGAAAACACGATGAGCACCTCTCCAGATTTGCTATAGGAATTGTGGGCTGTGCACGGTACACAGCAGAATCACATGCCTTTTATAGCTTTTGTTGTGAGTTTAAAAAAAACAACCCCCCCAAAAAAACTCAACACACAGAACTCTTGGTTAGCAATTTAAAAGCAATAAATTGTGTTTCTAAAAGAGCCCCCCCCCCATGTTACCTAGCGTATTTGGAAAACCTTAAAACCAAATATAAGATCCCAAGGCTCCTAACTGATTGGGGAGGAAGAAATTGGTTGTTTTTTTTATTCTTTAAGTTGCTTTATATATTTATGAAACCAAAAATGAGAAAGCAACCACTCATTGTTGACCTAAATACATTTGTTCCCATATCAACAGCAGATTAACACTACCATCCACAATATTTTGTTTGGTTTTATTTTCTAGGTCAGATCTCTTATATCCCTGGCTGGATCAAACTAATCATGTAGCTAAGAATGACCTTGAACTCCTGACCCTCCTCTTCCACCCCCAAGTGCTGGGATTACAGCATGCAGCACCATGCTGGGTTTATAAAGTGCGGGGCTTGGAACCCAGGTTTCCATGTGTACATCCCCAGCTCTGGTCAGAACTCTGTTACCAGACAATTTCCCTTGTTCATGGGCTTGCACGGCATGAAATCTCCATAGCAAACTCTGTACCTTGCATATTTGGAATAAACAAAGATAGCTACTTAAAACAGCCAGTCTACACACATACGCTTAGCCAGTGAGTCCCCTAAGCTGTAATGAGATATATCTGCACATTTTACCTGAGATAGTAAAAATAGTGTGCAGTAGGTTACAGCAACTATTTAAATATCAGAGATTAGTACAAAAGATGTTTTTATTTTTTTAGTCTTGGATAAGAAAGAAATTATAATTAATTTCATGAGTGCTGGTTATATAGGAACCAATGATTATTTCAGCCCTAAAGCAGAAAGAAATACAACCAGAGGCATCATATTTCTAATCTCAAAGTGACAAGGACAGTTTACTGTTGGCAAAAACAAGATACATACACCAGTGGAACACAATGAAAGACCCAGAGGCAGACTCATATAACCATGGACCCTGTTTTTTGACAAAGGTGTTGTGGTGGTTTAAATAGGTGTACCCTCTGCAGACTCATGTGTGTGAATGCTTGGCCCATAAGGAGCGGCATTGTTAGGAGGTGTGGCTTTGCTGGAGTGACTATAGCCTTGATGGTAAAGTGTGTCTGTCACTTTGGGGCCAGGCTGTGAGGTCTCATATGCTCAAGCTACGCCCAGTGTGGTCCACAGTCTCTCCTGCTGCAGATCAAGATGTAGGACCCTTGGCTCCTTCTCCAGCACCATGTCCGCCTGCATGCCACCATGCTTCCTACCATGATGATAATGGAATAACCCTCTGAACCGTAAGCCAGCCCAATTAAATGTTTTCATTTATATGAGCTGCTGAGGTCTTAGTGTCTCTTCACAGGAAAAGATACCTTAAGACAGGCATCAAACATACACCCTGGAGGAAAAAAATGTCAACCTATTTAGTAGATGGTGCTGGCTAAACTGGCCATTTGTAAGGGAGGCACTTTTAAGAAAGTGTGTGGGGCTCTGGGATGGACCAATGACCTGACCAATCGTGCTGACCCCTGAGTTCCCAGGCAGCAAGCTGGTGCAGGGAACTTGGTCCTGCTGATGTCTGTCTCTGCCTGCTGTTCTCTCGTATGTACTGAACATCCAGCCTTCTGTTAGAAGGTACAGTTTTAGAAGGAACTACAATTCTATCTACATGGCACATTCTTGGAAGAAAAGAAACCATTTGTTACTGCCTTTTGCAAACAATTCTTTCTCTCTGAGCATCTTTAACTGACAGACTCAATGATCCAGAAGACATGTCTTTATTTTCCCTGGTAAATGGGCAGCAGATCCCCGGGGAGCAGCTCTCAGTGCTGAATATGCCTCATGAAAGAATCCTATTCAGTCTGTCTGAGCATTCTGCTAAGGCTTCCTCCTTCATCAATCCTGAGTGAAATGTCTAACACGTGACTGCTACATTTGTTTTTAATCAATGAATGAATGAATTATTCTGCAACCCAGGCTACAGAATTTGCAGAGATCCTCCTGCCTCTGGCTCCTGAGTGTTGGAATTAAAGGTGTGTGCTACCACAGCTAGTTAAAAATCTGTAATTTGTTTAGCTGACAGGAATTCATCTGGCATTTGCTTGGTTGACCCTCTTTTGATTAAGCACACCACAAACTGAAACATTTTCCTTTAGTTGGAAATGCAGAATAGTTTTGTAAGAAATGACATCTGAGTGTGCTTGGGGAAGCTGAGTGAGTACGGGTGAGTATGTTAGGCACAATTACTGGCCATAGCCTTTACTAAAATTGTATTTTACAATGGACCACACACAGCCTTTCCACTGTAAGCTGTGTTTCGGGGTTACCTCCGTAAGTCCTATCCGAAGATACTAACATTGGAAGTAGCTCAGCATCTGTGTTTGCATCACTACTTAGCCTTTTGAAAGTAGGAAAACAAGTCAGGGACATTGTGTGGGTAAGTGAGCCCTACAGAAAGAATGATGCTCTACAGGGACATGATCAACGATATAAGGGGGGAGGGGCTGGAGATTAAATAGGACTTAAGCCATATCACAACCAAAAGAAGGTGCATTGGGATCCTGAGCTGAACAAAGTGGGCGAGACAATCTTGGGAAGCAAGCAGGCACACACTGTAATTAAGGAATGCTAACTCTATTGGCTGTCGTCATTTGTACTGTGATGATCTTTTCTGAGAGAAGGGGGACAGAGGGAGAGGGAAGGATGAGAACGAAGGAGGGGCAGGGTAAGAGAGCGAGAAAGGCAGGAAGGAAAGGCTGGAGGGAGGGGGGGAAGAGGAGGGGGGAAGAGAACGGCAGGATGGAGAGGAGGGGGGCAGACAGTCATTACCCATGACCGGCAGAATGAAGATGCGCTGACTAATCCCAACACGGTGACCGCTAAAGCTGGATGACACCTGTGGCCTCCTTACCTTCTCTCCCTTTGAACATGTTTTGACAAGGGTAGAAACGCATTTGCCACTGACTGCACCACTGCCCCGACATGCCATGATGCCATACCTGCTCCAGTGGGAGCTTTGCAGTCCAGGCAGCATCCAGAAGATTCTTCCTCTGACTTTTAGGGGCATCTCTCACTCGCAGAAAGAGTTCCTGTGCGTTCACACCGCACAGCTGACACACACCATGTTCTGTTGCAAACACCTGGGCTCTGAGATAACTGTTATTGGAGCGGATCCAGAATTCCTCCTGACATTTCAGGGAGCAGAACCGTGAGTCCCAGGCACTGGCTTTGGGCTTTTGTTCAGGCTGGCAGGTAGGATGCTGGCATCGGAGACAGAGTGGCCTGCCTTCCTTATCCACAGCCTGAATGTAACCTTTGGATGGGGATGGCTCAACAGTGAGATCAGCTGAGCAGGCATTCAGAGATGGGACACAGCCTCCTGGGCCAAGCTTTCTACAATCGAACAAAATATACAGGTAAGTAATGAAGCTGGGCTATTGCTTTGTAGATAGGCCTCAGAGCTGGCGTTCAGTCAGCAGGTGAAAGCCAACTTGAGAAGAGACATGCCACAATTTAATTTGGCAAAGTAGCCTCTTTTAGGCACTGACGTGCTGTCCTACTGAGCAGTTCCAGACAGATGATGCTGGACAAAGAAATGTACTTGAAATGCTGGTTCAAATGAACGTGAAGTTTGCCGAACCCTAAGCTGGCCTATACTCTTCCTCAGCCTCAGGGCACTATTGACTTTTCCTGTTTTTTTGCTGCCTTACAGGGCAAAGGGACTATCCCAGCCAGAGTAATAGGTGCTAAAACAGAAGACCTGTTAAATACCAGGCTTCTCCAGGTAAACTTCAAGTTGATTAGATAAAAATTAAAAGTGAAATACAAAGGACACATGCTCACTTGATTAGGATCCCAAGCACACTGGTTGATGTGACTGGGACAGCGCCAGGCTGGTAGTCTGAGTTCAGGTCTGAGGTCAGATTTGGCATCTTTACCCAGGCTTGGAGCAGGGCACACAGACTCCTGGTTTTGGGTCTTCCTCATCTCCAATATCTAAAATGATCAGCTCACAAGCCTGTAAAGGTTGCTAGAAGGCCTAAAAAGCTATTAAATCACGAAACTGCTTTGTGACCTCTAAAGTGGTCACACCAAAGGGGCTATTACCACAGAAACTGGTGTGTAAGTCTGAAGCAGTATTCTTTACTATGTGTAAGTATCATGGGGCACTTACTCTGTAGAAGGGTCCTGTGGCCTGGACTCCCTGGTGATTAGACGGACGTGGCCCCCATCAGTTTTCACCTTATTCATGGAGGCCCTAGCAACATCTTCTTTAGTGATATACCTAGAATAATTAGATGTTAAATATATTTTTCTCGTATAGGAGTTTGTGAGGAGGCAGAGACACTGCTCAGTGTGCAGCCACTGTTGAGGTGCTCATGTTCCAGGAAGCAACCTTGGGTAAGTTCATAGGTCATACACACAAAGGTGCAGGTGCAGAAGTGACAAGTTGGGAAGAAGGAAGGGATCAGCTGAATGGAAATGGGGGCTGGGTATGAACAAAACGCACCATCTGTATTATATTCCTGTATGAAAATGTCACAATGGAACCCATTGTTATATGCAATTAATATGTAATAAAAAACATAAAAAGAGCTTCTAGGTTCTGTTTTGGTTTGAGTCTTACTTTGTAGGCCTGGAACTCCCTATGTAGACCAAGCTGGCCTTGAACTCACAGAGATTTGCTTGCCCTTGCTTCCAAACAAAGTACACTACCTACAGAGCCAGAAGAGGGCATCAGATCCCCGTGGTAATAGAGTGATAAGCAGTTGTGAGCTGTCCAGTGTGGGTGCTGGAAACCAAACCCAGCTCCTCTAAGTAGCAAATACTCTTAACCCCTGAACCAGCCCTATAGCCCCTTAAATCTTTAAAAAAAGATTCTCCCTCCCATTCTCACCCCCCCCCACAAGATAAACTAAGAAAAAGTTTGCCTTAAGATCAGGGGACAGAGCCAGCCACAGAGTTAGCCATACAGGTCAGGCAGTGGTGACACACACCTTTAATCTTAGCACTTGAGAGGCAGAGGTAGAGATCCATTTGGATCTCTGTGATTTCAAGGCCAGCCTGGACTACGTGAGATTAATGCAGTCCAAAAGAGAAACAGAGCCAAGCAGTGGGGGCACACATCTTTAATTCCAGCACTTGGGATCCCTTGCCTCTGCTCCCAGTACTTGGGAAGCACACACGCCTTTAATCCCAGCATAGAAGTTTGAGACAGGAAGTGGTATGGCTGGGTAGGAAAAGAAATATAAGGCAGGAGGAGGCAGGAGTTCCTTCCTCTTCCATTTCCACTGTGTTTCCCTTCACTTCCCAATGCAATCAGAAGATTTTTTTTTATAAAAAATTTATTTATTATGTATACAGTATACAGAACAGGGCACCAGATGTCATTATAGATGGTTGTGAGCCACCATGTGGCTGCTGGGAACTGAACTCAGGACCTCCAGAAGAACAGTTAGTGCTCTTAACTTCTGAGCCATCTCTCCAGCCCCAGTCTGAAGATTTGTGGAAACAGGATCTACTCTTTTGTCTGAAGAGATGGCTGGGTGAGAAGTGGCTGTCTGTGGCTTGTTCCTCTGTCTCTTGGATCTCTTAGCATTTGTCCCAATATCTGGCTCCCGGTTTTTATTGTAAGATCAATTAGGATTCATGCAATGGTCTCTCTCTCATGTCAGGGGTGGTTTTCTCCTACTAACATGTGGGGTCTAGGAATTGAACTCCGGTTTGGTGGCAAATGCCTTTACCCACTGAGCCATCTTGCCATAATGGGTCGCCAATGCAACCTCAACATAATGGTTGCCCTGGTACCAAAGACTGACTCTAGAACCTACCTCACTCATGCCAGTCAAATGTTGTGTGCTGAGTTAAACTCTCAAGAAGTATCTGTGACTTACGTTCACAGCGCTCCAGGAGAAAGTAGAGGAGCAGAAGCTGGATGTGGTTATGTCCTCTATGCTGCCCGTCAAGGGTGGACATGTGCTTGTACTTCTAGCTGCTAGCTGCTATGTGGGAAACATAGATCTTTGCTCCAAATCAGTTATCATGATTCACTTCTCCGAGAAATTCGAGTCATTCATGACCTTTAGTTGTCACCTAGACAGAGTCTAGAATTATCTAAGAGCAAAGCCTGATTGAGGAACTGTCTAGATCTGCTTAGCCTGTGGGTACATCTGTGGGGGACTATCTTAATAGTTCCCTGTCTAGGGGGTCCCAGCCCACTGTGGGTGGTACCACTTCCTGGCCAGGCACTGTATAAGAAAGCTAGCATGAGCACAGGCAGAAGGAGAGGAAGAGCTAAATAGCAAGCAGTGAGTCTCCACCGTTCCTGACTTCCCTCACTGATGGAGTACGACCTGGAAGTATAAGCCAAACAAATCCTTTCCTGTCCAAGTTACTGTTGGTCAGAGGATTTTATTGTAGCAAGAAACTTCATGTTCCAAAATGTGGGGAAAGAAAAGAACAGATGGGGGCATAAGAAATGATCACATACACATATGACTGACAGTCCTAAGGAAACTGCCTCTCACGATGCACAGCTTCCCAGGTGTGCTCTTCCTTTGAGGCGCCAGCTAATCACCTCAGTCAGCTACAACACTGCACAGCTTTTGTGTAAGGTGACTCTTTTAGTTAACTGGGTTCAACTGGATTGCCTATTAGCGCAGCTGCCCAAAGCAGCAGCCCCTTGCCTTCTTGATGAGGGAATCTGACCCTCTCAGGCACCAGCAGTCACACACCTGCTGTAGGCGCTGGGAGTAAGAAAGAAAATAATTCAATTAGAGGTGAAGGGGAATGAGGTAGGTGAAATGAAATTACCCAGTTCATTTTTTCTAAAAAGCATAACACGGTTTCTAGACTAGCTTACCCTTATTGTAGATATTGTAATTTCCACATGAATCTAAATATGAGTTTCTTCATGTCCAGCTTTTTGTTTTGTTTTTTAACCTGGGTGATGGGGATTTGAACACTGGCCTTTATGCTTGCCCAGCAAGTTCTCTTTACTCACTGAACCACTGTCCAGTCCTCTCTTTTCATTTTAATTGTTCCATGCCACTCCACTGTGTGGAGGATAAACCATGTGACAATCTATGTACACAGTTTTTGATTATGTTTAAACAATGCTCTAGACTCTAGAGAGGATGGGTCTCTTAAAATACTTCCGCTTATGTGTATAGCTGTTTTGCCCGCACACAGGTCTGTGTATCAGTTGTGTGTCTAGTGCATGTGGCCGTCAGAAGAGGGCATCTGATCTCCTGCAGCTGGAGTTATAGACAGTTGTGAGCTGCCATGTGGTGCTGGGAATTGAACCTGGGTCTTCTGGAAGAGCAGCCAGTGCTCATAACCCCTGAGCCATCTCCCTAGCCCTCCACTGTAACTTCACACAGTTGGTTGTACTCTGATCTCCACATGTGTGCCATAGCATCCATCACACACTCACAGACACACACATCTCTGCTAGCTAGTTGTAATCTCTGTAAGAAGCAAAGGCAGGAGAATAGAATAAGTTGCATTTTTCTATGAGTTTACAGAGGAGAACCTTTTCATATTTTATATGTGTACTTGTGTCTGTTTCTCAAAGCAAAAATCAGGTTAACTGACAGTGAGTTAATTATCTGGTCCTTTTGGTTTCCAAGCCTCCTTTTCGGCCTCCATCTGCCAACCACCTTATTCCCTGACAAGAACATTTTGCTAACACATTTCTGAGGGTTCTAAATGAGCTCAAACTTCCTTAGCTTTGCAGAGTAGGGGATCTTAAGCCTGGGCTCAGGTGTTAGTCAATAGGTAAGAGCTCAGATACTTCATTCAGTAATGTCAGAGGTGCTGAGACATCTAGTCAGAGATTTAAAAACTGAAAATGACCTCTTACTTTCATATAAAAGGTTTAGACATAAGTTTTTGGAAACTACAAGAAAAAGATTGACCCCAAAGATGGGAACTGACGCCTTTTAAAACTTAAGTGTCAAGTTGCCAAAATTTTCTTTTTCATTGTGATTTGTAGACATTCATGAAAATATGCCAGCTCAAAAAAGTATTATAATAAACCTCAATTTTAGCAAACAGAGAAGACTGTTATCCACAAAGTCCATTTCTGAATAATAAGATTTGAGTAGAAGACAGACCTTTTTAAACAAAGTGTGTGCTTTGGAAAGTGGCTCATATGATGGATATAATCCTGGGCTCTCAGGTGCTGACCTGCTGTTACCAGCCTAAACATAACAGGGCTGCCGCTAAGTCAGGCCTGCACTCTGAGAAATGGAACACACTCAGGAACCAACCCAATGGTTGCTGGTCTTGGTTATTTCCAGTTAGCCTAGACTGAGTTACCTGACCGCAAGACCTCAGCTTGGATAAGGCCTATAACTGCTGGAGCTGTTTGCTGGGGCAGAATCTTGTGGGGGATCTAATAATTTTTTTCAGGAATCCCAAAATTTAGAGCCTGTGTCTTTTTTGCTGTTGCTCTTCTTGAGACATTGTGTGTATGTGTGTGTGTGTGTGTGTGTGTGTGTGTGTGTGTGTGTGCTGATCTGTATCTGCAGGTGCTCATGTAGAGGCTAAGGGCTGATGTCAGGTGTCTGGCTGGCTCACTCTCCACTTTACCAATCTGGAGCGCTCTAATTTGCCTAGTCTAGCTAGTCAACCTGCCAAAGGTCCCTGCCTCTGTTCTGAGTTGACTGCTGGGTGCTCGGGTCACGAACTTTGGTCCTCAAACAAGGGATTTACACACTGAGCCATGTCTCCAGCCTGACATTTAATATTTTAAAGAAATGAATCTTCCCTGTGCATGCATAGGGAGTTAATGCTTCTCCCCTCATGCCCACTGAGCTGAGGGTTCTAAGAGGCTATTGCTTATATTTCTCTAAAAAGTAATCAGATAGGCTGATAGGGAAAGAGACTGAGTCTGACGCTGCCACTCCCCTGGTCCAGCACATGCTGGGCTGCTCCCCTCTGTGGCTGCAGATTACCTGAAAGACTTCCCTTTCTCTGATCAGTTACCAATGTGTCTGCATGGACCCTGGGACAGCTTTCTTCATTCCCCTCCTTCCGCTCCCTCCTTATACAAGGTGGTCCCTCGGAATGTTCTGTAGTTGTGATGATCTAAAGTGTCTTCAGACATTCTGACCCTTAGGGCAGTTATTTTCTACTTCTGGGAACATGGTGCCTATGGAGGCCAGAGGAAGGAACTAGATCTCCTTGAACGGGAGGTACAGATGGTTGTAAGCTGTTCTGTGGGTGCTGGGAACCAAACCCAGGTCCTCTGCAAGAGCAGCAAGTACACATAACCACTGGGCCATCCCTCCAGTCCCTTATTTACTAGCACAAATGTAGACTTATGGAGGAAGGCTATTAAGTAGGTTTGTCACCGTGATTTCTACTCAGAGCAGATGGCAACTTCTCCTGGCACTCTTCGCTCCATGCCAAGAACACTAGGGTTTATGAAATTCACCAAAGCAACACCCAGATGCTTACATTATGTGAATACAGGGATTAGAAATGGACTTGGTGAGATGACAAATGATACTAACAATGTGTCACAATTAACCTTTATTTCCCAGCCACTGGCATGATAGTTATTTTCCACTTCTGGAAACGCAGTGTTGTGTTTACAATAGGACCAACCCCCTGCTGCATGGCAGATAAGAGTCCCAAGGCATGCTCTGTGGCTCTCAAGGTAAAAGGTCTCTCTGTTGTAACTGCCCCAGGTTTAGGAGGTCACGGGTGCACCAACCCCTGTCTCTGGCCTCTCTGTTAATGAGCAGGATTCCCATAAGCAAAGTCTAGACAATCTGATGTCTTCCAGCAAATCTGAATAATTCACTACATATATAACTATGTTGCTATGAAATGATGTAACTATTATTTTAAGTACAATTCTTTCTCCCTCCCTCCATCTTTTAAAAAAGATTTCATGTTGCCCAGACTAGCTTTGAACTCCCCATATATATTGCTTGACTCATAATTGATTTTACAATAAAAATCCAGAGCCAGATATTGGGTCCAATGCTTAAAGATGAGAGAGACAGAGGAACAAGCCACTGCCACTTTTCACCTCGACACCTCCTCGGCCTAACGGGAAAGATCCTGTCTCTACAAATCCTCAGACTGAATGGGAAGTGAAGGCAGCCACGAACCTGAAATGGAAGTGAGGGCGAACTCGTCTCCCCTTGCCTTGTACTCCTTTCTCTGCCCAGCCATATCACTTCCAGGTTCCACCTTTCTAGTGCTGGGATTAAAGGCGTGTGTGCTTCCCAAGTACTGGGAGCAGAGGCATGGGATCAAGTGCTGGGATTAAAGGTGTGTGTCCCCACTGCCTGACCTCTTCGGTTAACTCTGTGGCTGGCTCTATCCTCTGATCTTCAGGCAGTCTTTATTAGATACCCAATATATCACCACACATATAGCTGGGAATGACCTTGAATTTCTGATCCTCAGACCTCAGCTCCTAAGGGATGCAATTACAAGTGTGTGCCCCACATCTGGCTTACTCAGTACTATGAAGGAACCCAGGGCTTGGATAGGTCAGGTAAACAATCTATCTACAAACTATATCCTCAGCATAATTTCCTCACTTACTAAACTTTCCTTAGTGGTTTCATGAGATGCCTCAGATGGCCTAGAGAAGCACCCATAAAGGAAAGCCGCTTACCTTTTAGCACTATTTCCTTTGGCCTGTTGTTTTGTGATCTCTTCGAAGGCCAGGACTGGGCTGCAGAACAGCTGCCCACTTTTCCTGATCATTTTCTGCTTCATGGCAGTCAGACTATTCCATTCTCGAACAAACCTCAAAATCTAGCACAAAACAAATGATGAAGGGTTAATAGTTCTCCATGAACCTTACTTTGGAAGTCACGTTATTCACAATATGAGAAAACCGATGTCTTACAGCATCTCTCAAACAAGTTGAGACCTATAGATTTTCTTTCTTCAACTTGGTATCACTTTCCCATTATAAATTGCCTATACCAAGTTTAATTTGGAGACTCTAAAGGTATTTCAGCAGCCCCGCATATGCTCTGAACACACAGGCACCAACAGTAAGAATGTGCTCACAGAGACCAAAATAGGGTAGAAGTATAGACCAATGTAGCATCCCAGAAAAGTTGGCCTCAGAGAGGCAGATCTTCAGGAGTCACAGGGGTGGTATAACTTCCCACAATCACACTGCATTAGATGCCTCAGACACTACAGGACAAAAGCCAGCAATAAATTGAGGGTTGTCACAATTGTTTTTTTTATCAATCAGTTATGGGTAACTGGTTCACTGGCTTTGGTTTTATTATCTATCTATCTATCTATCTATCTATCTATCTATCTATCTATCTACCTACCTACCTACCTATCTACTTGTCTGTCTGCCTGTATATCTATCTTGTCTGCCTGTATGTTTACCTACCAAGTAATCAATCATATTCCTATGTATCTATATATGCAACTATTCAGTCTATGTAGTCTATCATCTCTCTGAACCTGAGGATCAATATTAACTGATGCCAAAGAAAATAGCTCACTGCTATAGCTTCCTATTAGATGGTTGCAGCTGATCCCTAGAAACTGCTTCATTTCCACTGACAGGGCAGTAAAAACAAAACCAAAGGAAACAAAACCCCATTACTCTCTTGTAAATATAGATGGTATAGTGCACGAGGAGGTTAAGGTCTCTGTGGCAGCTGCAGTACATGGGCCATTCTAACAGTGAGTCCAGAGTCACAGTGTGCTATTATCCTGGCTCTTAGGATGTTCCATTGTTAGAACTTAACCTTAGAAGACAAAGTGTGACTCTGACAGATGTATCACACAGCTGCTAACCTGATGAATGAGAGTGAAAAGATGTGAGGACGATTCTGTCCTCGGCAGCTGTGCCAGGTGTGATCGCTCACCAAGGAAACGGATGCCACGTTTATTCTTAGCACTGGTGGAATTAACAGACACTGCTTGGATGAATAAAAATGCAGCCTGCAATATGACTCTGCGACAGCCATAAGGTTTGTTTCATTAAACTAAAAATGATCTCTAAAATTATTCAAATAATCTCATCTCAAATAAATGCAACGGTATTATTTAGACCTCTTCTTACCAGTGAACGATTCTGTTTTAGTTGGAAACTTGCTGGTAAGTCTTCCCAAAGGTCTAGTTTTATATCCAAAGGAATGAAATTACAGCTCATTGGTTTTCCATCCTGTAACAGATGAGGAGATATTGTTAGTGGAATTTAGTTTGTAGATACTAATAACTACTTTATAAGGAAAGTTTAATTATGATGCAGCAGGACCAGTCTCCTTGGAGACACATTCTAGACAAGGGCGTACCCAACATGAGTCCTCCGGAGAGCAGAGGGGAGTGGTGGAGGCTTTACTCAGGCTGTACACAGCCTGAGCTTTCTGGCTGTACTGATTGCCCCAACATACTGCTCTACTGCCTAATCATGGAAATATACATGGAGATGATGGAAACTGTAAACTAATACAAAAACAACACATCCTTGACATTAACAACCACCTCCAGATCTCCAGATGATCTTCTTTATAGTATTAAAGACGTAAATCCCATCAAATAACAGCATCAATAAACAACATACTATCCCTTCCCAGGTGGGTTAACACAGTTGTCCATTGTTATTGGGAGGGAGATGGAGAAATTCTAGAGATTTACTTTACAAGCCTACTTCTCCAGAGCCATATTACACTGCTGCTCCATGAATACCAGCTGTCCAGGCCCCTGCCTGGAGAGGAACCCGAAACTGCACTGAGGAGTGTCATCACTCAAACACAAGTCAATGTCCTCTCCTTTTTAAAGGAGACAACTTCTATGTAAAGTTTTATTCCATCAAGAACAGTTTCTTATATTCAAATTTCTTAGTGAAAACAAACACTAGCAGT
This sequence comes from Sigmodon hispidus, assembly GCA_004025045.1. Classification (NCBI taxonomy): domain Eukaryota; kingdom Metazoa; phylum Chordata; class Mammalia; order Rodentia; family Cricetidae; genus Sigmodon; species Sigmodon hispidus. The sequence continues at coordinate 207,304 of PVIH01000381.1, forward strand.
CCACAACTGTTTTGGAGGAAGAAAATGATGGAAGTACTTATGGATGCTATTTACGTGTATATGCATGTAATTGCATAATTCTAAAGTTTGAAGATATAATTCCAAACCCTGGATTTGGGATTCTCCTGGTAATAATCAGTTCTCAGTGACACAGGATGTTGAACTTCTGTTACTTTCCTCCCCACCCAGTCACAGCTGTGTAAACATGTCAACATTCCATCCATCTATATCTCCTGTTTAGAAAATGGTAGTAGTTGAATAATGCTATTTGTTTGTTTTTTTGAGATAGGGTTTCTCTATGTAGCTTTTGGAGTCTATACTGGCACTCTCTTGGTAGACCAGGCTAGCCTCCAACTCATAGAGATTCACCTGCCTCAACCTCCCTTCTGGGATTAAAGGCCTGTGCCACTCAGCTGAATGATGCCATTTTTATGCTAATGGAATATGTAAATATTTAGAACAACCATAAAAATGTCTATGAGACTGTGGAGGCAGGAGGCTGGGAGGCTACTTAGGTAGTCCACCTTTTATCAGGAGTTCTCTTATTCCTGTCTCCACTCTAGGGAGGAAACACAAATACACAATACAGTGTTTCTAGACCCAAGCAGCTTGTGAAGCCCTGCTATGTTCTGACTGGGCAGTCTCTTGGCTCCCATCTTTATAGTCCATGTAGAGGTCATCATTCTGCTCCTTCTATGTGATGGTTAGAGGGGCACAGGTAGCTAGCTCCTGGAGCTCCATGAAGAGGTTGGCTCAGGTACTAAAGACTGCTTGAAGATGAGAGGAGAAGATCCATGTGCTCCCTAGTCGGCCTCCTCTGAGTAGAAGGTAGCCAGGGTGGGCTGGGACTCAGGCCTACAAGGGTAACAAGTACTACCTCATTTGCTCTCTAGTAACTTAATCTCATTGGAATCTACAGTGGATGCTATGTGGTGAATTGGTATCTGTGCAGCCATTTCCTGTAGTGGGATTATGCTGGTAATATAAATATTTGTTCCACCTATGGGTTTAATAAAAAGCTGATTGGCCAAAGGCAAACAGGAAGTGTGGGTGGGGCTACCAGGCTAAGAAAACTCAGGAACATCTCAGAGCAGACACAGACACCAGACAGATGCCAGAGAGCCACCAGAGAGAGCCACCACAGACATGACTGAGAGACGGCAGCAGACACAGAGGAAAGAAGCTGAAAGGCTGCTGAGAAAAGGTACCGAGCTACACGTCAGAACAAGATGGGTTAGATTGAGAGCAAGCGCAAGAAAATTATATGCCTAGGTCTTAGGTCAATCAACATAAAAATAATATAAGCCTATATGAGATTATTGAGGCAAAGCAGGGCCGAGAGTGAGACCAAACCTCTGATCTAGCCTGGAAAGTCTGAGCAGAACCTTTTATAACAAATGGCACCCAATGTGGGGCTTGAACCCAGGACCTTGGAATTAAGAGTCTCGTGCTCTACCAACTGAGCTAGCACCACTCCCGGCTTTCCCTGTGCTGAGATTAAAGGTGTGTGCGATTGACTCTCAGATGTTTATTCTTATATTCAAGGATCAAAGATTTCCTAAGATGTCTGCCTAGGATTTGATTGTGTGCTGCCTCTTATATTTCAGGATTTATTAAATATCTAACGAATATCCACAATTTCCTTCTGACTGAACATGATTGTATAGCACACTGTAGTAAGACTATGCTCTGTTATTGTAAATAACTGTCCCTCCTACTGGTTTAATAAAAAACTCTGATTGGCTGAAGGCAGACAGGAAGTTGGTTTGGGCTACCAGACTAAGAAAACTCTAGGAACAGGAAGAGCAGAGCAGAGATGCCAGAGAGACACCATGGAGAAACCATGATGAGATGCCATTAGATGCAGAGAAAAGAAGCTGAAATGCTTCTCTGAGAAAAGGTACCACCAAGTCACATGGCTGAACAAGATAAGAGTCATGGATTAGTTTAAGGGTAAAGAGCTAGCAAGTTATATGCCTGGGGCCTAGGTCAATCAGCATAAAATTAATTGTGTCTGTGTGTTTCTGTGGGACTGCAGGACAGCAGGTCAGAACCTCAGGGCTAGGCCAGAAACATAATACCACAGCACATCATATATCAAATCTGCTTTAGTAAAAAACATAACTGAAGATAGTTTCTCTATTTTTCTTTCTTATTAAAAGTGGTTTGGTCCTCTTTCTCTCTCTCCCTCACCTTCTCTCTCTTCTCCCTTTCTCTAGTCTCTCTATCCCTTCTTTCTTTTTCAGTGCTGGACACAAAGTCAGGGCCTTGTGCATGCCCATCAAATACTGTTTCATTAAGCAACATCCTCAACTCCATAAGCCATTTTTTTTTCCTGAGATAAGGTTTCTCTATCTAACAGCCCTGACTCTAGACCAGGCTGGTCATGGACTCAGAGAGATCGATCATAAGTCATGCTTTAAAAAGCATTCTTTCAAGCTGGCAAGCTGCTCATGTGGAGAAAAGTACTTTCTGTCAAGCATGTTGACCTAAATTCAATCCCTAAACCCACACAATACAAGAGACTTGAGTACAAGTTGTCTTCTCCCCTCCACACCCTTGCTGTGGCACAAGAATGCCCCTATACTAAAGACATAACAGGGAAAGAGGCAAAAAAATGGGGTTGGAGAGATGGCTCAGTGGTTAAGAGCACTGGCTACTCTTCCAGAGGACCCGGGTTCGATTCCCAGCACCCACATGGCAGCTAACAACTGTCTGTAGTTCCAGTTCCAGGCAAACACCAAGGCAAATAAATAAATAAATAAAGTTAAAATAAAAAAGAGGCAAAAAGTATTCTTTCAACAGAACAGACAGTGTACTTAAAAATTACAAACATAGTTTGTACATTTAAATTTATTAGACGTTCAAAATTGAATAAACAGAGGTATTTAAAATCTCTTGACAACATCTCCATAATTCTATCAGTATAGTTAGGATAACAATCCTCACATGGTCTCCAAGACCTTCTCAGAGGGAAGTCACAAGTTGTAATATCGAGAGTATCATCTACCTGTCAAGCTCTTACTTTCTTACGACTGAGTTCTCCTTAACAGTCTTCATCTGTCTTGTTGAGACAGTATCATGCTACAGTAGCCCAGGCTGGCCTCCAACTGGAGTTCTTCGTGCTTCAGGTTCCCCATTGCTCAGACTATAGGTATGTATCATTACACCCAGATCACAGTCTTTTACTCAAACTAGAGAACTGCTGAAAAGTGGAGAGGATATTACTCTTTTCAGCATAGTATTCTGCTTTAGAAAATATAACTATAGTCAGTGATGGTACACAACCTTAAACTTAGCACTTGGGAGGCCGAGGCAGGTGGATCTCTGAGTTCAAGGCCAGCCTAGTCTACAGAGTAAGTTCCAGGACAGCCAGGACTACATAGAGAAACCCTGTCTTGAAAAACCAAAATCCAAAGCAAATCAAATCTATCACTTGTGTTGGTTTAATAAAATGCTGATTGCCCAGTAGCCAGGCAGATGATATAGGCAGGGTGACCAGGAGAATTCTGGGAAGAGGAAAGACAGAAACAATTGCTAGACAGACACAGAGGAAGCAGAATGAGAATGCCTTACTGGGAAAATGTACCAAGCCACATGCCTAAACATAGATAAGAATTATGTGTTAATTTAAGTGTAAGCACTAGTTAGTAATATGCTTGAGCTACTGGCCCAGCATTTACTATAATATTAAGCTTCCCAGTCAATTATTTGAGAAGCAACTGCTGAGTATTTGGTAGTTGTTGGCAGGACAGAAACTTCTGGCTATACAAACAAAAAGCACATGTTATTTATACAAATATTAGCTATTTTAAAACTGAATAATACATGAATATTTTAAATGTCTTCATTTTAATACCGAATGGAGAAAGTATCAGTAGGTATAATGTATATCAACAGGAGCTCTTAAGGTCTTTAACACATTTTCATCATAGAAAGGGATCTTCAGCCTAAAACATGTGACCTTTGCTAGCCAAGGCTACTGCAGGAGTCTGAGTGGTCTGAGGCCTTCTCTCTGACATTCATGGAGGTTGGGGTGGGAGTCTGGGAAGTAAGAGTAAAGCAGCTGGAGATGGGGGTGGGGTGTTAGGCAGCTGTAAAATGATGCTTCAAATGCTCTACAGGGATGAACTCATTCTGTCCTTGAAACAAACCCTCTCTACATTTTACAGCTGAGGAAATGGAAGCAAAGAACAGCTGGATATGTCCAAGGTCACATTAAACAGTAACACTGAAATCAAGGTCTCTTTCCCTGAAGTCTTAATGATTCTGCTTTTGCTTCACATTGTCTTTATAATTCACAAAGGAATTTTATGACAAGCTATATGGAGGCAAAGAACTGGGGGTCTATTTACTATTAAATATCTATCTCCATTGAAAAGTGAAGAAAGAAAGTCTGGCTTTATATCTTAAGATGTGGAATCTGTGTGACACTTACCTTGGTGTAGATGTGGATCCGGTCTGTGTTCTTACTCGCACAAAACATGAAGGTCTCACACACTGGCTCGGTGCCTGGGTTATTCAACTGCTCTACTGAAGAAGACAAAGAGAATCTGAAAGGTCTGTCTACTCTCTGTGTAAATAGAATAATTGGGGTTTGGAGAGATGGCTCAGCAGCTAAAACATTTGCTGTTTTTTCATAGACTGCAGTTTGATGCCCAGCACCCACATGGTGGCTCACAACTATCTGTAACTCCAGCTTCAGAGGATCTCATGCCCCCTTTTGGCCTCTCTGGGTATCCACACACACACGGTCATACACATGCTCAAATACATAAATAAAATAAAAATATATCTTTAAAAATAGCTTATTTCATTGTTGTGCAGATTAGAATGATGAAACAGCTATGTATAAAAACCAACATATTTGAGACGCAATTCTTATCTAGGCTTGAAATAAAACTCTCAAGGCAGATCTTTTAAGAGCTTTGGCATATATGACACCTGGGTCGTCTTTGCTAGTGACTCGGCAAGAAGCAATAGATTCAGAATCATTTGAAAAGATAAGAGTTTGTCAAAAGGCCCCCATCTCTAACACCAGAAATAATTACCAGACTTGAAGGGATTTAGAATTTCTCCCTTTGCTAGCATAATGTAACTGGGACTAAATAATCTCCAGTTGATTATGAGCATCAGGACAGCCCTGCTGAGTGCCACTGATGGGCCTGGTTCCCTGTGGCTACTGTCTCCCCACAAGGAGATCACTAGACATGCTTTTCTTTTCATCAGTACTTAAAAATATTTTCTTGGTCCCATTATCCAGAATTCTTCAGGAGAAACATAACTTGGAGGCAAGTCTATATGAGTCAAAGGGGCTGAGGCTGTAATTCAATGGCACAGTGTTTGTCTAGCATGCTCAAAGACCCTGGGTTGGATCCCTAGTACAACTAAAATCAAACCACTAGACCACAGGTTAAATAATGAATGCAGTTAATGCCCACTAAACACATCCAGTGGCCCCAGCAACTGTGCTAAACACTGTCCTCAGAGCATCTCTCACACATGAAAGGCACATTTTAACAGGAGAAATGCTAGCACATTAACTTGCTCAATAGTAAAAGGGGCTCCAGAGTGTGTACTCTTAAAATGCACTTACTATTTTTATTTATGTGATGTGTACACCTGTGTGAATTTAAGTGCACTGTGTGCATGCAGATAGCAGTTGAGGCCAGAGGGCATCAGATCCCAAACTAGAGTTAAGGTGATTGTGACTCCCCTGCTTTGGGTGCTGGGGACCAAGGTCAGGTCACTCTTGGCCACTGGCTGGCTGGCCGTCTAGTTGCAGAGTTTATACTGTTAATTCAGTTGTGGTTTGTCATGACCTCTGAACATTCTCTCCTAGGTCTAGAAGCTTGCCATTCCACTAGGCAACACCATTGTTGAATTAGTTTTCTAGTCTAGGCACTGGCTACTTTACAAATCTATTTTGTGGATTATGCCTATAAATGAAAAAGTGTGGTGATATGTATTTAATAAAATTAATTTTGGAATATCAGAAACAAACCATAGCCACCCAGTCAGTTCCTCAGGCCTGTCTCTGGCAATCTTCAAGCTGAATGCCTCAGGGAAGAAAATGTCTCTGGGGAAGCTGAAAAATCCTCTTCTCTTGCTCTGCCCAGCTCTCTTATCTTCCTCTGTCCACATTCCTAAAGCTAGGTTTAAAGGTGTGGGTCACCCCTCCCTGACCTGGCTTGGTTCTGTGGTTAACTCTGATGTTCCAGATTAATTTTATTAAATATATATCACCACAGAAAAGAAACAAACATCCAAAGGACAAGGGAGTAAATGGGAACAGAGAGGGGAGTGCAGACATGATCCAGGCACAATATGCAGATATGGAACTGTCACAGTGAAAAGCCACTATTTGCATAATTAGTGAGTGTTAATGATAAAAAGAATCTCTAAAATTAGCGTCTAATAGTCAGTGATAACAAAGGCAATGTCGCAATCCTTTTTGCCTAGGTGGCAGCTGTGAAGAAGTTGCTGTGTGAGCCCATGAGAGCTCAACCATGGCGACAATACTCCTGCCACTCAAAGCCATACACAATGTACATGCACTGCTTTTATATGTATTGAATTCAGTTAACTTCAAGACTCCTAAATATTTTTCAGTATGGGGCTGGGGAGACAGCTGAGCGGGTAAAGGCAATTTCTATGCAAGTCATGTGACCTGGAACCTACATAAAGATGGAGGAGACAAGCAACTGGCCTCCACACATATGCCATGGCACATGAATGCCCCTCAGCTGTCTCACACACACACACACACACACACACACACACACAAAGAGTAATAAATAAAATTAAGAGGCATTTTTCAATATGCTCTAGAATCAAAAGGGAAAAAGCATAAATATCAAAAAACGTGGTTACAGAACAGAAGAGTACAAGTTTTACATCAAAGAACAAATTCAAGGGGAAATAACCAAATTCTCTCCAAAGCTGCCTCATGTTTTGGTCCAAGGCATGGGCATATGATCACCTAGTATATACCAAACAGAACAGCTAAGGCAGAAGATACTGCCGGTCCAGACTCCTCAGGAGAAACTCATCACAACCACAGGTGGCACATTTGGGCTCTGTAAGGTGCCATGCCACATTTAGTGAGGGAGTTCTGTCTGCTGACGTTGGCCAGAACGTAATCAGCGTGTCTTCATATTTGAAGAACTACATGTTACTGTGTAAAGATTAAAAGTCATTGTTTCACAAAAGGCATTTACAGGGTCAGTGTCAAAGTAGCTGACAGTTCTTGGAGCTGAGAGCTGCATTATGGGAACATACCCTTTTCAGTGCTCCCACAGAGGGTAACTGATAGTTTGAGACTATAGATGACTGTTGACAATACAGCTATGCTTCCAGATTTGTGTTTCTAGTCAGAAGAAAACTGCAGCTCCAGAGGAGCATGTATCACTCTGGCTCAGAAAGAGATAAACAAGAAAAAAGAAACTTAAAAAAAAAAAAAACTTCTTCCTGTTAGTTTTTCATGGAAATTGTGTTTACTGGAAAAATATGAAATGTAGATATGAAACTTAGATTGTTCAGACTGATGATCTGAGAAGTCAGAAAGAAGGAAACAGGTATAGGTACAGGAAAATGCTGTGTGTCAACCATGGACGAGGATGAGGTTGAGGGACTCTCTTAAAAAGCTAGTGACTTAAAAAAGTACATATTTATTTGTTAAAGTGTGCGTGCGTGCGTGCGTGCTTGTGTGCTTGTGTGTGTGTGTGTGTGTGTGTGTGTGTGTGAGAGAGAGAGAGAGAGAGAGAGAGAGAGAGAGAGAGAGAGAGAGAGAGAAGACCTTCTACTATGTGGGTCCTGGGATTAAACTCATGTGGTCAGGCTTGGTGGCAAGTGCGTTAACCTACTTGCTGGCCCCTGCTTTGGTTTTTGGGGACAGGATCTCCTATTGCCCAGGGGTTTTTCTGGCCCCACCACCACAGCTAGTGTATGTTTGTACTGAGCCTGGGGCTTTGTGCATGCTAGAAAACACTGACCAGATGAGTTACTCCCCAGCTGGCAGATGCCTGCATCAGGGAACCAGTGCACTGCCAGCACCCCAGGTCCTAGGCAGGAGGAAGAGGCCCAGGCTCCATAGACAACTGTCCAGAGACAATTCCCAGATTAGTTCACTGGGTGTGTGTCACCCCAGGCTCTAGGCTAGCACTTGGTTTAGTCTCCCAGGAGGAACACAGAAACAAGGAACACACAAGAGGATAAGCTCTGAGTATACCCTCTTTATTTAAAGGCTATGAAATCAGATCCAGACAGCATTTACTTTGATATACATTTGGAAAGACTTCAAGGGAAGAAAAAGGAAGGCTGAGGAGAAAAAGGAGAAAAGGAAAGAGAACAATTAAGGTTTAGATTCATTCATTCATTCATTTGTGGAGACAGGGTTTTACTGTGTAGCCTTGGCTGTCCTGGAACTAGCTCTGTAGACCAGGAGGGTCTCAGCCACAGAGATCTGCCTCTGCCTCCTGAGTACAGGGGTTAAAGCTCATGCTGCTGCCACGACTGCCCCCATCTAGGTTCAGAAACTCTTAAATGAATATTTCAATTTGAAGCTATGACTCACTCCAAATGACATCAGAACAGCAGCTAATTTAGAATGTTTTCAGGAGCCTCATCCAATAATCTGGGATAGTTTAAAGATGTACCCCAATCTGCAGGTCATCATGGTCACTAAGCAAGTCAAAAAAGAAAATAACCCCAAATTACTCACAGTATTCAACCAGGTGGCCCATAAGAGATGGTATGGACAACTACAGGCTGGCATCTACTGACCATTACAGCTGTGCCGCACAGGATTAAACAACAAAGGAAACTTCAACACCAAGGACTCCAGGCGCAGTTATGATTCATTTGACTTTGTGTCTGGGTGGAATGTGTGCATTTGCACCTGAATGCTGGATTTATGGGAGTATACACCACACCTAGCTTGGCGCCAGGTTGATGGGGACCATACTCAGGTTCCTATGCCTGCAGGGTAGACACTTTACCCACTGAGGCATCTCTCCAGCTTGGTTCAAACAGCCTTGAAATTATTGTTCTTAGAAATGCTAATTGAGCATAGCCATCTAAAAGCATTCACTGTGAAAAAGATGAATGATTTGCTAAAGGGCTGTTGGTTCTCGGTCAATCTGATTACTGTGATGTGATGACCCAAATAAAAACCAGCTCTCTTCCTGTCAATAAGCTCATTGTGGTTGGGTAGGGCAACATTCTGTCAGCAGCAGCAACTTGTTGGCTGTAGTATTGGCGCTATATGGTATTAAAAATGTTCTGAGAGAGGTAGATTTTTTTTAAAAAAACCTTTATTTATTATTTATTTATTTGCCTTGGTGTTTGCCTGGAACTGGAACTACAGACAGTTGTTAGCTGCCATGTGGGTGCTGGGAATCGAACCCGGGTCCTCTGGAAGAGCAGATGGTGCTCTTAACCACTGAGCCATCTCTCCAGCCCTGAGGTAGATGTTTTTAACATAAAAAGGGATAAAAGGCACTTGGGATACGGTATCAAGCACAAATCTAGTAATTTAATTATGTATTAAATTATATGGTACTTAGTTATTTAGTTGGTTAGTTTTGAAACAGGGTTTCATATAGCTGAGGCTAGCCTCAGACTCACTCTGTAACCAAGGATGACCTTGAATTCACAGTATCCCTGTCTCTCCCTCCTGAGTGCTGGGATTACAAACTGTAACCACACCAGGTTTACACAGTGCTGGGGACTGAAGGCATAGACCCATGGGTGGTACAGGAGCTCTACCATAGCCCTAGACCGCACAGCTATTACTGAGCACTAGAAATGAAAGCAGGACTTACCATTCCCTGCCTGGGCTGTCACTCGGTCTTCTCTCTCACCTTTCAGTGTCTCTTCCTTGCTCTTAGCCAGCTGCTCAGGTCCTGGCTGTCCAGGAGGTTGTTTTACACAGTCCACACTCCCCTGATCATGTTTGGAAGTGTTTTCTTGAGAAACAACTCCCTCATTTTTGCTGTCATCCTGTATATGGTTGAGGCCAGCTAGAATTATTAAAATAAAAAAAGTAAGTTACATGTAACAAGCATAGATTGAAATGTTACATCTCAATTTTATTTTATTCTATTTTTTTAAAAAGAAAAAAATAGCCGGGCTTGGTGGTCCATGTATTTAATCCCAGCACTTAGGAGGCAGAGGCAGGCAGACTTACAAAACATTTATCAGGACTATTTGCCTTGCCACCTGAAGTACCTCTTCTAAGATCACAGATACACAAATGTGTAAACAAAGAAATTAAAAAAAAAAGTATCTACAAATGAGGAGAGTTAACGTGGGCTTGTGTAAGAGAATAGGAGGCAGGGCAGGCAGCTAGCAAAGTGTGGAATCCAGGTCTAAAGGGAGCAATATTAGACTATTACACATAGAACAGGTTGTCAGGGCCATGCTCTCAGAGTTGCTGCTGAGCCAAGCCAAGGGCTCACACTGCTGAATATACTCAACAGGGAACTGGAGAGAAACAGAAACCTTTAGACAGGAGTAATGAGGACTGCAGGGTTTTTTTTGGTGGTACGCCCCCCCACCCCAGTCTCACGTAGCCTTGGATGGCCTGGAAGTCAAAGAGATCCATCTACCTCTGCCTCCCAAGGTCTATGATTAAAGGCATATGCCGCTGTGCCCAGATGATGCCTATTATTAAAGGGTGATTCTGACTGTTTGCATGGAAAGGATCCCAAAGGGCAAGACAGAGTGGAGGATGCCGCTGGGTCTTGATAGAAGGCTTGCATGGGTAGCAACAGATGAAGTGGTTGGGATAGGGATAATATTTTGGAGTTTAATAGTTGAGGGATGGTGAGAAGGAGAAGAAGGATACTACTGAGGGATTTTATTTTTATTATTCATTTCATGTTATGCATATGGGTATCTGCCTGTATGTATGCCTGTGTAACGTGTGTACAGGGTCCATGGAGGCCAGAAGACTATGTCAGATCTGAATGCAGTTAAAGACTGTCACCATGTGGGTGCTGGGGATGGAGCCTGTGTCCTTTGGGACAGCTGCCCAGGCTCTTTCCAGCTGAGCCATCTCTCCAGCCCAATGCTGAGGTTTTAAAATTCTGCAACATGCACACACGCATGCACACACACACACACACACACACACACACACACACACACACACACACACACACGTTGACATCTGGTGCCTTAGAAATCTGCGTGTCCGGACATTCCCAGGATAGTGATGTATGCTGTGCATGGCTTTCTCTGTAGGGGCTGAGATTCAAACCTGGGTCTTAATGTTTATCCAGGAAGTAGCTGAGCACTGGGATCTCTGCAGCCCTCAAGATTCTAGCCCGGGCCTTTCAAGCTTGAGGCTTCACTGGACTCCGAGACGGAGCAGTTTGTAGGCTTCTTTGGACAAAACCACTCTGACATTCAAGTCAGAGATACAAAATTGGGCAATTTCACCTGTTGTTAAATATTATCATCCAATGTATCCTATGCTATATTCATGCCAAGTACCACAGGCCTGAATCAGCAGCCTCTGTAGACTGTAACATCCTTGTGGCTCCTATAATTTTTTTGGATTCCTCTGTTTAATTAGCATTAATTTTGCTTTTTAATACTTTGGGGCACACAAACAAACCAAGGTAGGTGATCACTACGTCAATTGTAATAATGTAAAGTTGACTACTGTACTGTTGACATGATACTGTTACTTAACGTTTTTATTTTTTCTCTAAGCAGATTGTTTCATGTTTAAAAATGTGTTTATTTTTTAAAGTTTCTTGGTAGGTTGCTTACTGAATCATAGGCTTAGAAATTTTCATTTTTGCTCTTCGCATCATAAGGGGGAAAATCAGAACTATCAAACACATAATAAACTATGATTTAAAAAATAGTAATTTATTTTAATTTTCACTTTTCCCCCTAAGCTTATACTCTTACTGTGAGCTGACATTAATCTACAGTTACAGTTGCTGCATTTTGATCGTCTGCACAAGTCGGGTGTGGTGGGTTTAGGCATTGTGGAGGGAGACTTAAAGAGGCGTGGCTTTGAGGTCCCTGGATGGGGCGTGGTCAGCCCCGTTTGAAGGGAAACAGTTGGGGCTGAGGGTTATGCTAACTGTGGCAAGGACACTGCACGGAGAAAGTGTGTGGTTCTAGTTTAGTTTCAGAGAACAGGTGCCCACATAACCAGTATAACTACCCAGATGGCCACTTGTCAATTTTGATAGAATTTTCGGAAGTGAGAGAGGAAAGACGTAGCTACTGATATATTTTCCTTACGATCAAAACTAAGAGAGAAAGGGTAGGAAAAATGACAACATCAGAGTTTTCTTAGCTCTGTCTTCGCTGGAGCCAACTGCTGGAGAGAATGAATGTACACTGGAGAACTGATGTGAGCAACTATGTATGCCATTAATAAAATAACCCATCTCTCATTTCCAAAACTGTCAACCTGCCATTTTTGCATTGGTATAAATATTCTCTAATATTGAAAATGGAGAGAATATTAATTACATTTTTTGTGTTATATTGTAGTTAGTATTTGTGTGTGTTTTGGCAGATTCCTTTAATAAAACCTAGAGAAGAGCTCCTATCTTGTCAAGCAAAGAAATCACAGCGCAATGTGTACTAAGCAGGCAAAGTATTTCCGGAAATGATTCTATTTAAATGTAGAAATCCTCTATAATTTCCTTAAAAACAAGAATATCTCCTTGTTTTATAACAGCAGCTCTGTGATGGGCAGCACATTTGCTACCATAGCAACAGGGCTTCTCCTGCCCACTGAGCTCACATCCTGCTGACATTAATCAGAAATGCCCACTTGTGCTAAATTAATGCTAAGCCAGTGACACTCAGGATATACATTCTTGACAGACCAGGAGTCATTCACATTCCACAGGGGATGAATTTACAGTCTTCACTCAGTGAAATTCTTACTCCATTTTAAGGGCTGCAGGCTGCTGAGTCACAGGACCCTTTGGTATCAATAGTATCTGAAAGCTTGGATGGTCTTCACACACACCCCACCCCCTCACCCTGCTTTGCACCTTCCCATCCCTCCATCTCACCTTCACCTTCTGAGTACTCACCAGCTCTGTCCTGAGGGTTCTCACACATCTCACAGTAAGGAAGGACTGAGTTATTGATGAATGTGCAGAAGCCACACTGCCAGCCTTTCTCAGGAAGGCCTGGGAGGGCCAACCGGGACTTAAGGTCTTGAACATCTTCCATGGATGTGGCTCTGGATTGCAAGGCTGGCCTTTTCTCCAGGGCACTGCTGTGGTCCTTGGTGCTGAGTGACTTCAATCTTTTAGTTTCAGGTTCAAAACCATTTTTGTCATCAATGCTATCACTTGTAGCCACTTTTCTAGGGTCTGAGGCTTCTGTAGTCTTCTTGAATGCCTTTGGCTCGTCATGGGATGTTTCCAACTGTCTCTTTTTTGGTTTGGATAAGAAGAATGATCGAATATCATGTTGTTTTTCTTTTTCAAACTAAAAATCAGCCAACAGTTATCAAATGAGGGAGGAGTTTTTTCTTAAATGAAAGAACTTAGCATTTTCATAAACCGGACTGGTAGGAAATAAATTTAATTATAGTTTCACTCTTCATAAATACGTATAACTCAGTGGAATGAACACAGCCATGTACTGAATGAACACACCATGTATATCCTAGTCTTTTTGCTCAGCCCTTACTGTGGGCTGAACTCATCTAACCCTAACGCTAGCTCTGTGAAGTCGGAATTACGGTGAGAAAAGAGAAACACTTGAAGGAAGTTAAGAACTTGGCTGGAGAAGTTATAAAATAAAAAATATACTTTCTAAACTACCTGCTTCAGATGCACAACAAGTAAAAAAAGAAATTGCACATGTCAATATTTCAAGCATATAAAGTAATATTTTAAGTCAACCAAAAACCTAGAAAAGTGCTTTCATGGCCAAAGTCTAAACACACTGTACCTAAATTATGACATGCAAATTAAAACATTACACTCACCAGGAAGTATTTTTCTAATAGCATTAAAGTATTCATTCTGACCTCCACATGCACTTACATAGATATTTAACACAGACACACACACACAAATGAGAAATGGAAAAAGAGAAAAGAAAACCATCTTTATTTTAGAAGGTTTCATTAACTTCTATCTCTAATATTCTAAAATTTTATAATTACTTTCATCCATATGAATCTATATCATCTATATTTATATGGCTCAAAATTCTACTCAGCACTTAGGCTACCTTATTTGAATAACACTTCTTGTTCTTATAAATTTTCCTAATTTTTGATTTTTGGATAATTTCTTCCTTTCCATTTTGTCTTGATTTTCTGACATCCTTGTTACTATGATTTTACAACTAGCCCTCTGTGTTCTTATTAAGCTCCCATTTCCTTGTTGGTTCTTCTCCTTCTCTAAAATATTAAGCTTTCTTCTGATCAGCTTCCCTCTCTTCTACAGACTTTAAAGAATTTTGACTTTTAAAATTTTCTCTTAAAATCTTATTTTCTTTCACTTTGCTCAAAAGACCTGCTTATTTCCCCCCACCCCAATGTCCTCTTTGGTTGCTGCAATGTGTGAGTCAGAGATGGAGACTCAGCACACGCTGGCTCTCCCTTTATTTACTCAACTCGGTTTAGCATATCTGTCTGTGTATATATATGTGACTTGGATTCAACCCTATATGCATGAATGTAAGCTTAATTCTGCATGTATGTTTGGTGATATATTACATATTTAATAAGACCTCGAATATCAAGAGATCAACCCATAGTCAAAAACTAGGCAGACATAGCTCATAACATATCACAACATGTCAACTCTGTATATGTGTATGTAACTACTGTTTATAAAAACATGTTTTAAACAGCAACCACAGGACTCTCCTCCATCTTGGCTGGTGACATCATCATGATCTTTTACTAAGGTTTACTAAGGTTAAAGAAGACATTTAGTTCTAATGACCTCTCTGTTCATTTTATCTCTAGAGTAAGAAAGCAACAGCCTCAAATATTTTAGATAATATACTCTATGTGATAATAGAAATTTAAAATTATAAAGATCTCTTCAGATTAACAAAAGCTAACTTAGAGATTTATATCCATGTCTTTGCTAAGCGTTCAACACTAAGCCTCTAGAGAATTTAAATAAATGGTGGCATATATTTGATGAAGTATTTGATAAACAAAATATATATTCAACAGTGGAGTTTCTGGTCGTCCCCTGAGAGGGTCCTTTTCTCAGTGTTGGGCCACACCCCATCTCATAGCCCCCTTTTTCCTGTCCTCATTAGGCTCCAGGATCTTCCCTGTCATTGGTTCCTTGCCTCCTCAGGACACAGCCTTGCCATTTGGTACAAACTTGTTCTGTTTTACCCATGAAATGAATGGCTATTTTGGTTTCTTTATTTAAAATCATATTTTTAAGACTAACAATGATGAGGAAATGGAATTTAAGTTCTAGTCTTATGAAAGCTGTACCTCTGCATTCATGTACAGGGATAAAGCTTGCTGGCAGCCAGATTTGGTAACCTAAAAATAAGCCCATCGATACTAAAACTAAAGTTTTGCCATGTTAAAACTTGGTTTTGTGGGCTGGAGAGATGGCTCAGCGGTTGAGAGCACTGACCATTCTTCTGGACAACCTGAGTTCGATTGCCAGCACCCACATGACAGCTCACAACTGTCTGTAATTCCAAGATCTGACATCCTTACACAGTTATATATGCAGGCAAAACACCAATTCACATAAAATAAAAATAAATATTAAAAAGTGACCAACAAAGCAATGCCTCAGTATGTGACCAGTACACAATTCATTCTATTAAAAAAAAAAAACAAACCAAAAACATATAGGATGAATGAAAGAGAGAAGCCAGACAAACTCTCACAGGATGGATAGGGGAGGACTTAGCCCTCCGTTCATTATAGTTTCAACTGCAAGGTTTGATATTCCAGTTCTGGGGCATTTTCTTGCATTACTTTGCGCTCTCTCTCTCTCTCTCTGTCTCTCTCTCTCTCCCTCCCTCTTCCTCTCCCTCTTTCTCTCTGTTTTTTTCTGGGTGATTTCCTCCTTATCTTTTCTTTCTTTGTTAAATCATTTATTTTTGGCACTGCAAATTTAGTTTCTGTCTGTCCGTTTGCTAACTTTTCCTTTCATTTTTTTTTCATAGATACAATGATTCCTTTTATTTTTCTGCTGCTATTAAGAACATTTTTGCTTTGGCTTGTCCTGTTTTCTTCAGTTCACTGCTTGCTTTGCTCGTGTCCCTTTCTTGGAATAAGAATTCAGCCTGTTTTTCAAGTGAAAAGCTTTGCACAATGCTGGTGGCATCATCATCACCACAACAAAACAAGATTCCTCTTCTAATAAATGAGTCACACACAGGGCCTAAAGTACAGATTAGTTAAGCTATTTCTAAAAATATTTTAATTCCATTTATTATTTTGTATGTGTATGTACACATGCAGGTACATGTGTGTGTATGTGTATGTGGAGGTCAGAGAATAGTGTGCAGGACATGGTTCTCTCTTTCCATCATGTGTTCCAACGGTTAAGCTCAGATCATGAGGCTTGGTGACAGGGTTCCTTACCCACTGAGTTATCTCACCAGCCCTAATTAATGCATCTGATCACATTTAACATACAGTCTCAGTGAGGTTTCTTGGTCTAGTTGAGTTATCTTTTCCAATAACTACAGAAAGCCACCTTCCCAACAAAAACTCCTAAAGAAATCTAACAATGAATTCTCAGGGCCCTGAAATATAGAAGATCTTAAGTAAGCAATTTACTATTTTTTAAAAGAACTTTTTTCCCCCTATGTAAATAATTAATGCCAGGTAGTGGTGGCACATGCCTTTAATTCTAGAGAGGCAGAGGCCAGAACTCTGTGAGTTCAAGGCCAGCCTGGTCTACAGCGTGAGTTCCAGGACAGCCAGGCCTACACAGAGAAACTCTTTCTCAAAACAAACCAAAACAAAACACAAAAACAAACAAAAACCCCTCCAAACCCCCCCCCCCAAACCAGAGGAAACAGAGAGGGATATGCAGCAGTGAGAGACTGCACTCAGAAATAGAGGTCAGTCTCTGTGTGCTCAAGGTCACCAGCAATGTGTGGTAGTAGTGATGGATGAGTCTAGTGTATGGGTGAGTCCAGAGTATGTGTTGATCGGAAACCATGTGCTACTGGGTATTATAGACTGAGACTTCAGCAAATAAAGCCCAGGAACAAGGAAGTGGTTGGGAGCAAATAACTGTAATAATTTCTCAAACCAAAGGATACACCAAGAATAGAATTCTTACAAACAGTGCATGATTAGTGAGGATGTTACCTAATTTTATAAAGATGGTTAAGTGGGATAATGAGGGATGCTGTCACAGGTAATGAAACTTACAAGCCAGTATCTTGGCTGCAGGGCTGCCAGCGGCTTGATGGGCTGGCAGGAGTGGAGATTTCCTTTACAGTCATCAGTTAGAAACATGATTCCTAGCATCAGGTGAACTTTCTGATTAAAGCCGCTGGGTGCTTTAGCAAGGAGTTACTGATGAAGTTGCTTTGACATTTAACAGCCATGACTGGCAGAAAAACAAGACAGAAAAATCTCTTTGATACAACCTAAAGGTAATTAATTATATGTGCTGGTTGGGAACGGAGAAAGGTTAGTAATATGTGTTCTTGCATGCCACAGACAGCGACTGACTTGACTACATATAGATATTTGAACCAAGTGTTTATTATATATATTTTTTTATTTCCTCCACAGTCTCAAAGGAACTCACGACCTGACTTGAGAATAAATACCTGAGTGGTACTGGCTCCATTTCTATCACCAAGTTAAAGTAGATATAGAGGGACCAAGTGTTCACATGGGAAAAATGTACACTGGTAGTAAATACAACATATATGTGAGTGTATGCCTTTGTGTGTAGCATTTGTGCATGTGTGTGTGCACGGCCGTGATGTGCATAACCGTACAGGCAGGCTGGAGGACACTGGGTGTCCTGTCCTATTTCCCTCTGCCTTATTCCACTGAGTTAAAGTCTCACTGATGCCAGAACTCACCAGTTTCCAGATGGACTTGCTGAGTACCAGCCCCAGTGAGCCTTCTGTCTCAGTGTCCCACAGGGCTAGGATGTAGGTGTGGGGGGCCATGCCTAGCTTTTTATGTTGGGGCTGGGGCTCTCAACTCAGATCTTCGTGGTTTTCATAAGTACTCACTGAGCCATATCCCCTCCCCCAAGAAAACAAAGCATACATTTTCTCTTTTTGTTCTTTTTCAAGAGATGGTATCATATACCCTAGGCTGGTCTCTGGAACTTACTTCTTCAGTAGCCAAGGGTGACCTTAAACTTTAGATCTTGCTACTTTTGCCTCCCCACCATTAGGTAGCAGGCGGAGGCAATCATTTCTGGCTTTTCATTGTGCACAAGTATCAGAATCCTCCTTGCAAATCCCTCTGACTTCAAAAACTGATAGATATATCTACTCCTGTGTAGCCGCAGCACATGCTGCTGTAGGGCCTCTGTACATCACTGCAACTGCACTTGGAAAAAAGTGGCATACAGCTGGAAGAGGAACAGTGCATGGGCTGAGTGGAGGAGTGTAAGGATTCCAGAAAACCTATGCATTGGAAGGATATAAGGGATTCAAATATTCAAATAAGGGAGTTGAACAGGTAGATGGCTTAGGGGTTGAAAGAAAGCACTATTGTTGCAGAGGACCCAAGTTTGGTTTCTAGCACCCACATCACACAGCTCATAAACACTAGCTCCAGCGGATCCCATGCCTCTGGCCTCCATGGACACCTATACTCACAAGCATACTCTCCTTCTCTTACACACTTGCACACACAAATAAATCTTAAAGAGCTCAAATGCCATGCAGCTTAAAACAAAACATGGTGTCCCTAATATTTTGAGATGAGATACAGTGATGGCACCATGTCCATCTGCGGACAGGACATCCAGCAGAACATGCTAGTTAATAAGAAGAGTAAGCAGCTTTTCACAAAGTACTGACGAGACACATTGTGTGCAAGATGCTGGTAGAACCAGGCATAGTGCACTGATCTGTGAAGTCAGGAGGATGAGAAGTTCAAGGGTATCCTTGGCTACACAGTGAAACTGATCAGCGTGGGATACACAGGATGCTGGGGTTTTGTTTGTTTGTTTGTTTGCTTTTTTTTTTTTTTTTGAGACAGCCTTATGTAGCTCAGGCTGGCCTTGAACTTGATATACAGCAGGAAGAGACCTTGAACTCCTGGTCCTCCTGCATCTACCCCTTGAGGGCTAAGACAGTTGGGAAGAGCTACAACCCATTTCTCTAATGATTTCTATATTGCCCTTTATTATCAAGTTGAGTTTATATTGAGTGTCCACTTTTAGTCTTGATGACTGTTGGAAAATGGTCCAGAAATGGAGTCGTGGGAGGAGTATTCTGAGTGCCTGGGAGAACATTGCAAGAAAACAAGAGCCTGTGACCTCGGTCCCTTCAAAGCATGGAAATTTTCCTGGAATATGTTTTTGTGCTCTTGACAGCAGACAGCATCTGACAACTGAGCAGACTTCCCACTCTGCTCCACGCTGCCTGCCTCCTGGTTCTACTAGTGGGTCAAAATGCCTTGATTTACGACTTGTTTTCCTTCTGTAGCTATAAAAACTTCAGGGAACCATTTCCACATTAGACCTTGCTGTTTGGAGGATCCCAAATGCATGCTGCCAGGCCATTGCCACTCATATTTCTCTCAATAAAGCCTCTTAATTCCTTTTGAGGCAAAAGCTGCTTCTTGCGAAGACAGAGAAGAAATTCCTCCCTTCAGTTATACAGCTAGCAGTTGCTGGGTCCCTATCCTCTGTTCAGTCATTGGCCAATAAGAACAAAGAAAAACACTGCTTCTGGTGAGAAATTCTGGGAATAAGAATTGCAAATACTTATAATGCTTGTTTTCTTTGAAAGGCTGGGGATCTTATCAGCTGTTTTACCTCATGGCAAATGCAGGGTCCTTTGAGACAAATCCCCTGGCCTTGAGCATAGGTTTCACAGTCAGGTATTAGTGCTGAAGGAAAAGGAAATGTAGACACACTCATAAGAACAATACAGCACTTCAAAGCTAGTGCTGATCTAGCAGAGAGCAGGCCACTGATGTGACGGAGCTGTGTCAGGGTTAATAGACGCTGATCAAAGGCTCAGTCCCCCTGCCTCCGGTCACTTGGCCCTATTCCTAACAAAATTATAACCCTTCTTTACACGTGATGACTGAGGCATCATGCTTACTCCCACAAAGACTCCGAATGGATGATTGGAACCGCAACTGAAGACCCTTCGTATCTGTAAACTCCAGAAAGAATCTGTCTTCAAAGATGAATGAAGACTGTAAGGATTTAATAATCTAATGGAAAAAATATATTTAAAGTACCTTCAAAAAGAAATCACTGCTTTCTCTGTCCCTCTAGATTTTCTAAATAGACCATTTCCCATAGCTGAAAAAATCATTCAACAGTGACCCAGTCTGAGGTACACCCAGTTTCTCTCTGCAAACACAGAGAAAAAAACAACAAAACAAACCAATTCTACTCTGGTTTAAAACAAAAATAAAAAATAAAATAAGTACAGAAATAAAATGTGGTCTGGCCAGATAGATGCCTCAGGGGTAGAAGTATCTGTGGCTTACGCTGACAAGCCATGTTTGATCCCTGAGACTCACAATGGTGGAAGAAATGCATTGACTCCTGTGGCTTGTCCAAAGTACTTATTTACTTTTCTGTGCATGTAGATTGTCACATTGAAAAACTGCCCTGGGGGCTGGAGAGATGGCTCAGCGGTTAAGAGCACCGTCTGCTCTTCCAGAGGACCCGGGTTCGATTCCCAGCACCCACATGGCAGCTAACAACTGTCTGTAGTTCCAGTTCCAGGCAAACACCAAGGCAAATAAATAAATAAATAAATAATAAAGTTTTAAAAAAAATGGTTAAAAAAAAAAAAGAAAGAAAAACTGCCCTGAAACAATGATATCCCAATAGAGCAAAGAAATTCTGACTTTCAAATAGTATCTTATAGTAAAAGGAAGTAGGAAGCCCATAACAGAAAGGTCATCCCTGAGTTTGGGCCAAATAAAATGCAAAGTGAAGCCAGGCAGTAATGGCGCATGCCTTTAATCCCAGTACTCAGGAGGCAGAAGCAGGTGGATCTGGGAGTTTAAAGCCAATCTGGTCTACAGAGTGAGTTCTAGGACAGCTAAGACTACACAGAAAAACCCTGTCTCGAAAAACAAAAAAGAAAAAAAAAAATTCAAAGTAGATTTGGGATAATGTGTTTACCAGAAAGCAAGGAAGCCCCATATAATTTATGGGGCTGAAGAGACGGTTCAGTAGGTAAAAAAGTGTTAGTATTGTTGGGCAAACACGAGGCCCTGAGTTCAAATCTTAAGTGCCCTTGTCCAAAGAGAGTAACCTGTACCTGTACTCCCAACACTGTGGGGTTGGAAACAGGAAGATCACTGGCATTTGCTGGCTGCCAATCTAGTTCAAGGTTCAATGAGAAGGCGGTGTTTCAGTGAAATAAGAGGGTGTATGATTGAATAGAACATCTATATGATAATTCTTTTCGGGCCTTCAGCTACATGGGTACCTACAGACATGGGCACCTTTCACCACATACACACAGGCATGCATGCAAACACAGACGCATTCATATGTGGACACACTCACAGCCAAATAATAAAAGTTCTTTATGGGAAAACACAGCTAATAAATATAGATACAATGATATAACTGGAAAAGCAAAACTATCATTCAGGACCAATTCAGGCAAAAGTCACTGATGAAAGCTAAACCCTGGGGAGGTATGAGAACAGGACAGTCACATGCTCTAAAACTGATTATCAATGATAACTCGCCACAGTTTTTGGAAAGCAGCTATGCTCATCACACAGCACCCATAACAGCAGTGTAATCTGTCTTATTAATAAGTTGGTTTTGATTTTGAGACAGGGTTTTGCTAGGTAGCTCAAGCTGGCTGTATGTACTTCAGGCAGGCCTCAAACTCATGATCTTCATGACTCAGCCCTCTCAATTAAAAGTTTTTTTTTTTTTTTCTACAGTCGGCCTTGCAATCTTTTTCCTTATTACTTGTGGGTTTTGAGGTAAACCACTGTTCCTCCTACCTTCAAGGTCATAGAATATTCTCTCCAGTATTATCTTCTGAAGGTTAGAGTCTATTCAGATTGTTTTTCAAGAGGAGTGAGCATTAAGCTTTGAAACGGTTGGAAAATATAATAGTCTAGTCACAAAGTTAATTTTTAGTTTTCCAAGCTTTTCTAGCTTTAAGTCAAATAGCCTTTCAAGAGCATAAATAATCAAGAATTTCTGTTTAAAAATGAAAAATTATAAAATATATTTCCTGTATTGAAAATGTAGGGGGGGGGCAGGGCTGGAGAGGATGCCTTGGTGGGCGGAGCACTTGCTGTGAAAGCAGGAAGACCGGGATCTGGGTGCACGTGCCCACACCCGCTAACACACACAGGTAAGAAAGCAGAGAAGAGTGAGTCACACCCTCTTTTTTTTTTTTTTTTTTTTTTTTTTTTTTTTAAAAAACTTTATTTATTTATTTATTTGCCTTGGTGTTTGCCTGGAACTGTAACTACAGACAGTTGTTAGCTGCCATGTGGGTGCTGGGAATCGAACCCGGGTCCTCTGGAAGAGCAGAGGGTGCTCTTAACCGCTGAGCCATCTCTCCAGCCCCCAAGTCACACCCTCTTACGTGGGTAAACGCAGCATCCTTGCTGAGCTCCTCACAGCTGTCACTTGGGGTCCATGCTTCGGCAAACTGCAGAAAACCCCACTTTTCCTTGTCGTCCTCTGTGGCCTGGAGTTTCTCCTTCCTGCCATTCAGTGTGCTGCCAGTGACCTGAGCCTGTGAGGCACAAACACGAAGATCTCACCACAGCCGCCCCACAGCCGACAGACACTCTCATTAGTGCCTTGATTTTGCACTGAAGTTATAAAGTTACCCATTGAGAAAATCATATTAACAGATTATGGCTTCATCATATGACTGTTCAAAATTATAATGTAATTAGCAACTGTTTGGGGGAGATTTACAGAAATATGTTACAATATTCACCTTCTTCATGAAAATTTCATTTTAATGTTTATATACTTGGGAATTTCTCCTAAATATGGTTGGTCATCATGTATATTTATATTCACAATTCAGAACCCGCCCCCCCAACTCATTATGGGGAGACTCTTGATGTAATGATATCAGGAGAGAAGATGTTGGGGAAGTGATGAGATTATGAATGTGGGGTCCACTTCATGGAGTTAGTGACGGAATGCACTTTAACTTATTCCTATGGCAGCTTGTTACAGTTGTTCAAATTACTTATATAGAAATTGGTCTTTCAAAAGTGTGGTTGCTGCTTAGAAGTGTGCGAGAGTTTACCAAGTAGGTAATGGGTAGAGGCTAGGAGTTTAAGTATGCACGCTAGGCAATTCCACAAATGAAACTTTAAAGGTATTTCAAACCAACAAGGAGAGCAGCAGAGAGAGCATCTCTCTCCTTAAAGAATGCCTACATAATCATGTGCAGAATGTTGCAGATTGCAAAGGCCATCCTGATAAGGTTTCAGATGAAAATGAGGAACATACTATTGGAAACTGGAGGAAAGGGCAGTTTGTTCAAAAGCCAAGAACTTAACTGCGTGGACAATGTTCTAGCTATTTTTGGAAGAAAGAACTTGCCAGCAATAAAACCGTAACCCTGAACTTCCTGAGGCTGTGCTGCAGGACCAGCATGGCTCCTCTGACCACGTGGGGTAAATGCAAAAAGAGATAAAAGTAACTGTTTCAATTTTGGGAAATTCTCAGCCATCAAGACTGTGCAGATGAGAAAAAGTGTTTTGTAGAGAACATTGAGGTATGCCCAAGTGGCCATTTGATATAACAGTTGGCATGGACATGAACTGCTAACTCAATCAGGCCAACTTAATCAACGTGAGAGACAGTGAGAAATGGCTGCATCAGTGGACACAGTGTCAGCTGGGAGCGAAGCAATCACAGGCAAGAAGACAGCGAGGGAAGCCCTCAGCCTTCTCGACCTGCGCCCAGCACCACTTCACTGGAAAACGAGTACAGAGATCATTAAAACTCAAGCGCTACCTTTCGATTGAGCATTGCCCACATTAGGCTGTCCAGAGTACCGTTTGCAATAAGGTAGTGAATATTCACAGAACTGCACTGCCCAATTCGGTGAGCCCGGTCTTCAGCTTGTTTGATATGTCCAGGGTCCCAGTACAACTCAGCAAAGACAATATGACTTGCAGCAGTAAACGTTAAACCCTAAGCAAAACAAAGCAAAGGAACGGAGTCACAAACAAGCTCCGCATGATATATATACACACATACATACAAGTAGCATGAGACTCACATGTATAGAAAGCCTTCCCAGGAGAGAAAACAAGTGTTGTCGTCAGCTTTAACTGTCAGTTTGACAGCCTAGAGTCATCTGAAGAGGAAGGAGACAACTGGGTGATTGCTCAGGTTAGCCTGGCCTGTGAGCACATGTATACGAGTCACCTTGATTGTTAATCAACATAAGAGTGCCCAGCCCACTGTGGGTGGCGCCATCCCCTGGGCAGGTGGTCCCCTGCTTTGTAAGAAAGCTGGCTGAGCATGATGAGTCAGTGAGGCAGCGAACAGTGTTCCTGCTTCAAGTCCTGCTTGAGTTCCAGGCCTGACTTTCCTCAATGATGGACTGTAACCTGTAAGCTGAAATAAATACTTTCTTCCCCTTAATCGCTTTTGGCCAAAGTGTTTTTTATCACAACAGAGATGAAATTATAATACTAAGAACTTAAAGCAAGTGAGTCATGCAACATAAAACAAAACAGAAAGATTCATCTCATGAACAGCAGATGAAGGCTTACTGCAAGTGAACTATAAAGAAACATATTTAAAAGACTTTTCAATAGGCAAGTTTATGGGTACTGAACATACACACAAAACCACTTTATCCCTTGTAAGAGTCAGATTAACTTTACTGCTAGAAAATAGAGATTATAAGTTTGTAACACATGGTATCCATGGCAACTAGGCATCAAGCATTGACATGCTCTTCATTTAATTCAAACCACTATGCTGAAAGTGAGAGAAACATGTCTTTGATCATTCGATTTCCTCCTCTGAACTCTCCCATGCTAGAGTCCAAGACCCTGAAGTCTATTGCCTCTAGTCTCAGTGTGTCATGCAGGTGCTGGATACTCTGTGCAACAGGCTTTTGTGTGAACTTGAAATACCGTGGCAGAAAAGCATTAAGTCTTATTTTACACCCATTGCATAAAAACGTGTCAAGAAGCATCGCTTCTACAGGGACAGGCTGAGTAACTTTGAAGCATGTTTAACTGTGGCCACATGCAGACAAAGGTGTGGGCAGTGGATGAAAAGTCTGCCTTGCTTTGGAAATAAGATGTAATCTACATTGTTCAAAAGCACTAGAGTGTCTTTGAGGGATGTTTGTTAGACACTTATTAACTATTATTTATATTTATTATTAATAATAAATTATTTTTATTTTAATTTAAAATATTTTATGTTATAACAAAATCATACTTTGTTGCCTTACTTAATAGTTATTCTTAATGACAAAGTGTGAATAATCATTAAGTAGGGCAACAAATTCTCTGAAAATTAGTCACTTCAAAAAATGGGTCAGAAGTAATAAAAACCAGGATAAAACTAAATACAATATTAAAGTGGTTTTGCCGTTTAGGACCACAAAGCCATATTAGAGGTAATACTGAGAAAACAAGTACTATTATCAGAGGGACACGGTTAAGTTTGTATGACCAGAGTCAGAGTCAACAGCTCAGTCAGGAAAGTGCTTGCCTTGCAAATGTGAGGATCCAAGTCCTGTTCTCAGAACCCACATAAAAACCTGAGTGTGGTAGTGTGCGCTTGTAATTCTAGCACTCTGGAGGCTGAGATGGGCAGATTCCTGGGACCCACTATTTGTCAGCGTAGCCTAGTTGGTGAGCTCCAGGTCTCAGTGAGAAACCCTCTCTCAAAAACACCAGGTGTGAAAGCCAAGCATGGTGGTGCACTCAGGAGGCAGAGGCAGGCAGAAGTCTGTGAGTTCAAGGCCAACCTGCCCTACATAGTGAGTCCAGGACAGAGAGGGGAAACCCTGTCTCAACCCCTCCTTCAAAAAAACCCCAGAAAAACAAACAAAGAAACAAATCAACCACCAAACAAATAAGGTAGATGATTGCCCAGCTTCAATCCAGACCCTGAGACTCACACATGACCATGCTCCCAAGAGCACTGCTACTCTAAGAAGTAGTCAGTCTACAGTGTGAGC
Organism: Sigmodon hispidus; assembly: GCA_004025045.1. Classification (NCBI taxonomy): domain Eukaryota; kingdom Metazoa; phylum Chordata; class Mammalia; order Rodentia; family Cricetidae; genus Sigmodon; species Sigmodon hispidus. Next base: position 233,647 of record PVIH01000381.1, read on the forward strand.
TCACCCAGAACAACGCCCTTCCCTCTTTCTTCCCTTCCTTCTTATGAGCATTATCAATCTTCAAGTAAACAAGTGTTGACTTATACAAGAGCTTCAGAAGTACACCCGTGAATATAATATGAGTGCCCTGTACATTCTTAATTTCAAGATGTCATGTATTTTAAATCACAATTTAAGCTCCTAATAGCGCTGCCTTTCCTGGCTGATTTCATCTTACTTACCATGTCTCCTGACAGTGGCACTTAACCATTTCTAATTTTAGACTCTTGGTAATATTCTCCATGGCTAGAATATTCTCACTGATACTACGTCAGATTTTAGGAAGTTGAATCAAACATAAGGAAGTACTGAGACAATTCCTAGCAGGCCCCTAAACTGCTTTGTCCTTACAATTTTTCTACACATGGAATTTCATAGACCTCAACTAGCTGGGTAAAAACTGATCTTTAATATACAATAGATGCATACCATGAACACATGCTCAGATGCCCAGCCCCCCCCCCACAATGAGGCGGAGGGGGGGGAGAGGAGGAGGGAGGAAGAGAGATTACTATTACTGCTCAAGTAAAAGAATCTGTATGATAAAATTACATAAGCTAATGAACTGTGTGTGTGCTCGCACAGAGGTCGGAGGTCAACCTGAGTCACTTTTCTTTGGTTACAGTTCCCACTGATACCCACACCCAATGGCTGACTCCACACCTCTGTACACATGCACTAATTAGATACTCAGGGGTTATTAAAAAAAAAAGAAAAAGGGAATGAAGCTGGGGGGATGTGTTGGAGGAGGGTGAGGGGAGCTGAAGAAAGGGGGAGACATGACTAAGATACGTATACACATGTGTGAAATTTTCAAAGAATAAAATAAGAGGCTGCCTTCTATTACAGTTTCTAGTACTCTGAAGTAGAATAAATACTACAGTAGACATCCAGACATAAAATTATAATTTATTAACCAAAGTTAGTGTTAATGGACTTTTTGTTATTTTCATGACACATTTTTACCAAACTTAGACCTGAATCTCTTACCTGGCCAGCAGCCTGAATGCTTAGGATAGCCACACGAGTATTGGGGTCCTTCTGAAACTGATTAACAAGGTGAATCCTTTCGGAAGATGGAACACTTCCATCTATCCTGATGTAACGAGCCTAGCATAAGGGAAACAGTAAAATTAGACAAGCCCGAGGAAGCCTTGCATTTTATATATTTTATACCTTATTTTAATAGTCATATGAAGAGGCAATTTGGCTAAAAGGGCACATCAGCAAATGTTACACAGTAAGAATCTTAACAAGGTATAACAATTTCCCACATAAAAACTTTATAATACATATTAGTGTGTGTGTGCTCATGAGTACCATGGTACCTATATGGAGGACACTTACAGGAGATGCTTCTCTCCTTCTACCACACGGGTTTCAGGGACTGAACTCAGGTTATCAGTTTGCGACCAGCACCTTTACATGCTGAACCACTGTGCCTTCCCGCCGTCTGACCTTTAACCTCTGTGAAGACAGGCTCTATGTTTAGTGCATCTCAGTGCCACTGTGGAGGCTTGAATGAGAACGGTCCCCACAGACTCCCATTTGAACTCTTGGTCCCAGTTGGTGGGACTGTCTGTGAGGACCTGTGAGCCATGGCCATGAGGTTTCACAAGGCCACACCATTCGTGGGTGATTAGCCTCCCTTCTGCCCAGTGGTAGTTATCTCAGCATGTAAGCCCTCAGCTACTGCTCCAGCACCATGCCGGCCTGCCACCATGCTCTCTGATATAATTAATGTCACGGACTAACCCCCTGAAACTGTATGTTCAATAATTTTTTCTTCTACAAGTTGCCTTGGTCATGGTGTCTTTATACAGCAATAAAAAAGTAACTAAGCCATCAATGCCAAGGGCAATTGCTTTTATGCAACAGAAGCTCTATGAATATTTTTTAATAAAGCAAATGTTTCTTCAGTAAAATTCTATTAAAGTTAACATGAAACCTTTAGGCAGTAGATAAGAGTAACTTTAGGTCACAGGATAAGTTACTCCAGAGTAAAACCAAATCCAGAAGAGAGAGAAAAGAGAGACGATTTTGTTCAGGTATTAGGGGAAGTATAGAGAATGACACATGTATTTCTGAAATAAAAGCAAATGTTAATTGGGAAAGTAACACTTTAAATCTATCATTCACAGCCTCTTTTTTCACATTATTAGACTCAAAATAATTATGTGATGATTATATCCATTGAAGTGAGGAAGTAAGTCACCCACACACACCTTTAAAAATGGAGACTCATTAAGTGTTAAACTGAATGGACTTGTCTTCAAGAACAAATTAAGCTGTGAAAGAGCTGTGTGTTAGAAATAGCTAAAAAGAACAAATTCGCCCTCATAAAAATAAGTTGCCAGGTTTGGGGGAGGAGGGCGTGGTACACGGCTTTTAGTCAATGCTCAGGAGGCAGAGGCAGGCAGATCTCTGAGTTTGAAGCTAGCCTGGTCTACAGAGAGTTCCAGTTGAGCCAGGTCTATACAGAGACCCACCCTGTGTTGGAAAACCAAAAGCAGTTAAAAAAAAAGTTAAGCCCTAAATTTCAAATCTGACTGTCAAAAGTATCATTAAATGATCTATCTGTCCTTCTTTCCTTCCTTCCTTCCTTCCTTCCTTCCTTCCTTCCTTCCTTCCTTCCTTCCTTCCTTTTTAACCTATGTACCTGTGCATATGTCTCCGGTGTCCCCCCTGCTGTGTTCAGCAGGCTAGTCTTTGGTTCCTATCTCACAGTAGTGCTATGGGCTTGCAGAGCAAACTCCACTCAGTCATCTCTTCACCCTAAATTAGTAACTTTGTTTCTTCAGAAAGCATACATAACCTGATGAGTTAACCACTCAGTATCCTGGGCAGATTATAAAATCCTCTCAGAAGCTTAAAAAAAATACTTGGTCAAACTAGGGAAAGATGGGAGAAATTCATCTTGTTCCATGAATATCTACATTTCTTAACTCTGTAAAACTGAGTGAGATTCCAAAACATCAACAGAATGGATGTGAGGAAAAGTAGACTGCTGTGCCTGTATCATAATCTAGGAAATTTAAGATGAAATACATTCAGAATAGGAAAATAATATGAATCTATTTTTTGTCAATAATTTAAATTTTAGTTGTAAAGTTAATGAAGTCTTTCTCAGAGTGTGAAAAATCAACAGAACCTTTCATGTTATGACATCACACTATGCTACTATAAATCCCTCTGTGAAGGAAGATACCAGAATACATTATGAACACACTACTTAATGCCTAATATGGCTTTAGTTCTGATCTTCAAAACACTGACCTGCTGGCTGTATTGCTCTCACCCACTTGCCGGGACATTTCTTATGGCTGCCACTGCACACTTAACGCACGTCCTGAGCATTTCCAGGACACATGGCAGGTAAAGCTTTGGAATGACCAATTGGGGGATGGCATCTCTGATGTGAATACTGGAGACCGAGGTGGATCTCAGAGGATTCAGGGAAGATCACTGGCTTTGTGGATATGCTGGTCAACCATGTGGGTCTTAATAATAATTTTCCATAAAGTATATGACCTGTGAGTTTAAAAGGTCTGAAAGTTTGGGGACAGTGACTTTCACTGGATTTATTCACTTCTATTAGCCACATTTAGGTATGTTTGTGATCATGCCATTCTCATGTGCTATCTTCAGGAACAGGAAGGGAGTCCTTTGTGGGGCCAGGACAAAATAGCCTTAATCAACTTAGATAAATTGGACAGAGGAAAACTTAAGATTGCTATAAAGAATGGAGACTGATCCAAGCATTATTGGGTCAGTGGGACCATAGGACTGTCTCAGGGAGGGGATGGGGAGTTGAGAAGAAAAATGACCTGATGTGGTGGGAGGGGGAAGGGACCTTGAATAAGGATATACAGGGATGGAAAAAAAAATTCAGAGGGAAAGCTGAACACAAAGTAAATATATGTGTAGCAATCTTATTTGCATTACCACCCTTGATAAGTCATGCTTATGATTTTTATCTTCTTTATATTTATTGTCAACTTTTCAGCATTTTAAATTCATTTTACTGTTTTTTTGATAAATACAAAATAAATAAAGAAGAAAAAAAAAGATTGCTATAAAGAAAACAGTACGCCATAGTATGAATGTGACATTACTAAAATTTGTAAGAAAATATTTAATAAGTTATTGATGACAATATTATTTAAAAAACACTACCCAAAGATTAAAAAATCCACATAAATCATGAGATTAAAAGCAGTATTCAGTATAGTGAAAATACATATTTTTAAAAATTATTTTATAGAAAAATATCACAGTACCTTGTTTTCAATGGCCGCTTCTGTGCAAGCTTGGAGCATACTTAAATGGTGAGCAAAAACCAGAAATTTAAGTGACTCATTCTGAAGCAACATCTTAATATAGTCCTTCACGGCACCTGCCTAAATAGTAAAGTTAAATTTTATCAATACTATCAAAATTTTTAGTAAAGCACTATGTCACTTTTAATAAAGGAAAAATAGAAAAGCTCTAGACACCAGATACCAGATGTGTATCTTTAGATGTGTATCTTTACACATCTTTAGACACACATCTCCATGACCTTCAGTTGCTTTTTCTCTAGGCAGCCTACTAACCTGAGCCCCCACATGGAAGGGGCATGTGGAAAAGCTATCCGAGTATGTCCGCTGTTTTTTTATTGCTGTGACAAAATACTTAAGAGAAATCAATTTAAAGCATGAGAAATTTATTTTGGTGCCAAGTTTCCTTTTAGTCCCTGGTCAGTTCTGAGTACTGAGGAGGCAAAATGTCATGGAAGGCAACCTGTGCTGGAGGATGCTGCTCATTCAGCTCGGCAGGATATATTCCCAGACATCTGCCTCTAGAAGCAAGGCTCTCACAACCTACTCCTCACCACTTCCCAATGATGCCACCAAATCACAAGTCTGAGTGTACTCAGCCACCAAGATCAGTACCTTCAGGGCCCAGTCACCTTCTCTGGAGCCCACAGTTAGCAAGAAAGCCTTTAGGAAGGGCCTCGAAGGCACTTCAGATCAAAATAACAACAGAGGTGGAAAAAGCAAGAGGAGAGGAAAAAGAAATGAGTATGGGTAAGAGGAGCATGGTACCATTAGAAGTAGCTTTATACAAATGAAAAGGAAGGAATTAAGGAGCAAAGGAAGAAGATAAATAAAAGCAATTAACAAGACTGGGACTGAAGTTTAAGGCTGACGAAAACTTGGTTTACTTTCTTCAGTTGGGGTATTGAGGTAGGCTGAGGGAGAGGGAGTTAGAGAAGCAGACGGCAGCCTGGAGAAATGGAAAATGAGTTGTCTCTGTAACGGGGAAATGTGCTCACTAGCTTTATGTCAACTCTGCACACGTCAGAGACTCCAAGTTTCAGCTAAGCATGAGTTCCTGCCCTGACTTTCCTGGATGATGGACTTATAAAGTGAAATAAACTTTTTCCTCCACAAGATGCCTTTGGTCATGCATTGTTTCATCACAGCAACAGAAACCATAGTTTTAAAAAAAATGTAAAAAAAATAAAAATCATGAAAATTAACATTGAATGGGCATTCTTAGCCAAAGTCCCTCCAAGTTACCCAGAAGGAGTAAGAAATAAAGATGGGGTGACTTAAACTTAAAACACAAATTATATCTATCTATCTATCTATCTATCTATCTATCTATCTATCTATCTAAATCTCTTAGCTGTTACATGCTGATTATGGTGGTATATGTTTGCAGTTCCAGGAGGCGGAACTGGAAAGATTACAAATGTAAGTTTAGCCTGGATTACACAGTGACTTCCACGCTAACCTGGGATCAAAAATAAAAATAAATACAAGGGAAAGGGGCTGGAGAAATGACTCCCTTGCTGAGAGTGCTTGCTCCTCTTCTAGATGGAGAACCTAAATTCCGTTTCCAGCACCTACACTGTGTAGCTCACAACTGTGTACAGCTCCGGGAGAAATGATGCCCTCTTACAGCCCCAAAGACTCCTAAGTGCACACACACATACATAGCACATGAACTCTATTTGGTATTAATAATAAAAGCCCAGAGTCAGATATTGGGGAAAAGCTGAAATATCAGAGACAGAAAAACAAGCCACAGCCAGTTCTCACTCAGCTAGCTCCTCGGCTGTAAATGCTAGGTCCTGTTTCCACCATCCTCAAACTGAATAAATCTGAGTCCTCAGCAGAAAGGGATCACAGACAGGTAAAGGGAGCAATCTGCATTTTCTCACCTTATCTTTCTTTCCATGTTAACTCATCCTGGTTCAACTTTCTTACTGCTAGGATTAAAGGTGGGTACCACCACCACCTGGCTCTGTTTGGCCTTGAACTCACAGACATCCAGAGGATCTCTGCCTTCTCACTGATGGGATTAAAAGTGTGGGTCATCATCACTCCCTGACTTTTGTGGCTTGGCTCAGTGCGGGGCTCTGTACTCTAATATTTCAGGCTATTTTTTAAATTACATATACAATATAGCACCATACACAGACACATACATATATACATACATATAAACAAAATTGCAATAAATGCTTTTAATAAACAAACGACAAAAATTTGGTTACTTAGAAATTTTGGATAAAAATTGCAGTTCGAACTCACTCAACCCCTATTTCTTCTCAGGCACAAAAGTCAAGAACAAAATGGATGGACGCTAAGAAGTACATGATGTATGGTAACTGATTCTCCATCCTGGGAGATCCTAAGCTGGCAATATGGAATGTACAGGAGTACCTGGTTTCTACTGCAGCCATGTAAAAGGCCCAGGAGGGATGGTGAAGGAGCGAGAATGGGCACACGCTAAGGGCACGTGGAAGAAGGAGCTGTGCACAGCTTGTACCTCACCCTCTATAGGGTCCACACCACAGGTACACACTGCACGCATCCTGGCAGCAAAATGAAGTGCATTCTTCACAGGGGGGTCATGAGTGGGAACCTGTACTGAGGGCAAGCAATGTGGTGGAAAGGCAGGCTTACAGGAGAGGTACTGTGCATGCAATCCCCGATGTAACAGTGGTGGGTGAGTGGCAGGGCCTAAGGAGAGGTGTCGAGGTTATAAGGGAGGGATGATAAGCAGGGAGGAAGAGGAAGAGAAGGAGGAAAAGAAGGGAGAAGGAAGAAGAGGGGAAGGATCTAATAACATATGTAGTGAATACGGAGCAGGCCAAATTAGCATAATTTAAAAAATTAGTAAATTTATACCACTTGGATGGAAGGATGGGAATAAAGACAGGTATGTATCTGGGGAGGGGGCAGAGACATAACAAGGTCAATTTTACCATGGCTATTGACTAATCAATCGATATAGCTGCAGCTACAATAGATCAGAACTACAAAAGAAGCTACAAAAACATGGTTGAGATTTGAGTAAATGAATACAAACCAAAGCTTTTACAAGAACTGAGGTGCAGCTCATGGAGAATAAAGCTAAGAGCCCTTTTTTTGGGGGGGAGGGGAAGGAGTGATTATTGTTGATATAGCTTTAGTAATCTTTAAATCAAAAAATTAAAAATACCTCCCTAAAATTCATATGTATTAACTGCAAAGCCTCAAGGTTTACTCTGCAAGCTGTATTTTGCATGTCTAAGTTTTCTGAACAATGAAATTCATCATACAGTGAGCCTGGAGGCTGGCAAGAGCTTTGCATGTCGGTGCCTCAGAAAGTGGAAATGAAGTTTTCTCAAAACAAGCAGCTATAAATTCCAGATATGTTGTCATGGCAACCGAAGCACTTTAATAAAGTGCATGTTTGCCTAAAGAGCTATATTTACTAGGATAAGCTTTTCAGCTTTTCATGTCAAGTTGGAATGCATAAAGGGTACATTTGTTACAGTCCAAATCTAGATTTAACAAATGGAACAATTGCTGTAACCTGGTCTCACATCCCTTCTTCCACCCTCCTGTTATCAGTTCTCCCTCATCAGGACCAGAGCTGCTGAGAGAAGGCTCAGCTCTCTGCACCCATTCCTTCAAACCACTGCTTTAAAAAGCTTATAGCTAGGGCCTGGGGGTTGAGGGCTGGGGGGCTGGAGCCTAGGGGGTTGTGGGGCTAACTGCTTGGGGGGCTGGGGGGTTGGGGACTAGGGCTGGAAGATGGCTCAGTGGATTAGAGCTCTTGCTACACAGGCATGAGGAATGAATCCAATCCTCAGCACCATCTATCTCAAATCTGGGCAAGGCTGCACATGCCTGGAACTCCATTCTTGGGGAACTAAGAAGAGCAAGATCCTGGGAGCTTGTTGGCCAGCCAGCTTAGGTAAAACGTGGACCTTCCAGTTCCAGTTCCTGTCTCAAGGGAATGTAATGACCTTATTATCTCTCCCTGTATTTGAAAGTGGGATTTTACTATGTAAAGCTGATAAGGCAATTAAATAGAAAACAATTTTACCTTCAGAAAGCATGTTTAAAGAAATTTCCCTTCAGCAGATAAGGCACTGAAGAATGTTACTATCCCCAAAGTCATAGGAAAGTGTAAGTTATGGCTTGGTTTTAGTAATTTTCATGAGAAACCAGGCATTTCTTTTGAAATGGCTTTCTCTAAAAAAAATGAGACAATGTTGTAATGTGCCCCCAAATAAATGATAATTGGCTAAACCAAATATACTACATATATGGTGTTTTTTAAAAAGATTTATTTGAGGACTGGAGAGATGATTCAGTGAATTAAGAGCACTCTGATGCTCTTGTAGAGGACTCAGCCTCAGGTCCCAGCACCTACACTGTGGCTTACAATCACTTGTAACTCCAGTCACAGGGGATCTGGCTCCCTCTTCTGTCCTCTATAGGCACTGCATGCACATGGTGCACATACATACAGGTAAAACACCCACACACAGAAAACAAATAGATCTTTTTTAAAAATTAGTTTTTTAAAAATTTCTTTATATACATGCTAGCGCAGATGCTCACAAGAAGGTGTTGGATCCCCTGGAGCTGAAATTACAGGTAGTTCTGAGCCAAGTGATGTGAATGCCTCAAATCAAACTCTGGTCTTCAGCAAGAGCAGTATGCTTGCTTAACCAAGCTCTGTGTCATTTCCCCAGCTCTGATTATCTGCCACCTTCTCAGAGTGTATTATGCTGATTCTAATTCTGAGGAATCTTCCTTTTTATCAGTTGTATTCACACTTAGTATTATAAAGTAAGATACACTGGACACAGAAACAATATGGTCTTGTTAGAGTTGCAAAGCTCAGTGGTAGGGGTGCTTGCCTAGTTTTGGTTGCTTGGTTACACCAGTTCTCAGTAATCTCTTGAGTCTGCACGAACTGTTTCATCTGATGACACTGTACTCCACCAGCCCCATGATCTTTTCTTTTTGATGGTCTACATCCACTTATATATTCCTTACGATATCTTTCCAGTAACCTTCTCCTGGGTGCTCTCATTGCATCTAGGTTTGAAACAGTAAGCAAAGCCTTCTGTAGATGAATATTTATTTCACTGGTCTTTCCAAAAGGCTTCCAGTTCTTTGGGAAGGAGACTATGTTATTTCACCATGCCTTTCCAGCAGTCTACTTTATAAAAGGAACTCAGTGTTATCAATCAGGAAAAACACTTTGTTTTGCTCTTAAAAAGAAGTTTCAACACTAATGCATATGCTATAATAATCAATCTATAATCTGTATGACTGCAATTTAATTTTCAAACTGGTATGGGAGAACCCAGCAACACATTTTATCATAGAAAACACAAGTAGCCTATAACCAGTTACCTCATGATAAGTCCACTTAACCTACATGGTAGATAAACTGTATTATTCAGAGTTACAATAGACTCTGTTGAAATTCAATAACATGTTGGGGGGGGGAAATGTATTGAGCATCCCCATTTTGTAACAGCAGGAACTAATGGTTTCTGGTTGCATCTAAAAATAGAAAAACATCCTCAATTCAGTGATGGTGGAAACCGGCTTCTGGTGTGGGAAGGAGGAAGGATGACTAAAATCTCCAGGGACTGAGTGCCAGAGACTGGGTATTTGCTTCCCTTTATTCTTAAAAATGTAACTAAATTTGAAGACATTTGATTTGATCTCCTTTTTTCAAAGGTCTTAATGAGTTAGATATCAACTTCCTAATGAGCATCACTTAAAATTTACAATCCCACCTTACACAGAAAAAAAAACCACCTAAAGAGCTCTTTTTCTTATTTTAAAGAAATATTCTGTATTGAGCATTAAGCACACAGACAGAATAGCAAACAAGCAGACAAAACAAGAAGATGGTTATTAACGCCGAGAAAAAGAATGTCTGTCAAAGAAATGTAGTCAGAGCTGGAGTGTGATATATCTGAGTGTCAGCGAACATTGATCACTGAGCAAATAAAAACTTACAACTAGCCCAGAACTACAACACGGGACATGGAAGCCAGTGAAAGAATTGTAGATGCTTTCTTCCAGTTTATGCTCTGCATTTTCATTCCTGTAAACTCATCTTTCAAACACAATACTTAAAAAACAAACCAGTGTAAACATTAAAGTTTCACTCATTTTTTTCCTTTCAAATTTGTGCCCTTTATTCTATCTGAAAATTTGCCATGCTCAAAAAATGCTAATATTTTATTCATGTGTGTTACTAAGAGTAAAATTTTAGTTTTTATGCTTAAGTTTCAGACTGACGTCAAGTTAATGTGTACATGTGCAGGCATGTATGTGGGTGCATGTGCTGGCTACATCTGCGATACCAGCACACGGGAGGGCAAGGCAGCAAGCACTTGTGCGAGTGTGAGGTGAGCCTGGAGACAATAAGACATTGTTTCAAACAACCAACAAAACAGAGAGGGGAGAAGGAAGGAAGGAAGAAGGAAAGAGAAAGACAGACAGACAGACAGAAACAGGAAGAAAGGCAGGTAGGCAGGCAGACAAGTGGGTAGGATTATAAACCTGTAGTAATCAAGACACTGTAGCTTAAGGTGAGACACAGAGCACAAATTATGATTCAAAGGTGAAGCACTGTGACGGCACAAGGAGACACTATCACTGGAATGCAAAGCTGGCCCAATGGGTTGCACAATGAAGAACAGTGAAGACAATGGAGCACTGTAAAGAGAGCACGGTGACGGGAAGACTGAAGTCTGTCCTGGAACACTGAAACACTGTGATGACTAATGGAGTACTAGGAGAGGACAACAGGGCATTTTAATGGCACATGGAGCACTGTGATGAGGTATTAGAGACAACGATGACATACTAGAGCAATATGATAGGATGCCGGAGCACTGTGATGGCACAATGGGAGGATGTAACAGGATGATGGAAAAGTGAAGAGTCAAACACAGTGAAGGAACAGTGGAGAACTATGAATAGAGGACTGTGAGGGCACACTAGAACACTACCCCACAGGTCAATGGAGCACTGTGATGGGACAATGAAGCACTATGATGGGACAGTGGAATACTGTGAGGAAGCAGTGGACAACGGTGAGGAGACCATGGAGCAATGTGACAGAGCAACTGAGCACTCGGATGGCCAATGGAACACAGTGATGGCACCAAAGAAAATGGAGCATCTGTGGTAGCACAATGAAGACTGTAATGGTACAAAAAAGCACTGTATTGGCCTGCAGAGCATTGTAATGGCACAAAAGAACATTGTAATGAGACAACTGGGCAATGTTATGGGACAATGGAGTTAACACAATGGCACAATGGAACAGTGTGATGGCAGAAAGGAGCACTATGATTGAATAATGGGCCACAGGAATGGGACAATGGAGCACGACACTAGGACCAAGAAGCACTTTAATGGAGACATGGAGCACTGTGATGGGGGGTATTGAAGCAATATGATGGCTGTGGTGGTTTGAAAGAAAATGGTCCCCAAAGGGGGTGGCACTATTCGGAATTTGTTGGAGTAGGTATGGTTTGTTTGAGGAAATGTGTCATTGTGAGGGTGGGGCTTTGAGGTTTTCATGCTCAGGATATTACCTAGTTTCTCAGTTAACTTCCTGTTGCCTGTAAGACACAGGACTTTCAGTTACTTTGCCAATACCATGTCTGCCTGCACATTACCATGTTCCTCACCATGATGACAATAGACTGAACCTTTGAAGTGTAAGCAAGCTGCCCCAATGAAATGTTTTCCTTTAAAAGAGTTGCCGTGGTCATGGTGTCTCTTCACAGCAATAGAAACTTTAAGACAATGACAGAGTGCACAATGGAGCACTGCGATGGGGTAATGGAGAGCTATGATGAGATCGTGGAATACTGTGAGGAAGCAGTGGAGCAATGTGACAGAGCAACTGAGCATTCAGATGACCAATTGAGCACTGCGATGGGGTAATGGAGAGCTATGATGAGATCGTGGAATACTGTGAGGAAGCAGTGGAGCAATGTGACAGAGCAACTGAGCATTCAGATGACCAATTGAGCACTGTGATGGGGTAATGGAGAGCTATGATGAGATCGTGGAATACTGTGAGG